>JAQMYF010000023.1:18211603-18224391 GCA_030014195.1 Neosilurus mollespiculum | reverse complement strand
TGGCGCCCATCTCAGCCGACTCAGGACGAAGGCACAGTACACCCTGGACAGCTCGCCAGGACATCACAGGGTCATAATTTATGATATAAATTTATTTAAAGAACTTCCCGAAC
Source organism: Neosilurus mollespiculum (assembly GCA_030014195.1). NCBI lineage: Eukaryota > Metazoa > Chordata > Actinopteri > Siluriformes > Plotosidae > Neosilurus > Neosilurus mollespiculum. The sequence continues at coordinate 18,224,278 of JAQMYF010000023.1, read as the reverse complement.
TTGGCCCCATGTTGACAAGATCTTCTAAATAACTGATGGATGAACTGTGCGTCACACCTCTACAAGCCTCATTATTCTTGTGTAGAGTAAAAGTTTGAAGCACTTGGCCAAAACTCTGCGATCGAGTGGCCAAATAATTGTCTCTCTCCTCTTATCTTTCATTTTAGCCTCTTTGACAAGAGGAGGAAGAAAGGACAAGCAAGGGTTTTGGGAGGGATGCTGATTTTTATCGTAATCCCCGGTTTGACTGTAGGGAAATGACGGACGGTTCTGTGGTGTTGACAACCGATTTGGCATTCTCCACGAGCTCCAAACACGACCGGCGCCATTAAACACGACACTGGCGATTTAGTGCATTTTATACAATTGAATGAATGCTGTCAGAGTTCACTTTCTTCCTCTCCTCTTCTTTCTCCGTGGGGACGCGATGAGGCGGCGGCGGCTCGCGGCCCTGCACCTGCCTGGCGCAGACACACCCTTGTGGAGCCCCGGACGGTCTCGTGCCGGAGATTTGGCTTTGCTGCAGCGGCTTTGCATGTTTTAAAACTTCGTGTCGTGTGTGTGTGTGTGTGTGTGTGTGTGTGTGTGTGTGTGTTTCACACTCTTCTTAATAAAAAATGTGAGGAGGAGGTGGCAGGGTGTATAGGGTCAGCCTCGGAGTCGCTTTATTTATTTTTTCTTGCAGCCTCTCACTTTATCGACTCGATCAAGCAGGGGGGATTGAATTCATTAAGTCAGGGTCGGCTTCTAATGCAAGCAAAATATATACATATTCAAACCACTTCAAAAAGCATCTGCTGAGCAGGAAAAAGGGGGCAAGTTGATGCCCAAGTCACAATGCTCCACTACTAGATCCCTATATCGCCATTTTATTCCGACTAGGTCTATTAACTACGGGACATGATACCTCAAATCATGCATTCCAAACAGCCTTAGCCTATATGTGTCAATCCTTTGCAAAAACGTGGACATTTATCCCCAAGCTAGCCATTACATGCATAGCAATGCGCGTGCACGGGATGTGATTGGATGCGGTAGTACAACGAAAAGCATGCCTGCAGTTTCGAGTCCAAATTCCAGGTGCTGAATCCTCGAGCCAGCAATGGACATAGTAGTACATGGTAGATATTACGTAAAAACAAGGCAAACCAAAACATCATAATCTACCACAGTATTAACCCTAGGTGGCGTGCTATTTTTCATACTGTTTTGGACGAAGCCTCAGATTGGCTGACGCGCACGGCTACGTGTCTACAGCCCTAGTTTATTCCTCAAGTTTGCACATACACTCACACACACACACACCCTCAGACACATAGGCAGAGAGAGAGAGAGAGAGAGAGAGAGAGAGAGAGAGAGAGAGAGAGAAAGAGAGAGAGAGAGAGAGAGAACTACGAGCCACTGGAGAGGGATCATCAGTTTGTTTTAATAATTTCTCTGCGGCAGTCGGTTCTGTTCCTGCCAACCGAGCCGAAATCACCGCACTGTGTCCATTACGCAGCCACACGGCGCACGGACTTTTCCTTCAAGACGGAGAGGTTTTCCGAAGACACAAGCCGCAAAAAATAACAGCGGGTAAGAATGTATAGCAAGTGTTTCTTTTCTTAAGCGTATTATAGATGACTAGCTTCAACACACACAGTCGGCAAACAGATTGAATAAGATATTTGGTAGTGGTGGCCTCTGTGGTGGATTATAAAATGGATCTTTTTCACAATTTATGCGGTGCTCTAGGTGCAGTGTGAATGTGGATATTGCTGTGATGTTAAATGGTGCAATAATATTAATGATATTAATAATAATAATAATAATTATTATTATTATTATTATTATGATGATGAAGATGAAATTTATTATTATTATTATTATTATTATTATTATTATTATTATTAACAATAATAATAATAATAGTAATAAAAATAAAATTAATAATAAAAACAATACGTTGTTATTATTATTAACATTGTTGTTGTTATTATTATTTATATTATAATATAATAGTAATATTATTGTATTATAGTAATAACAATAATAATAATAATAATAATAATTTAAATGAATACAACAACAACAACAACAACAGCAATAATTATTATTATTATTATTCATTTATTATTATTATTGTTATTGTTATTATTATTATTATTATTATTAATATTATTATTATTATTATTATTATTATACTATAATAATGCTTTATAGTTGTCTCATCTTCAGTCTGGCATGCAATGTCAGTAATGTCAGGTGGTATTTATTAATTTATTTCTCAAGATTCTATTCAATCATTTTCAAAATGTCGATTTATTCAAATTGTAAGCAAAATTATGAAAACTACAACGATGGTCACATTAGGTGGCAAAAATGAAGTCAGTGTTATGATGGTTTTGCTGATGGTTTACTGTGCATTTCAGTTAAAATTACTTAACAATCACAGATGAAGAGAATCTCCAATAAAATATGCACTAATTTATATCTTGAATTAAAACTATGCCAAAGATGTGTAACATATTTATTTTACAGGCTAAAATAATGCTTAATTATTATCGACGGTGTTGAAAACTAAAGTGAGTGCACCCTTGTGTACAGTTGTACTTTTGCTTACTTCATGATGGCCTGTTAAAATGTTGAAAATTGCAGGCACTGTTTCATGCAGTATGTGCTAATGTCATGCTTACTGTGGAGAAAAAAAAACTAGCTTGCGTGATTGTAATGTAATTCAATAACGCATGTAAGCAGATGATTTGGCTGCAAACGCGTGAAGCTCTACAGTATTATGACTGAGCCCATTTAGACATTAGGAGTAAAGGCATTCAGACAGAAAGGCGAGCTGTCATCACGACGGAGATTTATAACCTCATCGCTGATCAAAGTCACACTGCTTTGGAAACTTTTGCTTCACACACACACACACACACACACACACATACACACACACACACACACACACACACACACTGAAAATCGAAAGCACAAGATGGAGACAGTAAGGACCGGTTATGAAAGGATAGGGAGGTTTGTTGGTAAAGAGAGTGACTTCGCCATGCTGACCGCCAATGCCCTGTCCCAATCTAATTACCCGTGAGTAAAGGACAATGCTGGTTCAGCTGCTCTGAGTCATTGCCCCATGTCCCTGCGTCTGCTTATCTTCACAGACCCTCCTGTATCCCCACTGCATCCCTCCCTCCTTCTTTAACCCCTGTAGGAGAATGACAAACGCACCATGCAGGGGACGCACCCCTTTTGTGGCACCTGTTAATTAAAGGGACTTTCCTCCATTAGGCATTAAAGCCTAGTGAACACTAGTCTCAAGGTGAAATTGGACATTGATGACATCATTACACTCTGAATCCGAGTTGCGTGTTGCAAGTACAACTGCACAATATACAAGGCTTATGGTGCACATTAGAGCCTTCAGTCGTGTAAAAGAGCCCTTGAGATCGTATTATCCTCTCCTGCATATAGAGCAGACATAGATGCTGAGGGTTTTTTTTTTTTAGAGATCCTCCCTCGTCTTTGTTCTAAGTACTGTTGATACCTGGTGGATTACTAGCAAGCATATAGTACAAGTCTGTTTCAAAGAGGCCTGCTGTGAAGACGAGCTGGAACAGGGGTAACACAGAAGGGTCATTAGCATCATTCAGGCTGAAGATCACAGTTAGTGCAATCGTTCAACATCATTAGTGTTAGATACCATTTATAAAGCATACATAACGGTATAATCAATGGTTCACTGATAAAGGTTAGTACTCATTATTGCTAGTTTGAAGGAATGCAAGAAAAGGCTGATCAATGTCGCAGATGTTTATATTAATATTGGATTAAGTGTCACCGTGATCCATTTTGTTCGACTTGCTATTTCACACTTAAACATCGTTCACATTATTCCCAACAGTTCCTTGATGTAATATTCATCTGTTTTGAATGCACTATGGCTCAGGGAGCCCATATACATTATTTAGCAGTGACACTACACTATTTAGGCAGTGACAGTCCAGGGGTGTTGCACATCTGGCCAGGCGCCATGAAAACAAAGGGATGTATGCATCAAACATAGAGTGGTTTGCTGGAGCTAGATATTAAAAACTGACAAAAATCACACATATCTGCACAAGCATAAATGTTCAAGGAGGGACCACTATAAAGCTAACCTACATAGGTATATAAGCAACACAGCATGTAGTTTGTGGATTGGAGATCCTAATGTTAACCAAAACATTATGGGTTTGCTCATTGGAAACGGAGATTAAAAATCTCATTACATAGCTGCTAGAAGTAAATCGTGATTGAAGCCTTAAAAGTGCCAAGTCCCTCGCGTGTGCCCAGATTCTGGTGACGTCAAATACGGACGGGAGGTCGCTTGCTGGGCTCCAGTTATTGTCTGTCAATCATCTTTTTGTTCAGACAACCTGTGACCTCTTGCACTTTCGAGGCAGTGTAAATGCCACCATTTGTAAAAGAAAAATGAAAAGTGAAAAATGAAAGTCGGTGCACATCAGAAATTCACGACAAATGCCTCCCATTGATTTAATAAAGCATGACAATCCGATTAATCAAAGTTCCACACTTAAAGTTTTTTTTTTTTTGAATAAGGGTTATGTTAGTTTCAGTCTCCCTACTGCATATTAAAAAAAAGCTATAAAGTCGACCAAAGAAGCTGACCAGCCGGAACACTCTCTAGAAAGCGATTACAGTGCTCTCTTTGATTCAGAGCAGTTAATAAATAATTAATCAACGCAAAGTGTTAGTGCAAGATGTCAGAGACAGCAGAGTTACAAAAGGTGAGAAACTGAAGATCAAGGGCGATTCGTGGGGCCTAACATAACAAAACGAAACAAAAACCTGAGCTGAACTTGAGCGACCTGAGAGCAGAAATACTCTAACCAGAGGTGTGATTATAAAAAAAAAATAAAAAATAAAAAATTAATAATAATAATAATAATTATTATTATTATTTGCTTAAAATAATTAAACAAAGTATTGGTGCAGCAATCATTTCCGTATGCAGATTTGACCAGATTGCAGTACACGCAATTATGGAGCACTGAATTTTTAAGCTACATATATTGGCACCCAGCTTTTCCCTAATTGTCGGAAAGACAACAGTGCTCATGCGTATTAAACAAATGATCCAAATTTCTATTTCACGGGTAAATCAGTATAAAAGCTTATTTTATTTTATGTGTACAGGTTCTTTAGCTGACCTGGCTCCAAAGTTTATCTAAGGTCTTATCAAGCTCTTTGGCGACGCTGTGTCTTTGTGCCTGTGGTGGTCCAGCCTGCGCGTTTCACCGCCAGCGCGAATTAACGAAGCCTCGCTAATGGCCACCAATTGGCTCTTGTTTCGGACAAGCCCATGCGACCTGTCGGCACCAGCCAAGCAGAGGGGGAAAGGGGTCGGCTATTAAGATGCAAAACGACGTTTGATCGCTCGAGATCGCCTGCGAAAAAACAATGTTTACGCAAGAGGAATGCAGCAACTACTAATTAAAAACAATTAGACGCTCGAAACAATGGCGCCCACTTTAGAGGCCATAAAGCGCTCCTCCCCAAATTAATGCCCGGGGTGTTAAGACTGGTGTTTGTTTGCGTTACAGCTGTACGTGAAAAATCAACATTTGCGCTTTAAGTATGTCTTAATGATGGCACAATTGCATCATTGTCTCCTGTTTTTTAATAAAGGATTATTACGCCTAATATCTATGCAGTATATTTTATAGATTCAGGCTCTTTAGAACTGCACCATAGACTTGATGTTTACTTGATGACAGATTTATATTTTTATTATTATTATTTTTTTTTTTTGCATGATATCAGCTATTTCGATTTTTTTTTAAATAATATGCTATAAGATATTTGGGTATAATGACAAACTATTATACTTCATAAATATAATGAAAGACAAATAGTCTGTAATAGTCTTTCAACGCTTAAAAAGCCAAAAAAATGCCCTGTGTGTATTTCTTTTTAGCTGGTGTGTAAAAAAAGGGAAAAAAAGGAAAAAGAAAACATAATAAATGCGAAGCATGAAGTCATAAGAAAAGGTAGATCTCAATAAATCGGACCGGTGATTGATGCTTCTCTCAGCACTCCATAGGCCACTATGAGCCTATCACAACCATCTCGCTCTGCCATTGGCTGGCGGGAAGACGCTACAAGCCCGTGACTCCGCCTACACTCGCGTAATATGGAATTTGCTGGCGCCAGGTCCAACAGAGCGCGAGCGCGATTCATTAAAAGAAACACAAGCAGCACGCAGGACGGAGACACAACACTCAGTGAGCGCGTTTAACAAGCGAATTACCCAACAACACTGTAACCGCGGCACAAGTGTCAAGATGAAGCTTGGGGATTAACTTTATTTGCGAACGGACTAACACGAAATAAAAAGGAAGAGAAGGAGGAGGAGGAGTGAAATGCAGCCGTGTGCAGTAAGTAGGCTCTTTATCCAAAATAGTTTCCCTTCTTGTTCAGATGAAAGAAGATTTAAATGGAATATGAATTTTATTACACACATGTTGGCATTTCGAATAATATATTACATAAAATAAATAAACAAATAAACAAACAAACAAATAAATAAGTAAACAAATAAATAAGCAATAAATAAATAAATAAATAAATAAATAAATAAACAAACAAACAAACAAACTGGTGGACAGATAGATAGATAGATAGATAGAGTCAACGTTCTTGTTGGCAGTGGCTTATAAATGTGGGAAATTGATAATAGTATATCCATACAGACTCATGGATCCTACCTGCATGTTTTTGTTTTTGTCTTTTTGCAGGTGCATCAGAGTGTCTGAGGACATATCCTCCTCATCATCCAAATATATCCACTGCGCATAAAGTGAAAAGGACGAATTTTTCAACCACTATTTTGACCTTTCCCCCCCTCTCAGTAATCTAACAACAAACACTTTGCATTTTGGGACCTATAGAGGATCTCGGCTTTTAGAAAGCTGCCCTAACACAGCAGATAAAAAAATATTTCCACATTATTTGAAAAATCAGGAAATCTTGATTTTTATTTCCTGACAAATCTGCGCGGAGGCTTCAGGTATGGAAGTGGCAGCAGATCAGTCTCGGTGGATGGCGCATCATCACGCGGTGCTCAACGGCCAGCACCCGGACTCACATCATCACGGCCTCACACACAACTACATGGAGCCTATGGCGCCACTTTTGCCCCCGGACGAAGTGGACGTGTTTCTAAATCACTTGGACTCTCAAGGCAATCCTTACTACCCTAACTCAAGGGCAAGAGTGTCCTACAGCCAAGCGCACGGTAAGTTTAACCACTGCTTTGTGTAAGAATGTATCAGTGTGTTTTGTTATAGGTCTGTGTTTCTTGTATGTCTGTTAAATATATTCTCTTTAAGTGTTCCATTTTTTCCTCTACAAATAGATTCGATCATTTATATATCTGTTTTAGCATAATAACAAGCCAGTTGTATCCGTATATTTTGGGTTTTTTTCCCCATGAACGTTTTGCATGGAAATATCGTGGCCTAATCTTTCATCTACTGTTCTGCAAGACAGGACGGGAGGGTATGTGTAAACAAACTTAACCCTAGTGACAACTTGTCTGCATGCTTTTTGGTCTACGATCAGCTGCAGTCTATAACATGTGATACATCTCTTACTGCACAATGTTATGAGCTTTTATGCTGTTTATTAGAATTAAAACCGATGATAGCTCGCGTATTGCAACTGATGATGCTGATCTGCTGTCGTGATGTAAAACGTGGCCTAAAGATTAAAAGAGAGAGAGAGAGAGAGAGAGAGAGAGAGAGAGAGAAAGGCCCAGAGCTGAATCTAAGGAGGAAAGGGAAGTTCGTGTCACTTCTCTTAGCTGTTGGGCCCGAGAGAGAGAGAAAGAGAGAGAGAGAGAGAGAGAGAGAGAGAGAGAGAGAGAGGCATTTCCCGGATACAAAATAAAAAACGGAAAAAAAAAATCCCTGATAACAGTCTTTTGTTCACTGTAGCTTGTGTGAGGAGCAGAAGTCGACACATCGGAGCTTTTATTTAAAAAAAAAAGGTATTTAAAAAAAGATTAGCCTGAAGTTTAAAACTTTCCAAGAGGAAAACGTTCAAGGCGTTGGCTTTCATTTTGACTGGACTGTAGGATAAATTCCTTCATGTGAACATTTGACTAGTTGAATATCCTAAAACCTGCATTAGATACAGTTTGAAGAAGATGTCGAGTTTGGGTTATTCGGAAACAGAATCTACAGGTAGGACACGGGACAGGAATTCAAATCTAATGCGCGCTGCTGCACATTATAACACAATTCTGACAGCTTCTGCTCCTAATCAATAACGACTGAAAGTGTGTTGATTATGAATTAACGTGGGGAAAAACTGACTTTGTTTACAGCTCGATTGACTGGGAGTCAGGTCTGCCGACCGCATCTCCTCCACAGTCCCGGCCTCTCGTGGCTGGACGGGAGCAAGGCGGCCCTCTCAGCCGCGCACCACAACGCCTGGGCGGTCAGTCCGTTCAGCAAAGCCGGGCTTCACGCCACCAGCGCCAGTTACGCTTGCAGCGGAGGCTCGGCCACAGCGCCTGCTTCCGCCTCTCTAGCGCCGGCGAGCCACGCGAGCCCTCACCCGCTCTACAACTTCCCTCCTACGCCTCCGAAAGACGTGTCACCAGACCCAGGACCGTCGTCTCCCTCCTCCTCGGTCACGCGGATGGACGAAAAGGAGTCGGCCAAGTACCAAGTGGGTGACGGTATGAAGATGGAGGGGTGCAGCCCTCTTAGAGGAGGCCTGGGCATGAGCGCGCCTCAAACGCCGTCCACGCACCACCCGATCCCCACGTACCCGGCTTACTCACTCCCCACGGCGCACGACTACGGAGCCAGTCTCTTCCACCCAAACTTGCTCAGCAGCTCGTCCTCCAGCTTTGCGCCCAAATGCAAGAGCAAGGCACGCTCCAGCTCGGGTGAGTTGCATCAGCTTTTACTGACCTTGAGATGAAGACAAATGAACAATTTAATATCATAGGCGTGTAATTCAAAAATGTTTTGCTTGTTGGTATTTTTGCTATAAACGTCACGAGAGTTATTTTTTGACCAAGGGGTTTTTCCCCTCGGGGTAGGCTTCTATAACACATTCAAAAAAGTGTCAGTGTTAATGGCACTCTTTCAGTCTCGTACTGTAGAGCTAGTATATATAGGTGTACCAGAATGAAGGCGTTATTTAAGTTTCAAATAGCGCCCACATTCTAATAGGCCTTTATTTATCATTCAGACTGTAGGACACGTGTTTCTGGATTTATGTATCTTTAATACTTGACAGGTTTAGATAATACCGAGAGACATTGTTAGCTTTTTTCCCCCCTCAAGGCCTTTCTTGAGAAAATAACCTCACTTGTTGACAGTGATGGGTCCCATCCACATGAGTCTCTGCTAAAAGAAATACAAAAGCCACTGAGTTAAAAGACACTTAGAGAGTGATATAGCAGATGAGGAAAGAAATTATTTGGACTGCAAATTAAATGGTCAAAAATAATTAAAGCACAAATGAGGCATAAAACAGGATAATGTGAAATAATAATAATAATAATAATAATAATAATAATAACAATAATAATTTATGTGTAATAATAATAATGTGTTAATTTTTTGTTAGTTTTTTTACTGCTCCCTAAAATTAATCTAATCTGAAAATAAAATCTGTCATATGAAATAACAAATCCCTAAATCAGTTTCATGCGAACGATTTTCTCCTCCCTTCAGACCCTCGGGTTTTTTTTTTTTTTTTTTTTTTTGCTTGACCGGTCTCCGTTGCGTTTTTAAAACATGCAGGAGTCACGACGCACTGGCTCCTGCCACATCCTGTGTACCTTTGACCGAACAAATCACGACCTACTTCCCTCCCTATCGACCCCAAAGCCAACATACCGGGACGAGGCTCATGAGTCTCGCCTCCGTTGCTCAAAAGTGTTATATGTAATAGTAGAAGGTTATAAATTTAAATTTCATAGTGTTATATGAAATGACTTGCAAGTTGGCGATAACAATCCAATTTGATATTATTATTATTATTATTATTATTATTATTATTGTTATTATTATTATTATTATTATAGTAATATTAGTCTGCTTTGTTGAATTATATTCTTAAATGATTTCTTTGGGTACCCCATGAGTTTTATGGGTGCATTCTCAGAGAAAAAAGGTAATCATTCCTTCTCACTGGGGCAGTTCCCATAAAGTGTACACCCACTGACCCTTTTGTACATATATTTTTCCTAAGTGCATGTTGTGTTCCCAAATATAAAGCCACCACCCCAGCTCCAAGGACAGGTATAATTTAATACCCGTTTTGAGAGCATGAGGGTGCACCTACAAACAACAACCTGTGGGGTCCATTGCTTAAACACTAACCTCTTGCAGAGTATTGTGTAATTTCATACATGCACTTGCTATGGTGTAGTTGTTTACTCATCCAATACTATTTCGTGTTAAATTTTATGTTCTTCCCTACTTACTTCCTGTAGTAAAAGCTAAGATGTGTGTTCTGGCTCAGTGTGCTCGTTAGGTGATCTGAACAATGTGAGCTGGACAGGAGCCTGTTGTCATTACAAAGCTGCATATGTAATTTCCATCAAACATGGACAATCCCATGAAATCCTTCCCCCTTGGCAAGTTTATCTTAAAGCATGGGAATTCAATATTAGCTATAAAAAGAAACATAACAACTTCAGGCATTCCTGATACTACATTTTTGACATAACAGAGTCCATAGTTATATAGTCATAAATGTCAAATTCGGATCATGCCTTTGTTGTAAGCATGGTGTAAAATCTGAGTTCAGCATTACAGCTTTGTAAAAGAAAACCATAGTGGAATTTTAGATATTTCATAAGTCAGTACAATGAAACTCTGTGCTTGGTCATCTTTGACCAACCTCTATTCTGAGATGGCCTGCAGCACAGGGCCCAACCCACTGACCCTGTGGCCATTTCATCCTAACACTCTTGTAACCATAGGTTAGCTCAAACACATCAATACAGCTTCGTTTGCTCAACAGGAATGGTGACACAGAAAAATGCAGCAACATGACCGAATTACTAAACATGCACTTCAAAAGGAGCACCATTATTGTCCGGGGCAGACTCCTTTCACTGGCCTGGGTGGGACAGCTTGTCCCTCACATTAAAAGAGAATAATAGAGGCATGATTCCTGGGAGAGACAGCCATGAGAAGAGAGGTGAAATGGATTAAAGCATCAAGTCAACTCCAATAGGTTTAATTTTTTTTTTTGCATGAGTAAATATCCCTGAAAATGCTTTCTTACAGTAAAGCTGAACAAGCCAAATTAGGGCATGGAAACTCCCGAATTGTTCAAAGTGTAAACTATAATTAAGGAGTTACATCACTGGCTAGGGTTTGAATCTACAAGCCATAGACTTGCACTATACATGTCAATGTTGAGTAAATGGCAAACTGAAAGACATGGAGATGTTCAGCAATAAATTATGTACTACTGTTTCTCAATGAGCTCCTTGGGTTTTAGACACTCGCTGCTTCTCTGCCATGCTTTAGTGGATTATTTTACATGTAGGTGTCTATGTCCATTCTGATTCTTCCTGATTCACCAGGGCTGAGCGACAGACCCGGGGTCAGCCAAGCACGGATGTGTATTGTTCTCGTCATTCTTTGAGAGAGATTTTATATCATGAGGAATAGCTTAATGTGCTATCGATGGAAATGGTCAGATTACATATCGGCTAATTAACTTGGACAGCGTACCTGACCAGATTGCTCCTCTATGAACCGTGTACTCCTGTGTGTCTTTTTTTGGCCTCCTTACATGCTTTTGTGGCCTCAGATCATTTCAGTTGATTAGTATATCAATGTGACATGAACTTCTTAATTATATAAAATTCCCTTTGGTTTCCCTCCATCTGAATTCTGCACAGAGGGCCGTGAGTGTGTGAACTGCGGTGCGACCTCCACCCCTCTCTGGAGGAGAGATGGAACAGGCCACTACCTCTGCAATGCCTGCGGCCTCTACCACAAGATGAACGGACAGAACCGGCCACTGATCAAGCCCAAACGCAGACTGGTGAGTAGCACATTCCCGGCATAGTCTTATACAAACACACTTACACATGAGGGCTAAATAGGAGCCTGGAGCGGAGAGAATACACACAATTCCAGGAAAGTTATATTTTCCCTATGATCTTCCTGGAATTGTTTGTCACCCTCACCCCCCGGTGATCCCCTACACTGCCTGTTACAATACTGCTACTATTGCCATTGTTGCTGCTATCATTATTGCTCCTAGTTCTGATACTGTTACTGATACCAATGCCCACGATGCCTAACCCAGCTTAATTAACAACGTAGCACAGGGACAGGAAGACGAAAGGACTTGTCCATGCTTATGAAATCTAAATGATCATTAAAACTGCTAATAAACACACATTCATCAAACACATACACTTCTTGTATATTAAATATATGTTAACATGTCTCTGGAAAATTATTTTTTATATATTTCAGTGCTTTATATATTAGCTGTTAAAACCTCTTAAGCTTATCCAAAAAGCAAGCTTTTAAAATGAATTACAAACTCAGTTTTCACTCCATCACTTATTCTTGACATAAACACAGTTTATGAATCCATTTTTTAAACAGTCTATTTTTAGTTTGAAAA
>JAQMYF010000023.1:18112150-18124887 GCA_030014195.1 Neosilurus mollespiculum | reverse complement strand
AACCATTAAATTTAGTTTTGTTTTCTTATTTTTGTGTATATTATGATGTACAGTAATTATTAATCTTAGGCTTGATGAGTATCACTGAATATCCACCTCACCTTTTGGTAAATAATTATTATTTTTTTTTTTTCCCAGATATTGGGTCGTTAATGTGTGGCAGGAAAAACTTTTCACAGCAGCATCCAACAGGTTTTCCCAGACCACCGATTCTTTTTGGATCTTTTTGGACAGGATAGAGAGAGTAAGAGTGAAAGTAAGATGGAGTAAGAGAGAGAGAGAGAGAGAGAGAGATAGAGAGAGAGATGGGTTAACTTGCCCTCCCTTACCCCACGTGCTCAAACTCCCTGTTTTAAGGCACTCCGACATCTTTTTCCTGTTTTGGTTTGATACTCGTCCTCAACCCCTCTCATGTATTACCATGTTCTCCTCCCTGCCATAAAAGAGCTCAGAGTTTTACAGCTTCGACATGAAGACTTAAAAGCGAGCTGTCGTACATCCCCCACAGTAATAAAGCCCTAGAATTTAATTTCTATTCACATTGTTTGTTTTCTTTCCCCATCACTAGTTTATACCCTGCTCTCAGGTGGGCTCAGGGGGAAGACCCTGCTTTTCACTTCAAGCTTGTTTGTGAGTGTACATCAGATATATCAGTGTATATCGTTATTTCTAAACTAAAAAATTGAGTATCAGATGACCAGGTCTGGTATACAGGGTCACACACACACACACACACACACACACACACACACACACACACACACACACACACATAAAGGTTGTATAGCATTTAAAAACATATTTGCAACTCCCAGGTCCCAATATCTTTTAGCTGCATAGTGGCGTAATGGTTAGCACGTTGGCCCCACAGTAAGAAGGTCCCAAGTTCAATTCCGGGACTTGGCTGTTTCTGTGAGCAGTTTGCTTGTTCTCCCTGCACTTGTGTGGGTTTCCTCTGGGTACTCCGGTTTCCTCTGACAGCCCAAAAACATAGATATTAGGCTGTTCCAAATCACCCCTAGGTTTGAGTGTGAATGGTTGTGTGCCCTGTGATGGTCTCACGAGCTGTTCAGGGTGTACCCCTGCTTTCGCCCAGTCTCGGCTGAGATAGGCTCCTCACTGGGACCCTTGTAGAATTAAGCAGTTCAACAAATGAGTGAGTGAGTAATATATACTTCAATGCAGGGGCTTATATGCTGGACTCTCCACATAAACACATTGTGGAATTGCTGACATGGCAAAGTTTTCCATCTGGAGATGTGTGTGGAAGGAGTCTCCAGTGTCAGTTTGCCATAACAGTCTATCAACAGTGAAGTCTTCAGGATGGAAAAGCTTGCAGTTTACAGTTTAGCAGTAGCATATCATGCTGTGTTTTTTTTTTACTGCACAAATACTGTGTATTTTTCCCAAGCACAACCAAAGCCACCAGCTGTTTATTGTATGTAAACACACACATTACATATTCTGTTTTCAATCCACACATTAGAATCTGTTTTCTATCCAGCCTTTAATATGTACACATGAGCACAGAAATCTATTTATATTGTGGTGTACTGCATATAACTGCATATATAAAAAGTAAACAAAACCAGGTAATATACTGTAGATACCTGTGCACACATTCAATAATGTATATTCATAAACTTTGACGCACTTAAACCCACATGTCCTGAGCAAGTCCTCGCTTCCTACCTGAGTGTCGCCAGGCACGTGGCCTCATGCCGCATTCCTCATCGGACCGATCGTGAATCTCCCAGAGGAATCTGAAAGCGCCTGAGGCCCGAAGCCTACTCCCTTTAGAGCTCGTAAAGACATGCCTGGGTGGTCAGGGAGACCCTCGTTCCTCCCTCTCTCTCTCTTTCTGTCTCTCGTCCTTTCTCCTCTCACCTCACCGCCATCCATCACGCATACATAGCAGTGAGGAGTGCTTTGTATCCCCTAAATCAGAGCGCCAGCTCTGGGCCAACGTGAGGCCATGCAATCCGAGGCCAACATGAGCCATAGATGGTAGACAGGCCATCCCATACACCCACACACACCAAAACGGAGCATACCAGCATAATTATAACATGCGCACGAATACTATCATAACTCTATAATGCTCCATAACTCTCCTTGTGCAAATTTACAGCATGAAGAATTTATGCTAACTCCCAAATACTCACGCCTGCTTTCTTCTATCTGGTGTAAAGGTCTCTGTCATTCTTTAGTTCATTAAAAATGCACTTGTTGGCAGTTTGCAGGGGTACAACACTTTGAGGTGTGCGGGTTATAGGAAAATAATCAACTGTTTCATGAGGTTTTATTCTTCAACATCAGCATGACGTGTTTACTTTCAAGCAAGGATAAGTTATTATCCAAGTAAAGCCTCGGTCTCACATAACCGGAATTAGATCATGGTAGACGAGTTGATTTTCGGGAGTCAACCATCTGTCACTCTCTTTCTGTCAGCGGGCAGCACGGTGGTGTATTGGTTAACACTTTCACCTCACAGCAAGAAGGTCCTGGGTTCAAGTCCTGGACTCGTCAAGGACGTTTCTGTGTTGAGTTTGCATGTTCTCTGTAGGTTTCCTTCAGGTACTCCGGTTTCCTCCCTTAAGTGTTCTGCTGGAATACTTAAAAGCTGCGGAGCTACCTTGAAAACCAGGAGGGTACGGTTTCCATTCCTTGAAAGTTGGTTTGTTTTGAATTTGTGTGGGTTCACCTTTTTTTTCTCCACCCGTATTTTTGAGACTCTGCCTTCAATATCAACTGGAATGGCCACACTAGTCCCAACCACGGTTCTCATGTATCAACTGGCTATATTGGACCTTAGCCTAAGGATTAAGTTCTCCTCTACATAACTCTGTAATGCTCCCGCATGTAGCCTATATCAGGGCAATACCATGTACCCCATGCTTGCTGGATGTGATGGCTGTGAACATGTCTTTCCCTTTGGCTGTATCTTATTACACATTTAGTTTCATACCATACTTTTCAGTCTAATACTAATAATCCTTGTTGAAGTGTAGATTTAGCCATATAACTGGGTCTTTATTTCCATCTTGAATTCCTAAAATGTTAATCATCTCATTGCTAATGGCTCTTTGTATAAGAAAACATGGTTCAAGCCTAGGCTCAGGTGGCCTGAATTTATACTGCCAACATCTCAGCTGTGAGTCAGTTAGCTCAGTGGGTAAAGTTGTGCACCTGTGACTGAAGGATTGTAAGTTCTAAATAATAGCATATATTGATGAAGAGTGAGTGAGCTCACACCTGGAAGGTACTATCCATGATGCTATCTCATACATCTCCTAAACATCTGTACAAACAGAGGTGGGCATGTGGATGCATCAGATGCTGACAACACTGGTAAACACTTATGTAAGGAGTCTCCACAGGAAAGTGACAAGATACTGCACAGGAAAGTGACAAGATACTGTTAAAATAACAGTAAAATACTCTGCCATTGATTTCAGACCAGGTATTTGTTGGCCAGTAATCTCTTTCAGCTGCCTCGGGAAAGCAATGTGCCTTTTCACGCCTCATTTTAAGACCTACGCTTCCATGGGTGATCAGATGAATGCAAATACATTTATTATTTAAGTGTTGGATGGGAAAATGATAACTGCGTCAGTCTCAAACTAACAAAGATGCCTGTTGCACTTGGTACTGCTTTTTCTTGGGTGGACCATCTATTGAAAGTGCTATTATAGGGAAATAATTAACATCCGGGCGGGAACAGTAACCCTGCTTCATATTGCCGTGTATTTCTTTTACGTAAACATGCCTTTATTTACTTGCTAGCTAATAAATAATGTTTTTGAACTTAAAGGGGCGGTGTCATGGCTGTTGTGCATGTGGATGGTTTTGATTTTTTCATTCACCTAACAAGAAATCAATCAATTACTTTGTTCTCTTTCCAAAAATTCAGGCTTCACATGAAGCTTATGAATAAGAAATTGAATAATATTCTCTACATTTAACTAATTTTTAAAAATTCCCATGATTTCAATAAGTTTCAATCAAGCTGATGCAAAGTGAAACATAAAGGGAAAAATAATTTTTAAACAATGTACTCTGAAAGCACTGAGGAAAAAATCGGGGGTATCAGGTGCCACTGGGGGCACTGTATGTTTTGAACCCATGAACTGAGAAAGGTCTATAGCCCGCCAGTCTGAAATGTCATAATGTCAAATATTTGGTCCTCCATAAATCTTATGCAAATTGCTGGATGCTATCATGTACTGGAATAAATTATTGATCATTACCAGCATCAACATGAATATGAAAATAAATACAGATATTGTACAGATATTATATTATTATCTTTGGAATGAGTGGTCATATATCCTTCATTTAAAGACATTTGTAATCCTGAAATGGAGAACTGTCCAATGAAGTCACCTCTAATGAAAAATATTTAAATTGTTCATGATTATACCTATAGCAGAGCAATTGTATGATTTACTGCACTATTTGATTATTTGATGATATATGTGACTATTGTATGAGTAGATTCTTTACTGAAGTGAGTGTAAGATTATTTTATTTCGGCCATTCCATTCTGTACAAAGACCTCGAGAAAGGAATAAAATATCCGACCTAAGCGATAGGGGGCGTTGAGTTCAGACCCCTCAAGGCCAACTTGACATATCATTTCTTGGAAAAAGCCATAGTTAACAAGGGTCAGAGATCAGACCAGTCAGAGATGACATACCGTATATGATGTCATTCTGTAATTTCTTGGAAACAAAGCCAGAGGGACCAATCAGAGTGGAATGGCCACTATATAAGTCAATGCAGGGCTGATAGATGGGGTTCGTGATTTTTCTTTCGGAACAACTTCTTTTGTGTGATTTTTTTTTTTTTTTTGTATGCTTTTCTTTTCCTAAAGGCTAAATAAACACCTGAAAAATGTATTTGGATCTCTTGCGTCTTGTGAACTAGACACATTTTGCCACAACAGTACAAACCTCTGCCAAGCTTAGCTATAACCCATTTGAAGCAGAACTCATCCCACAATGTTAAAAATCCTTTAAAAAATTCCTGGATTCAGAGTTTGATCTGGGTCATCTCCAAAATCTTATGGAGTCTTCCTGGTCCAAATCCCCACCTCTGGAAGAAGGTTCATAAAAATCTGCACGTAACTTATTGCAAATAACAAAAAGTTCACAGCACCCCCTGCTGGATTACAACACTTCGAAAAAAAATCCATTTCACAATGTTAAAGAATCATTTAAAATAACTTCTTGAATTCCGAAATTGATCCAAACTATCTTAAAATTCAAGGATTCTTTATCCAAAATTCCACCTCTGTTAGAAATTTGAAGAAAATTTGCACACATCTTTTTCCACACACAAACTGAGGGTAACACCAAACATCTTTGGCGGAGGTAATCAAATGGCAGGAAGAGAACCCAGATTCAAGGAAAGGTGGTACTTGTCCTAACTGTTTTGGGCTTCTCCTCAGATAGAATAAAACCACCCTTGGCCTTAACCTCATGGTATGATGGTTGAAAATGTGCCTCCATTTGAGATGCTATGCCATCTTCTCTCACGGATTCACTAACTTTTTCTCACCTTGCTGATGGAAACATGGCTTCTCCAGGGGCGTCGCCATACATGGTGCTAAATCTGAAAATGATCAGGGAAAATATTTTCTTGAAAACAAAACAAAAACACTATAGTTTCACCTGAGCTGACATCCTTTTGTTATGACTGCTGAACAGTTTCAGTTGAAATGATCATATGATGATAGCTTATCTGAGCCTGTAAATCCAA
Organism: Neosilurus mollespiculum; assembly: GCA_030014195.1. Lineage (NCBI taxonomy): Eukaryota > Metazoa > Chordata > Actinopteri > Siluriformes > Plotosidae > Neosilurus > Neosilurus mollespiculum. Next base: position 18,119,124 of record JAQMYF010000023.1, on the reverse strand, counting down.
ACAGGTAGAAAGAAAAACAGTATGTTCAGTATCAGTGTGTTCAGATATTAGAGTCAGATACAAAGCACACCATGGACTGAGTCAAACATCATTTCACACATCTCCAAACCAAACTCCATCCTTCTCTTTATATGTAAATACTGTATATATTCCTCAGTGCTCCACCCATGTCCTGCAGAGGGAGCGGTGCATTACTTTACTACAGAAAGGCAGACAGACCAGACAGACAGACAGACACGGGGGCAGACGTTTCATGACCTTCACAAGCATGTGGAGAAGTACAAGCACAAAAACACACAGTCTCTGTTTTCCAGACGCAGCAGTAGGCGTGTGTATGGTACCTCACATTTCTCCCAGGGTGGGACTGTGGGAACCGTGCTGTCACTTCCTGTCCCTGCAGGCCTCAGCCAATCGCCATCAGATAAGCAGCAGTTCTCGGCCAATCACAGTTGCCTGTGATGAAGAAATGAAAATTGCGATAAGCACTCCATTTCCCAGGCAAAGAAAAAACCCTACAACCATCTTGATCTCAATTGCTCCTGTTTCCTTGCCTTCCCACCAAAAATAGTTAGTTGGGATGGGCTTGGGGGATGGGGACAAGGTAGTTTTTGTTTTTGCCATAATTATGGACTCTTTTCATCCGCGCGCCTGTTCCCCCATGACCTGTGACCTGTAGGGTCGGAGCGCAGGATATCCCACTCCTTTTGGCTCCATAATGTGGCCTTCAGTGTGCATGAAGAGAGGCATTGAGGTGGCGGACGGCAGGAGCGGGAGAGGAGGAGAGAGGAGGCCTATCGCTCCATCAGAGTGGCTGACAAGCTCGACACCCCCAGCACAGGCTGCAGAACCAGATCAAAGAGCCGCAGACCTCAAAGAAAGCGCCGCTGCATGCCTCATGCATCTCGCTCTACACTCAGCTCAGCTCCGGAGTGCTCTCCCTCTCTCTCTCTCTCTCTCTCTCTCTCTCTCTCTCTCACTCTCTCACTCACACACACACACACACACACACACACACACACACACATATATACAGTTAGCCTGTATGTGCATTCAATATAGCTCATAGCAGGCCTCTCTGCTGTCTACCTGAACTGCGGTTGCCCCACATTTAACATTCTACATTAGATAAAGTGGAGAGTGGATTTAGAGGGTGAACTATAGGGAGGATATGAGGATGTGGAAAGAAAACATTCCATGTGCCATGCTGGAAGAAAAAGAATGCTAATGTGAAAAAGCAAGATGTTTCCCAAAATGGTTTCATGCACCCCTTTTTTGTTTGCTTTTTAAAATGTACTTCTAATTATTACATTTTTAGGCATTGTGATTAGTGAATAATTAAAACCCATTACACATCTGTGTGGTTTATCTGTATCGTGCCGTCGGACTAATAATTTATCCTTTGCTTGTTTTTTTCTTGTTTTTTTTTTCACAATTCTTCCTGTAGATTTGGATTTCTATTCAATATTGAGTTCCTACCTACATCCACCTACCATTTGATTACTAATGAAATTAGACAAAATTCAATAACATTTCTAGCAAAATGTGTGAAGTGGCTCGGAGGGATGCAATCAGTACAAAAAAACATGCAAACAGACAATAAATAAACAAATAGGTGAACAAGCAAACAGACAAATCGATTTTAAAAAACAAATGCTTCTTATAAAAATCAATTCTGTACCAGGACCAGTTATAAAAAGAAAAGTAAAATAATAAATAAATAAACCATTATCTGCATGTCTTTTAATTATTATATATTTATTATAATTGTTATATTTATTTATTAATAAAAATATAAATATATAAATAAATACATGTATACATACATAAAAATATAAAAATAAGTGAATTAGTTATAATTATATAAGATAATTTAATAGGTAAATAAATTAACAAACAAACATGATGCCGGGAGATTTTTTAATATGTACACACGAGCACAGAAATCTATTTATGTTGTGATGTACTGAATATAACTATATATATGAAAAATAGGATTTTTAGGATTGTCCTAAATATTAATTTTCATACCACAGAAATTTTAATTTAGTAATTATATAACTACTCTTCTTAACTTGCGAGTAAATTAGCTGTCTTGGTGTGTGTGTGTGTGTGTGTGTGTGTGTGTGTGTGTGTGTGTGTGTGTGTGTGTGTTTGTGTGTGTCTGTGGGTGTGTGTGTGGGTGGGTGGGCTACTGTATATGTATGACAGATAATTAAATAATAATTAAAACTGTACATTTTATCTTCCTATATTTCTTGTGAACGTTTACTACTTTTATTACTTTTATTTATTTAATTACTGCATTTTACTTGTTATACTTTTTTTTTATTATTGCCTTAGCCTTTAAATTAAACACATCCACACATTGCTCAGGGATAGACACTGAAAGTGGGGGTTAGAGAGAAACAGATAAAAATAGAGCACACACACACAAACACCCAAGAATGAAACAAAACAAGCAAACACAAAAATAAAGCTTAGCTGAATGGAGCAGAGAAGGCTTTACTTTCCAGGTGATCGATAGCTGGATTAATTGCTAGAGGATCGAGGGTGTAATAGGGGCTGATGGGTGGTGAGAGGGGGTATTTAGAGTTGCAGAGGGGTAGGAGGGTGACGACAGGCCATGGAAAGCTGGGGATTTGGGGAGTGAGCGGACGAGTGAGGAAGCCCCCACCTCGGGTCACCTGGCAGTGTGCAGGCTGCCGTCAGATTAGGATCTGAAAGAAGGAGATAACGAGTTTATTGCCCCCTGGTCGGGCTCATGGAGCCAAGAAGGAAAACGGGAGGGTGTTTGTGTGTGTGTGTATGTGTGTGTGTGTTTGTTTTAACCTGGGGAGGGAGATGCACGGCTCCTTTATAAAGGCACCCTATAACTATAAAAATCAGCATGGTTAGAATACCAGGCATTGACATGGAAAATGGAGATCCATCAGAGAAAGCCTAAAGCTGTTTGCTGTATCAAACACACACACACACACACACACACACACACACACACACACCCTTCCCTTATATATATATCATCAGCCCTGTTTTATTTAATTCAAATGTTTGATATTTCAGGAAAGAAGTTTGTTAAACCAAAAAGCATTTTAAAAAAGTTTTAAAATGGCAAATCTCTTCAAGGGCCTAAACTCAGTTCCACCAACAAACAACAAAATAATCAGATTTAATACACATGTAAGTAAATATTTATTAATATTCATTAATAAAACTATTATTTCGTCTTTAAATGTTTTAAATTGTAAAGTAATCCAATAAAAAATATCTAGATTTAAAAAATTTCAACATTTGTAAAATTTGTGAAATTCATGGTGGTGATGATGATAAAAATAATTTTCGATTTTGCACATCATATGTAAATCAAAAGTAGAAACAGTTATTACTGTTGTAGTTATTATAATAATAATAATAATAATAATAATAATAATAATAATAATAATAATAATAATAATAATAATGATTTTACATGAATAACATTTGGCTAAAAGCATGTGGGGAACCCCTCCCCACACCCCCACCCCCCACTGCTGCCATTTAATGATGTCATAATACACCATCGTATCAAAATAGTATTTATTTTCAATAATTTACACCTAATATATCTGTCATCATACCGCAATACTGATTTGTGGATCCTTACAACTGAGTCTGAGTCTCAGAAAACGATCAACTTTTTGACTTAGTGAAGGATGAAAGAATGGTGAAGCCAGCCCCGTGATAAGTGGTGCATAAATCCACTTCTTGGAACATGCTCAGACTTTTGGACCGTACATTAACCCTAGTTTTTATAGTTTTATTGCTTTTTAAATCCGGTAACTCTTCATGAGACGCATTAAAGGAATAATGATAGGTGTGTGCAGTAGAATAGAGAAAGAGATGTCTGTGAGAAGAATGTGGGAGATTACAAGCTGCAGGCACACACACACACACACACACACACACACACATGCTGCAGCCAGTAAAACAGCTACAGATCAATAACCTATGTCACAATGCAACTCTTTCCAGTCAAACAATCAGCAAACAAGCAACCGGGCTGAGCAAACTCATCAGCATTAAAAAGGCAGCAAAAAAACCCTGAGACAATGGAGTCAAATAGTGACATTGCACACACGCATGGCCACGCGCACACAGGGAGCAGTCTGCAGGCCGAGGGCTTTACCGAGTGGCACGTGAGCCTCTCTCTCAGCTGTGTTTGCGCAGTGGCAGGCGAGAAGGGGCCCGAAGAAAAGCAAGAGGAGTTGTGAAAAGAGCAGCAGCCACTAAGCTGCCCTCCAGAGAGAGAGAAGGGGAGAGAGACGGAGTGAGAGAAAGACGGAGGAGGGGGGTGTCGAACAATGACCTCAGCACTGCAGGTGCAGCAAGCCGGGAGTGTGGCTCATTCAGCTCCTCTTTTTATGTGATAATAGACCAGAGACTGTTGTCTCTCTCTCTCTCTCTCTCTCTCTCTCTCTCTGTGTGTGTGTGTGTGTGTACCCCAATCCAAACTAACTCTCATGTAAGATTCAGCATGTGTTTAACCACACTGCGCTACCAGGCCTGCTGACATGGAGCAGGCGAACAAAGTGTGTTAACTTCATTAGCACTTGTATAGCAGACGAGTCGTTGATGAATTTGTCGGCTGCACATTTGACTGTTGCTATTGACTTAAATGTGGCTTTAAACATTTTTTTTAAAGGAAATCTGTTTGTAAATACAGTCCAAGCCGTCGAGTGATAAGAAAAACATCTAAATGTTTGTGGGATTTACAGTTGTTTCCTTTGGCTTTTATCCAAACACAGAATTTACTTAAGCACAAAGTTCTGTACTTCTGCACTTGGTCTCCATTAAGCTAAGCTCTCTCTCTCTCTCTCTCTCTCTCTCTCTCTCTCTCTCTCTCTCTCTCTCTCTCTCTCTGTCTGTCTGTCTGTCTCTCTCTCTCTCTCTCTCTCGCTCTGGCTGTCTGTCTGTCTGTCTGTCTGTCTCTCTCTCTCTCTCTCTCTCTCTCTCTCTCTGTCTTTCTCTCCCCCCCTAGAAACCTGGAAAAACTATTCCTAGAAACTTTTACTGGGTTAATTAATAAGAATATAGTATTTATATAGTATATATTATATAAAATTTGCCCATAATCATCAGTGTTTTATGATATAAAATCACAAGTTTATGGCTATTTTATATATTTTCTGGGGGGGGGGGTAGACTCTGCTACTACAGTCAATTACTGTCTTTTGTTTTAAATTTTTTGCCTTTGTCAGGGAGGAACAGTGAGGCAAAGTGTTTCCTGACACAGAATTTCAAGTAATTAAAAAAAAGTTGGAAACAGAAACTAAAAAAAAGAAGAAAAATAAGCAGGGAAAACTCTCTAGAACCATGAAACTAGTGCTAATACAGGTGTTATTATTATTATTATTATTATTATTATTAATGATGATGATAATAATAATAATAAGGAGTAGGCTACATTGCCGTCAGCGTGTTTCTGCCCTGTGATGGCCTGTCGAGCTGTCCAGGGTGTACTCTGCCCTCACCCAGAGTTGGCTGAGATGGGCACCAACCTCCCCGTGACCCTAATTAGGATTAAGCAGTTCAGAAAATAAATGAATGAATGAATAATGATAATAATAATAATAATAATAATAATAATAATAATAATAATAATAATAATAATTAAATGTAACACAAGGCAGCATAGTGGTGTAGTAGTTAACACATTTGCCCCACAGCAAGAACATCCTGGGTTCGAGTCCCGGGCTCGGCAAGGGTGTTTCTGTGTGGAGTTTGCATGTTCTCCCTGCACTCACTTGTGTGGGTTTCCTCCAGCTACTCCAATTTTCTCCCACTGTTCAAATACATGCACCAAAGACTAACTGGCTGTTCCAAGTTGCAACTAAGTTTAAGTGTGAGTGTGAATCGTTGTGTTTGTCTTGGCCCTGCAATGGAAAGGCGAGCTGTTCAGGGTGTACCCCACCTTGGCCTAGAGTTGATGAAGATAGGCTCAACCTCCCCTTTATCCTCATAGAACAATTAAGTTCGATAAATGAGATGAGATGACCCTAGCTGGATTAAGCTGTTCGGCAAATGGATGGATGGCTGGATATGTAATATCAAAGGGCCACATGGTGACAAATTGGTTAGCATGTCTGCCTCACAACCAGAAGGTCCTGGGTGTGAGTCCCAGGCTTAGCCAAGGTGATTTCGCATGGTGTTCATATATTCTTCCTGTGCTTGCATGGATTTCCTCCGGGTATTCCAGTTTCCTCTCACAGTCCAAAGATATAACTTTACTATAAATGACCGTAAACAGAAATGGATGAAGGAGGACAATACTCTCTCTGTGTGAAGGTGTGTGTGTGTGTGTGTGTGTGTGTGTGTGTGTGTGTGTGTGTGTGTGTGTGTGTGTTGCACTAACTTGATTCATATAGCATATTATATACCTTAGTTATTTTAATACATGTGCTACCACTAAACATGTCTGTAAGATTTGATCTTAGAAAATTAACCACTGTGTTATAGATTCAGAACAAAGTTGCATAGGACACATTACAGTGTGTAATATCCCAGCATGACATCCCAGGTTACAGAGGTCCTCACTTAACAGGTAATGACACAGGAATAGTTTTTAGGTGTTACGAGGAAGGGCTAAGGGGTATTTTGGAGAAAATTTCTAAATGTGGTTATTTTTCATTGAGAAAGTTCAGTCATATAACCTCACTGTGTAAAAAATAAATGTGTGTGTGTGTGTGTGTGTGTGTGTGTACCAGTGTGTGTGTGGATGAGTGTGTGTGTGTTCATGCGTGAAAGAGATTTAATCCCAGTTCAGCGCACACTTTAGTGAAGGCCCCCAGAGTGTGACCTCATGTTAGACAATGCTACAATTCTCTTTATTGCTCAATTCCTGTCTCTTCACAGCTTTGGCTTCTCTCTCTCTCTCTCTCTCTCTCTCTCTCTCTCTCTCTCTCTGTGTGTGTGTGTGTGTGTGTGTGTGTGTGTGT
>JAQMYF010000023.1:18093268-18104311 GCA_030014195.1 Neosilurus mollespiculum | reverse complement strand
TATATATATATATATATATATATTACAGCTCTGTGGTGGCTGAATTAAGAGATACATTCCAATGAAAATTGTCAGGAAGGATCTCTTGTACCATCTGATACTGTAACATGATGTTTACTGCTTCATTGTGTATGAAAACAAACTTCAGATAATGTGAGATTTCCTTATTTTGGGGGGAAAACAATAAATGACAAGAAGTGGCTGCCCTGCAAACCAAAAGATTTCACCCAAAAATGAAACTGCGTCATGCTATATTAATGATGACCTTTATTCTAAAATTTATTTTTAAGTTTCAATGAAACTTACTGCTCCCTAAATCCCATTGTCAAGTCTTCCTTAAAAGCTGAATTAGAAATCCAACATATCATGGCGGATTGAATACGTTAGCCATAAATGGGAATTGGTGCAAGTTTATTAGTATCTGTTTGGTGAAAAGGCTTTAAACTGTGATGAATTAGCAATACTGACTCATTAATCACATCAAAGCAGTGCAGTGTGGGAATTTTGAGTTTGGGATTCACCCACAACTGCTGCGGTCATGACCCCTGTCAATAGCACATGGTACGTCCATGTGATCGCTCAGTGACTCACAGATGCTTGTGGTTCTACCTGATTACTGTTTTCAAATCAGACGTGGGAATAATGCTGGTTCTAGAGATGGAGTGGGGTTCTGAATTGCTGATTTGGGATCTGTTTCACTGAAAATAAGTTTAAGATTAAAGTGAGAATGCTGAATCTTTCTCGTGTGTGGGTCTTTAGTGGGCTTGTGATGTCATGAGAAAAAAAGCAAGAATTTAAAAAAAACAAAAAAAACAATGCACTGTATCTTTCACAGCGTTACCTTTTCTCCTCTGCCTGTTTTCCATTTCCCTTAACCAACGTGGAGGCTGGTTATCTTTAAACGTGGACGACGTAGATAAATGCGACTTTGTATCGCTCCATCGTGGTGTTTGCCAAAGAGCGCACAAATACTCGTGCACGTAAGCGCAATCACACACATTAAAGCGATAAGCACATCATAAACAATTTGACAACAACGGAAGGAGAGTTTGGAAAAGGACAGAGTCAGAAAGAGGGAGTAAGGAATGCAAAAACAAGGAAAGAAAGAAAGAAAGAAAGATGAGGAAGTAAAGGGGGAAAGGAAGGAGGGAAGGGGGTGATTTAATGTGAGCAATTTGAACATTACACACAGAGAGAAGGAGCAAGAGAGGAAGAGAGAGAGGGAGAGAGAGAGAGAGAGAGGGAGAGAGAGCGAGAATGTAAAAAGTTAAAGAGGGGAAAGGAAACTTCAAAATGTTCTTTGAGGAGAATGAGATCACAGGCTGCAATTATATAATTCTTGTCAAGTGATGGCAGCGATAGCCTGAGAGGAATGTGTGCAACAGGCCTCGGCCTAAGCAGCCGCCTTTCCGCCAACTCCGAGCCCCCACAACAAGTTTCAGAGGTCGTCCAGAGGTCTGACACAGGAAAGCGCAAGGGGAGACGCAGACAAGCTCCAAATCACCACCTTTTCAAGTGGCCTAGCGCCATCGCCTCACTTTCCTTCCACTGATCTGCTCCCATTTTTCAGTTATCAACGCAGTGGAATGCTGAAAGAGTAAAGTAAACCAGGCTTCTGCACAAGAGCGGTTCAGCCGTTTCCAACACCTGCGCTGCTTGCTGAGGCTTAAGGCTTTTTAAGTAAGCAATTAAGCGAGCAACTTACAGAAAGCATTAGCACAACTCCAGCAGAGTAAACAGCAAACAAACTAGGCTTTATCTAAATCACTGTTTTTAAAAAAAGAAAGTAGTCCTGGTGAGTTTACAAGTTGTTGTTAATTTGTTATAACTGATAGTAAACTGATGAATGCGTAGAAATTCAAAGCCATAAAGATTTTGTACAGTAACGTTCTGAGTAAAGATGTGTACAGTAACCTGAATCATAACCTTTGTAATTATACATATAAATTGAATTGTGGTACAAATAAGGAGAATAATAATTAATTAAAAATTAACAGTTAATTTTTTTAGTAGGGTCGTTGTATGTTTGTTTGTTTGGCTGGTTATCTGATTGGTTGCTTGCTTGCTTGTGGACTTTTTTTTTATTAATTAGCTGGCTGGTTGGTTCAGTTGTTTGTTAAAATGACTCCATGGGGTTACTTCATGTTTTGTCTCACTTCATTCTATCAGAGTTTGAGAATTCCCAGAATAAAAGTTTGCCTTGTTGAATGTGACATGAAATGAAGTCGTTTATTACCCCAAGCCAATTCTTTTTTCTCAGACGTTTGGATCATTTCTCACCAAGGCGCTCGGAATTAGTTCTATTCACATTTGGACTGACTGCTTCTTCTACTGACTCAGTGATAAAGCCTCAGTCTAGCTAACTAGAGAGAATTTTTTTTAAATTGATCTGTAAGGGTTTTAAAAGAAAGGCTAGGATGCAGTGCTAATGTTATTAGTAAAGAACTTTGTGCAGTAATAATATAATGTAAGAGGTTTTTGCTGTGTTGCCAACATTCGGATTAAACTCGGTATTAAGGGACCACAATGTGGAAAACATTATGAGGAATATTTTAGAATGCCTGATCTATGAATGATGAATGTCCTAAATACCTGATAAACTGAATTTTTCTAGAGCTGTGTGTGTGTGTGTGTTTATATATATATATATATATATATATATATATATATATATATATATATATAGTCCACTAGCCTCATTACACTTTACCTGCCAACACAAAACTAGTGCGCATGAAGTCCATTAGGAGTTTTCCCCTGCCCTGTCAAACAACCATTTCCACTCCTAAAGAGTTTATTATTGGCATCATTAGCAGCTGAGTGCAGTCAGGCGCAATCATTAAACAATGCAGTGCTGGGTGTCCGCAGTGAGGCCTGAGAAGTCTGGCTTTATAGCTCTTCAAGTGGCAGCAGTGTGTGCAGTTTGGCCTATGTTGAAGCTCGTGCCCCAGGCGTGGGTGGAGGGCAGGAAGGCAGGCTGGCAGAGGGTGGAAAGGGGGATGGAGGGGTGGAAGAGGAGCATTATGGGTATAAAGGAAAGGGGTTTTGCATGGTTCCCAGGGAGTAGAGCGTGGCTCTTGGAGGCGCTTTGTCTGCAGAAACACAGGCAGACTCCAACATAGATGCCTATCAGCTCTCTCTCCAGTCCATTGAAGAGAGAAAGAGAGAGAGAGAGAGAGAGAGAGAGAGAGAGAGAGAGAGAGAGAGAGAAATGGGAGCGAAGAAAAGGGCAGAAAAAGACATCCATAAGCACTAACATAAATAAAAGGTTCATATACAACCTGTGAACATTGACCTTAAACAAGGAGTGTGACTATGAGAAAACAGGGAGGGTGCAGGGGAAAAAAAGGAGGGATGATGAAAGAAAAATATGGACAAGAACACAAAAAGCCTCTGACGCGAGATGACGGATGCTCCAAATATACTGGAGTAAAGAGAACATGGTGCTATATATTATTTTTTTACAGTCATGGACCTGATTTTTTTAAAGCACTTAGCACTAGCAAAATGAGCAAGCTGAAATAACATGAGTGAGAGAGTCTGAGGCGATTTATCATGACAGTGAAGCTGTACACACAAACAGCAGATCTGAGGCATTGGTTTTGTTGGTGTAATTGTTTTAATAGACACGTGTGAGTTTACACTGAACAAACGGCTGTTTTAATTTTCATTCATTTCACTGTTATTTTTTATACTGCATCACTGCGGAATTATCAGATGTAATCTATCAGAAAATATTGCTTCATTTTCTGTAACAGCAGCTGTTGGTGTAATACTTCAAATCCTATACTCATGGACATTTATAGGAGGAGTCTAACCTGTCAGAACTTAATAACAGCTAGTAAATCTTCAAGTAAATTTTGGTTTGTTTTACATACATAGCAAAATATTAAATGCAACTGGAAATGATTTATGTATGACAAATCGCTCATTAAAAATTATAATCATTAAAAAATTGCTGAGGTGTACAAGGATAAATGACAAAATCATATTAAATCAATAAAATAATATTTAATTCATCATTGTGTAAATAGCTATGTAATAAGCAGGTTAATATTCAGCAAGTTGGTCATTATTGTAAAATAAACTCCTTCATGGTGATTCAAGACCTCTCTGCTTCACATCAGGGTCCTCTATCACCCTATCAGGGTTAATTATGACCCACTGTACCCCACATAACATGAGCTTACACATGATTAGACTCATCATTTCATGAAAGAATTTTGAATACATACTTTTAATGTGTGTAGTAATGACAATGTTGCACAACTAATATGATAATGCTTTACTTTAAAGCTCTCTTAACTAACATTCATTACCGTAACAAACCAACAAAATGGTAACAATAAAATGAGCATATGTAATAATTGAGGTTTGTTTTAATGTAGCTACCCTGTATCTGCTGATCAATAATGAGTGCTCCTTGGCAACTTAAAAAATACCAAGCAATTCAAGGGTTAAGGGCTCTTAAATTCTCTGGAAGGTTCTGCTTGGAAGCCCTGCTGATAAGGAAACAGTTGTTTGTTGGGTTCTAAACAAGATTCTCCAAAGACACATAAGGGTTTTAAAGTTAACAGGGGTTTTTTTGTTTGTTTTTTTGTTTTTAATTTATTAATTATTTTTCAAGAGTGCAGTATAAATAGGCAGTAATCACTTTATGTTACCAAATATTGGAATTATGAATATTTTATTTATTTGTTTGGTTATTAATAAATCTGCTCATACTTTTTTCATATGATGAAGGTGATTAGAATTTGATTCCTCATAGCAGAGTTGTTCACTTTTTAAACTAAATATGTTAACTCCTTGATGTGGAGTAAGTGGGTTTACAGGTTAAAAAATAACCATTATTAAAAAAACAACCTATGTTACGAAAAAGTATTTATAAATAACTAATTATAAATATTTTACTAAAAATCAGTTTAACAGGAACTTGATTGGTTTATCATTGCTAATGGTTTAATGCTGAACGAATAAATAAATAAATACATTATTATTATTATTATTATTATTATTATTATTATTATTATTATTATTATTATTATTATTATTTTGTTTTAATATTATTTTTAAAACATTTATATGGGGGTTGTATTTGTATTATTATTATTATTGATAATAATAATAATGATAATAATGATGATGATGATGATGATGGTGATAATAACAACAATAACAACAACAACAACAAAACAACAACAACAACAACAACAATAATAATGATAATAATAATAATAATAATAATAATAATAATAATAATAATAATGTATTTATTTATTTTTGTATTCAGCATTAAACCATAAGCAATTGATAAACCAATCAAGTTCACTTGTCAAAAATACATTTTATTGTTTATTTTGTTTATATTTCCAGATTGTAATGATTGCACTGACACACTGTATGGTATTCAAACTGGTTTTGTGTGCATAACTAGAAAAAAATACAAACAAAAATGATCACTGAGACTTTATTTAGTAATAAATTAGCATCATGTGGGTGTGTCCCTGCATGCCTGTACGCAGGCACATGCACACACACACGCGCACGCAGGCACACGTGCTCTCACACACACACACACACACACACACACACACACACACACACACACACATACTCAGACACACACTGTACTGTAGCTGCGGGTGTATCAGCATTCATTTCTTGTTTACTGATGCAACGGCTTAAGGGGACACTTTCTTTCTTTTCCTTTCTTTCCATCTTTCTCTCTCTGTGCAGATGGAGATGACATGGTTTTAGGGCTAAAAGCTGCAGACAGGCCTAATGTCGCCTGTCTCCGACATAGCGGCATCAAAGTAGCTCTCTGGGTCTGTGTGTGTGATGCAGGCCTCTGTCTTGAGCCTCTGTCAGCATTTAATGAGATTACATGAATCTGACTAGGGGGCAACAACAGAAGGGGCGTCAAGAAGTCTAAATTTGTTGGGGCAAGATGGACTGTAATCACTTTATACCCAAAGAAAGCCTCATCTATTCTCTGGTGTGTGTGTGTGTGTGTGTGTGTGTGTGTGTGTGTGTGTGTGTGTGTGTGTATGTGTGCGCGTGTGTGTGTATGTGAGTGCATGTGTGTCTGTCCTTTTCTGAATGAAAAAATCCCAAACTTTTCCAATGTTCCTAACTCCTTACCTCTAATAATGTGAAACATGATGGAGAAGTGAAGAGTCGATGTACAACGACATTGCTGTGGATAAGATGAACAACAAAGCCAAATGAGTTGAGCAGCTCGATTGCAATAGAAGGAAAGAAAACATTATTTCTGTGCTTGCTTCAATTCACTGGCTTCCAGTACATTTTCGGATTAATTTTAAACTAGTATTGTTTACTTATAAAGCCTTGAATGGCCTGGGTCCAACTTACCAAGCTGACATTCTGCAGCCATACATGCCACCATGGACTCTTTGGTGAGCTGACCAGTCACTCCTCGTTGTCCCCAAAACTAGAATAAAGAAGACGGGAGATGTTGTATTTACCAAGCTCTGGAATGAATTGTCCCCTCAAGTTAAACTCGCCGTGACGGCTCCAGTTTTAAATCCCGCCTCAAAACGTGCTTGTTTTTATGGTATTCAGAGTCACTGTGTTTTTGCCTATTTATTTTAATTTAGTGATTTGTAGTGTGTTTTGTGTTGTGTTGTATTGTGTCGTTATGCTATGTTGCTTTAGCATGTATTTTGGTGTGTTTTTATGTTGTCTTACTGGAAAACACTTTGGTCAACTCTGTTGTTTTTTTTCATGCTCTATAAATAAAGGTAGATTGGATAGATTGGACTGGCCCTGCGATGGCCTGGCGAGCTGTCCAGGGTGTACTCTGCCCTCGCCCAGAGTCGGCTGAGATGGGCGCCAGCCTCCCCGCGACCCTAATTAGAATTAAGTGGTTCAGAAAATGAACAAAATGAGATTGGACTGGAAGGATGAGTGCTGCTCCATGCGTACAGATGTGAGAATGCATAGGATATATGTTCAGAATGGCTAAACTATCTACTGTCCAGAAGGCTCCATGACCCCTACATAAGCCCTTTATGACAGATGAATGCAGTATAAACCTACATAAACCTACATCAACATTTAGAAATGCACGTAATCCAAAAGTTGTCCAAAAGGCTGCTTTTGGATGTCAAGTTGATATAACACCAATTTTACACCAATGACACATGTAGTATGCTGTATGAACCATGACATTATGCTTATGATATGACATAGCTTACCAAGAAAATTATTGGTTGTCACATAGACACCCAAGAAATATACACTGTGCTACAAAATAAAATGCTATGTCATTTCTGATGTCACCAAATGTCATCAAAAATCTGTCACTTGATATAAATATTATGTCAACTTGCCATCCAATTTGATAGAAGCAGCCTAACAGGAGTGTTTATAAATGCTAATGTTTTCATGAAGACCTTTCTTTAGTAGTAATCATGTAGTCATCTAAACAGTGCCAGAGTATTACTAACTAATGCAAGTATAAATATAAATTATTACCTCTATCAAGGAGGCTGTGTTTTACCCTTGAGTTGTGTGTTTGTGTAGTTGTTTGAAGAATTTTGCAAAAAGTTATGTGCAGACTTTCATGAAATTTCTACAAAAGGTGGGCTTTGAACAAGGAACATTCAATTAAATTTTGGAGATGTTTCAGATTAAATTCTGGCTCCTTGGCTTTTTTAAACGATTCTTTAACATTGTGAGGTAGGGAAATTTGTATTGTTTTTATTTATATAGTGGATTGCTCAGCTGAGCAGAGGTGTGTGTTCTCCAAGTTCTATAATTTGCAGTGGTTTTCCATTCACAATAAAGTAATTAATTACGTAATGACCTAGGATATGTTTTTAGGCATTTTTTAAAACTCATTTAAAAATATTTTCAAAACAGTATTTTATTCACCATGAGTGTTATTTTGTATCATATTGTGATTCATCTTGGTTGTATGAACTGTAAGAAACTACACCAATAATAATAATAATATTAATAATAATAATAATAATAATAATAATAAATACCCTCTATATATATATATATATATTTAGCTCTACTTCGACGTATCGAGCACTGTTCTACGGAAAATCGACTAAAGATCTTATATATAAGATCAGAACAGCCAGTTGTTTACAGATACCACACCATCATCTAATAATTCACAAAATCTTTTTCATACACAAATTGTGCTGAATTATATATTCTTCATGTACTTTATTGATTATACATTAAAGTGATACTAAAGTATTACTCCAAGTAATCCTGTTTATCTGACAGTTGGATAGAAAGAGGGAAAATGAGATATGAAAAAGGATACAACTTCAGTTACAATAAAAGACACTGGCACAGAAACAGGAATTAGTTATTATTAGTAGATAATAATTTTTTTTAAAACTTGAAAATGTTACATCTGCCGAGCAAGATGAGAGGATACAGAACAGCAAATTGAAGTACATGTAACATGACACAAATGAACAAAAGTGTTTAGCTAATGATTTATTATTGAAGAGGCTCCGTAAGCCCGGCTCCGGCCCTGGCTCTATTGTGGCGAGATCAGACGAGGAGATAAAGGTCAGTCTAATGGCAGTCAGCTGGCAGGTGGGCCAGCGTGGGTTAATCAGAGTTAAGTGATATTTAAGTGGAGGACGACAGTGAGCAAGACACTGAATACAGCCTAGGCTTTTGCTAGTGAGCACACGACTCACCTGAAGCAGCAGCTGGAACACACACACACCCACCCACCCACACACACACGCACACACACTGTAGAATACAGAAATTAACACTTACCTAAATTACTACCCTTGTGTGTGTGTGTGTGTGTGTGTGTGTGTGTGTGTGTGTGTGTGTGTGTGTGTGGGTGGGTGGGTGGGTGGGTGTACTGAAGCAAAAAATAAGGGTGTACGGTGTTCCTGAGCTTCAAAGCTTAACTGTGTCAAACAGATACAATTGCACTAACAAACCTCTAATCCAAACACACTCCACTCATGCAAGCCTTCAGAGTTAACAGTGTTGAGTGTTTGTACGCTAAAAGCAATAAATGAGGAAACATACATAAGCACACACACATCGGAAATCTTAATATAAATATTAATATTTTTGATGTGAAACATTAGGATGAGGTCAAGAAGAGCTTATGTAGTTGTCATATCAGTTCATAAACAAAATAAAAAGATAGTCCGCTAACAATTTGAAGAAAAAAGCTAAGGAGACAAATCTGCAGGATGGATCACAATATGGCAAAAGACCAATGCTGCCTTTTCCCCCCAAGCATGCATCATGTATTGTTGAAAATTATTCTAATACTGTAGTCAAAAAAGGTTAGCAAATGTAAGTGAATGAGTTAAGCTAAATCCATGTAACTCCAAGACACAAATTTGAAATAAATACTATCTTTCAATGGCTTGAGCATGACGTTTGGCTTTCATATTGTGGACTCGCCCAGAAACTATTTATGAATACCGAGTTGTTTCACATGTAGGAAAACAAAGCTAATTCAGCATGCTATCACATCAGGTTATTGGCTGAGCTATGTCCAAAGCTGTGTCTTAGCTCAACATGGTCACTTGCAGTTGACACTGAACTAATAGCACAAAGGTCTAGAAAAGAATTGACCGGTGTTTTGCTGTAAAGAATTATCCTAAAACTTTAAACAGAGCATGATGCAATGTTAAACCCATAAATGGATAAGGCAGCATGGTTACGTAGTGGTCAGCACATCCGTCTCACAACAAGAAGATCCTGGGTTCAAGTCCCGGGCTCAATGAGGGCATTTCTATGTTGAGTTTGCATGTTCTCCACGTGCTTGCATGAGTTTCCTCTGGGTCAACTGGCCCCGGATTGACCCTAGATGCGAGTGTGAGTGTGAATGCAACAGACTGGGAAGCTGTTTCAGGTGTACCTCGATTTTGGGCAGTGTCCCCGTGACCCTAGTAGGATTAGTTATTAATTAGGATTTGAATTGGTGAATGAATGAAGGAATGAATGAGGTTCACCAAAAGTCAGTAACTGGATTATGGTGATGAAGCCAGGAGGTTAAGGTTAAGATAAACATGATGCTGCCACCATGGTTTAATTACAAAGATAAATTTCTCAAAATGATAAACAAATTTTTCTTATGTCCTTTCTTTTTCAATAATGTTTTTCTGCTATTCTGAGTTAAAAGTCTGAGTTGTGGTTGTCCTGTCAATAGACACTTACCATTTGCATGCTTGTAATTAAATAATAACCAGTGCCTTTCTTACCAGGCCACTGATTTTTGGTGGAGGGCCTCACAGGGCCTTATAGTTTTGAGATATTCTTTCCATGTGTAAATAAGAAATGTAACGTTGGTCTGCATAAAATAAATTGGAAAGTTGGATGTTCAAACCTGTCTGAATAAGATGCTGTCTTAAAAACAATCACACATTATACTTATAATAGAATGTGATGTGTGAAAATGTTTGGCATGTATAGAAAGATATAGAGTATTTTTTTAACCTTGCTTTACGTCAGTAAAAGTTAAAGTTTTGCTGCAATTGTTTGAGACATCAGCCAGAAGTCAAAGTGAGTTGCGTAAATGCCCAGTATTGCCTGCCCGCCACAGTCTAATTTGATAAAGAAACAGTAGAAGCTTTGCTGTGTGCAGCCTGAATAATCTTCAGATACATCACTGCAGTTTTATCCGCATCGCTGCCTCCTACTGGACAATATATGCACCTTGCTTTTACATACATTAAACAAGGCTGTACAGGAAATCGGTGGATATGAAAAAACAACAGCAGGGCTTTCAGGGCACAGTCATGAAATATGGAGTAGAAGAGAAGAGCAGTGAAGCGGCTGTAATGAAGCTGTCGTAATTGGAACAAGGTTTTGGCCCTCGAACGCTTCTGTCTCCACTTCCACTCAGCTGCAAGTGCTCACTCTCAGCCAAATCAAACCCAAACAGCAGACAAAGCAAAACAAAGCAGATATAGGCAAGCGCAAATGAAGTCTGACGGGGTGGGATGAGGTCTGATGGAGTGATTGGAGAAATATAAAGTGTGTGTGTGTGTGGGGGGGGGGGGGGGGGGGGGG
>JAQMYF010000023.1:18059319-18089881 GCA_030014195.1 Neosilurus mollespiculum | reverse complement strand
GTCGTACTAAGCATTTCACTACATATTGTACTGTGTATAATTTGTATGTGATGAATAAATTTGAATTTGAATTTGAACACACACACACAAAAAAAAACCTTTATTTTACTCTTACATATAACAACGTGGGTGTCCACAACCCTCTAGGACAGAAATAAAACCCCAGATCGTTTATTTTGATTTTAAGGACACGTAAAACATGGGGAAGGCAAACAACTTTTAATACCCCCCTCCCCCCCATCATCATGCAACATTTAAACCATTTCCATCGGAAAATCCCCCCCCCAAAATCTTACAAAATAGTCTCAATCATTTGTGCTGATAGAAATTATGCTAGTATTTTACAAGTAGCACATGACAATTTTATTCTTGACTCATGAAGTCACCACCTTCCATCCCCTCCTTCATGTCCGCATCTTATTAATGAATACAGTGGGGATTTTTTTGTGCTTGCTGCTTCGTGCCATTTAATTGTGCTTTATTATAAGGAATCTTTTGACAGGACCCGTTTGGTTGCATGCACACACGTCAGTGACCAACATGCATCTCCTAACTTTTTCCGCAGTTGGCATCGGTAGCCTGTCACGTGCTATTAGGTATTTTCCCATGATGAGCAGACAGGTTGCCAATCGATAGCAGCTTGCTTGTTTATGACATGTATTACTTTTTACGTAAAACTTACGCATTTCTGATAAATCCCCAAACTGATTTGGTAGATACTAAATCAATTATTGTCACTGTACTGTATATGCTTACAGTAACGCCGGATAAAGCGTGTGAGCCAACGTAAGACACTGTTGTACATGAAACATTGATGGTCAAGGCTTGCATTTCATAGTAAACGTGTCTGACCTCTTTCACATGAATGAGGTGACCAGAGGCAGGCACAGACAGCTACAATAGCTTTTTCTCATGTATGTGTGTATGCATCACCTAATATCTGTCCCCCCAGAAACAAGGATTCCCATAAAGATTCCTGTCAGACAATTTCATGTACCACAGCATCTTTTCAGTTTCATTTATTTGGTTTTTTTTTTTTACTTGAATGAAAGTGAAAGCCACATTTTTTGGGGGGTGGGGGGTGTTTGAGGAGATACAAGCGGAAATTTTCACGCCACAAACCAACACAAACGAATGGCAGTGCTATTTAGAAATGTTGAGGAAGCGGGGGGGCAACTTCACAGAGCTTCAGCCATACATCTAACCAAAACATATATAGCTATATTTATCAACTTAAAAGCTCTTAAAACGGTTTTACTCATGACATTGAGTTAATTCACAAGTAACCAAGTCAAACTTACCTTCTTTTTTCACTTTATCATTCAGGTTGTTAATGTATATCGTGTGGTTCGGTCGGATGTCCATGTTGCTAATTGTTCACCTGCGATTATTAAAAACAAAAAGGTTCAACACAGACCACAGAATCATTCAACAACACAACTAATACAATACATCTCAATAACAAACAAGTAGCATTTAAACAAACACGACTACAATTATTATAATGAATGAAAAGTCGCACACTTACCACTCTTCCTACACCGGAAACGATTCTACAACGTACTTCCGGCTTCTGCTGCGCTTTTTGATGACGCAGGAGCGACACTATCGCCCACAGACCATTTATGAGTAGACCAGCCAATGAGCGCTTAGCATACTGTAGGAAAACGAAGCTCGGTCGGCGCCATCTTGGGACCTTACAAAATGTAAACAAACCTATATACGAAGCCTAAGTTCCTTAAGTCGACTGGGGAGGATCGCGATTTTCTGCTCGATTTATTATGGAAAATAGTAAATAAAACAACGGAGCGTATCTGGGTCGTTGCTTTGTTGCTTTAGAACAGTGTATTATTTTGTATATTGTCTTATTGTGTATAACGAAAACATATTTAGCGGGTTTTTAGCCCGGAGTACAGAAGCTACACCATAATTATAACTACATACATGCAATGTTTCATTTTCAAACTTCGCAGTAAAGGGATTTTTTAAGTAGTTTGTAATGGTTATAGTCGTATAACTTGCTAGTCCATAAAGCAGCTTGGCATATACCTCATAGGCCTTTATTATACTCGATATAGATAACTAAACACACAGGCAGCCATTGATTTACCTTCTACAGCAATGTGTGCAGAGGGTCAGCAGGGACCTCGGTATAAGCCCCTGGTGTCAGTTTCCTAAATGTATAGAAAATGTACATACATAATAGATTTAACACACACACACACACATATACATATATATACACACACCAGAATTTATATATAATTATACATCAATTTTAAAAGAAATACAAGTAGAAATATAACACACACACACACACACACACACACACACACATATATATATATATATATAGTTCAAGTTATATTACTTTTTAAATTGATGTCAGAGATAAGTATATATTAAGTCGGATGATAATCAAAGATAGAGTCAAGTACTGATAAAAAGTCAAAGCACGTTGAATTCCAGAATGTTATTTATAATTAATAATATATTATGATTGTGCAAAATGTGCATTCAAACTTTAATTTATTTACAATATATCAGTTATTGTACCTAAAATGTCAACTGATATTATATTTCATCATACCAGTGAGGGTCCAAACATAACATGTAAGGTACAATATACAATTTAAATATCATAGTACTAGATATAAAATTAAATACAATAGTCATTTTTTATTTACCACCGCCAAGATGTACATGTTATGTGCTTGCTATATGTGTGTGTGTGTGTATGTGTGTGTGTGTATATGCTATTATTTTTTCAATCAATTGTTCAATGAAAGTTATAAATATATACACACACACATTATATACATGGCACGTGACTGGTGAGGTCCCAAGATGGTGCCTGCCGATTCATTCAATGATTTTCAAATTAATCATTTCAAACTTATTGCACGAACATATTTTTGGGCAATCGAAATGATGATTAAAAAAAAAAAGTAATAATAATAACAATAACCTCACTGCTTAAGCTTCTGTACCTTGACCCAACCACGGGTCAAGGGGAAGATGAGGATAATAATAATAATAATAATAATAAAAGAATTAATACATAAAAACAAAAATCCCACCTGAAATCATGAGAGAAATGTCCCTCCATTCATTTGCCGTACGGGTAACTCCTATTAGGGATGTGGGAGGCTCAGCCGACTCTGGGTAAAGGCAAGGAACCCAGAACAGCTCACTAGACCATCACAAGCAACACACACAACCATTTCCCCCCACTTCCACACATAATTATACAGACAATAAGAATCAATAAAACACACGTTCAAACCTTAATGTAAAAAATACACACTTTATTACATGAACTACTTTGAAAACTGTTTTTAAAAAACAACAAAGTTTACAAAAGACTTTCACAGAGTGCGGTTTCTTTACAATTTTTTGTGTGTGTTCAGAGTGTGTCGATGCTCTGTAATCTGCGCTCAGTGAAGAAGCGGTGTGTCTCTCGCGTGTGTGTGGTGCCAGCAGGTTTGCTGCGGCTGAAGTAGGACAGCATGGATGTGTTATTCTTTCGAGCCGCTGCTTTTTCCCCGTCCTCGTCATCATCCCTACACATATACACACACACCCCATTTTAGAAACATCTGAACCTCTCAGATGAATAAACAGTCACTCGCTCAACTGACAAGCTGCTTAATCCTGCTAGAGTTGCAGGGAGGCTGAAGTCTATCTCAGCAACAACAAATCTCAGCAGAGCACTCCCAGGGCCAACACACACAACCATTCACACTCCCATCCACACATGGGGCAATTTGGAACATGCAATTAGCCCAAAAAGAGGAAACTCACGCAAGTACGCCCCTTGCTAGTAAACTCACCAGTACACTGGGACGGCTTTGCTCTCCAGAAGAGTCTGTGCTGTACTCCAGCTGAAGCGCACAAACTGCGGATAACCAAACACCGGGTCCAGATACTTCAACAGCCAGCTTTTAGTCTTGGGGTCTGAGTACAGACACATTTTAGCAGCTTTGTGAGGACTTTCCTTTGAAATAAAACACTTTGGAGTGTGCAGTTTTAAGCAAATAATGAGAGCAAACACAGGATTGTGTGATCGGGTGTATGAACTGTTTCTACTAAGAAGTTATTTATTTTTTTTCATTTCTGAAAACTTTATTCCCACATCAAACAGTATAAAATACCTTTTATTCATTTAGGCTTACATTAAACATTCACTTGTCATCACTTACATTATAGCAGCTATAAAACCCACCTCTGTCACGACGATGATAAGAAGTCCTTACAAACACGTCCTATGTCAAAAATATGAAAGTGCCAACACTGGAGAATCCTTACAGAACCCTGTTACAGATAACTTCAACAAATCGACGTCAAGTTTTCAAGAACCCCTAAAACATTGAGCATCCCGATACTCTAATGTCTCGTTTGAACTGTTACTATAGGAACGGTAATGGACTGCTTCATAAGAAGTGTGCTAAGGGACGGTGCCAACCAAACATGTTTTGTTTTAAATACATTTCCTATGCAGCTCAGCGTTCTCATTGATCAGGAAAAATGTCCTTAGCGCTCAGCTTTTTCCTTTCAATTACAAACAGTTCAATATATGGAACAGTGCTGAGCTTGTCAAAATCACTTCTCTCTCAAAATCAAAAAAGGGGTGGGACTTACTGAATGCACTGTATTTTACATCAAAATGGTCAACAATGGTGGAGGAGAAATGATCTGCCTACCAGGGAAAACCCCTCTGTGATACGCAAAGCTGCCACCCGCATCTTCACGAACTACAGTGCACGCACATTCAGGGGGCAACCTAACACCCTCGGAGCGAAATCAATATCTGTCCCCTTGTATGCATGAGCTCGGAGACATCCATGATTGGCTGGTGATCGCTTTAAGTGACAGGTGAGCATATGCCATCCCTCCCTTCCAAACAGCACCCATGGACTCATGGCGGCAGCTGGCTGCGTGATTCAAACTTGCAGTCTACAGGCTCAAAATCATGCACATTACTGACACACCACTTGAGAGCCCATATTGTTATAGTTTAAGTTAATTTACAGGTTTATCATCTCACTTTTTTTTTTTTTTTTTTTTAAAGTTCAAAAGTAGGGCAGCACGACGGCATAGTGGATAGCACGTATGGGGTTTGCATGTTCTTCCCATGCTTGTGTGGGTTTCCTCCGGTTTCCTCCCACAGTCCATAAACATGCACATTAGGCTAATTGGCTGTTTCGGTTTGACACTAGCTGTGTGTTTGAATGTTGTGTTCTGCGATGTTCAGGGTGTACACCACCTTCGCCCAGCGTAGTAGGATTAAGCGATACGGCAGATGAGAGGAGATGTTCAAAAGTAAGCTTAACTGTTGAAAAGGACACAGAAGAGCTAAAAGCTGATTTCTGTTACTTATAACCTTTAAGAGATGCACTCGGTAAGCGCTCTGAAAATGAAGTGTACATTCAGGTAAATGTGAGATATGAATACAGGTGTAGCAGAGAGCTAACCATTGGGGTATCCTGATCCGTAATCGGTGTCCACTTCTCCTAGCACTTCTGCAAACGCCCAGTTTTTCACCGCATGGTCTCGAGCCACCTGCAAGATGAGAAACAATGCAGGGTTCTTCTAGTTCAGTATGAATTTCAGTGATGAACACATTATTAAGGGGCTGCAACACCAGACTTATCTCAAAATGTTGATTTAAAAGCCGTACTACTGTTTTTAATTTACTACTGATATCACACAGCTGTACTTTCTCTAATTTTCTGCCAATTCTCGAAACGGGTCACTGACCTTAGCGCAGATGCTGGCAGCGCTGACAATGGGGAACAGAGAGTCGGCTTTGGGCCGGACGGTCACCTGTACCCCGGGAAAACGTTGAGACAACTTCTCCTCGTACTTCTCCGCCGGGCCCACTGTGTCCACAAACACCTGACCAAAACACCAAGTTACAATGTCATTTATTCTTGGCTGCTCCTTAAACTTTAATATAAACAGCTTAAATTTTTTTTTTAACCTCTTTGAGCTGCACTCCACAGTCCAGAGCATACTGCACCAGCCCGATCGCAGCATCGTGAGACAGAGCGTTTAAATTATACTTCGCCCTGAACAGGGAGAGAGAAAAAAAACCCTGAATCGCTATGGGTACAGCACACATAGGACAGTTGTTGTGAGAATCTGTGTGTGTACCTCTGTAACATGCTGGTGGATATGGTGTTGGGGGACAGGACCTGAAGAGCCCAGCCCACAAAACTCTTTGCCTCATCCAACTTCAGAAACAGATTCTCTCTCTCGGCCTCACTTAGCGTCTTTGAATCTGGATACACAATCCGCACAAAGCACTCCAAGTAAACCTCCAAGTCATTGTCTATACCAGCAGCTCTGACTACAGTTCACAGGTTTATATGAACACCCTCATTCTAACTTGTTTTCATTTCTACAGCGACAGCTTCACATGGGGATAAACAGATGGAGAATTGGATAAACTTTGGAGAATTAGTTTGGGATGTTGGGTACGTTAGCTAAAGGTCATTATAAAGAGAAAATATCAAACATCAGAAACAGAGATCCATACATGATAAGACAATGGAGAAGGGAAGACTGATCATCATTTTCCACTGATTTCACGCCAGTCCTTTCTATACACTAAAAGTTTTCAAGAATTACAAGAGTCTGGAGGCATATGATAGATTCTTGTGTGTCTGTTACCTGAATCACAGACAGGGGTGATAAAAAAAAAAAAAGTGATCTGAAACCTTGCCTCTGTTATTGCTCGCTAGCCTGCCGATGGGGATTTTCGGATTTCTCCTTGTCCCTTACTGAAATGGGAAACTTAAAACCTTCTTATCTCTTCCCGCGTGATTAGTACAATTTATGACTGCACACGAAGTGGGCATAGCGAAGATTTACTCGAATGCACAAACAGAATTTACGAGAGATCTGACTAACAAGTTCACAACAAAGGAAGGACTGATTTGACTGCCTACAGCAATGGTGGCAATGATGCATTCTGGGCAATTTGACCAACTTGTGAAATTCTCCACTGGTTTCCACTGCACTCCTACTACACTGTACAAGTTCTCACTGCATCCACCCAGTTTTTAGTATGTAGTGGGAATGTTGAGGAGTGTGACAGGAATTTAAATTTAAAAAGTATTTTTATTTATTTATTTAAAAGGAATTTCAATAAAAAACTGACTGGAAAGGAAACAACTGTTTATAGCTGCTATAGAGTAAGTGAGAACAGGGACATGGTTTTGTTGATATTAACGGTAAATATTAATGCACTGTTTTCATACAACAGCACCCCTCTGTGTATTTTATTCCTCCCATGATATATAATATACAAATATACAGTGATCCAGAAAGCTGACCTGCCACTTTCAGGTTCTTCAGGTCCCCCTTTTTGGACACAGGACAGAAACATATTCCATACACCATAGGACCTAAAGCACAGGTAAATCAAACAGTGACACAAACATACAAACTACAGGTCAACGATTTAATAAACAAGAACATCCTCAGCTGAATGAAGCTTCTCCTGACCCAGGACAGGGCCTCTACCGGCTTCATCAATGCCCAGACAGCAGTCTTCAGTCCTGCA
This sequence comes from Neosilurus mollespiculum, assembly GCA_030014195.1. Taxonomy (NCBI): domain Eukaryota; kingdom Metazoa; phylum Chordata; class Actinopteri; order Siluriformes; family Plotosidae; genus Neosilurus; species Neosilurus mollespiculum. The sequence continues at coordinate 18,082,311 of JAQMYF010000023.1, read as the reverse complement.
CAAGTCAGGGACAGGAGAGGACAACCGACAACTGACTGAATTATCCGCCTCAAAGGCCCCTAAATCCATGGCGGAGTTAAAATCTGCACTGATATCAGACACGACAATAAGCTTTACACAGTATCACTGCCAACACTATCCACGTCCTAATAACAAACACAGGGCCACACTCCAAATAGCGGCTCACTTCCTACACAAGTCCATTACACTTAATCGCTTCCGAGCCCTATCTAGTGCACTACAGTTAAAAACTATTAGGGACACTTCCTGTACATATACTAAATTTTTTGCTAACTACGACAGCAAAAAGCACTAAATATAAAAATTTCTACGAATAATTAAATATATTTGAGGCAGTTTATAATTCAATGTAACAAGGCTATACAATGAAAAATAATCAAGAAAAAAAACTAAGGTAGGCTAATCTGACCAAACGGTTACAGCCTGTGCCAAGAGAGACCGATTATGATTGGTTGAAGTACCCAAACGCGGGAAAATACACGTGACGTGACGTCATATTAAAGCGCCGTCGTTATATCAACGGGTGGCCAGAGATAGCAAATATATATATATATATTTAGTAGCAATACACCATCCATCACACATGCACAATTCCTTCCTTATCTTTTGCCTATAAAACACTCACACTCACTCACTTACTTGCTAAACCTCTTAATCCTAGTACTTGGTTTAGTTCTAGGGAGACTGGTGCCTATCTCATTGTTTTATTAACAATATTATTAACATTTTTATTTACATTTACATATACTGTTAGGGCAGAAGTCATGGTCTAATAATTGTACTTCTATATTTGAAGAAACTCAACTATAATAAAGTTATGACGAATCAATTAACCAGGTGAACAGCTTTCTTCCAGCGGGAATTCTTCTTTTAAATTAGCCTTCATAATCATGTTTGCAGATACCTGTTTTTATTTGTGCAAAGTATCACCCCTCACCTTTTAGCTTTTTTTATTTTTATTGTCGTTTTAATCATGCTTTTTTCATCCATTTCTCCTGAACAGTAATGCAACTGACATCTGTTTTCTTTTGTGTCCCTGTTGTGTTTTTAGTATGGATACCTACCTGCAAAACAAATGTACCTACTGGTACAATAAAGGAACCTTGAACCTTGATAACCAAAGATGGTTTGGAGATCCAGTTAAAGAGCTTCTAGAAGCAATTAATGAAAAAGTTCTACTTGGTTATAGCTGTAATCATGCAGGAATGACTACTATATTAGGTTGGTCAATGTGGTCACTCTCAGAAAATATATGAGCGTTTTCATTTTATTTGGAAATATGGACAAGACACAGATCCTACAGTGGTGAAAATTCATGGTATTGGTAATGATCTAAAGTAGTTAATGTGTAGAACTGCAACCTAGATTTTTTTTTTATGAATATGTTGTTGTTCCGCCTTTAGCTTTGTTTACAGCATGTAATCTCCATGCCATTGATTCAAAAAAACTTAAGCAACATAACATTTTTTTCCATATAGAGTTGGGTTCATTTTTCACCAACGTCTTGAATTGGTAAGGGAAAAACTGAATCACTCCATAAAGTCTTCTCCAGCACATCCCGAAAACTTTCAATAGGGTTAAGGTCAGGACTCTGGGGTGCCCATACATATGTGAAAATGATTCCTCATGCTCCCTGAACCCCACTTTCACTATTTGAGTTCCCATTTTATACCCGTACCATCAGGGAAGAAAAAGTCAATTGATGTGATAACCTGCTCATGCAGTACATTCAGGTCATTAGCTGACTTCATTTTATTGCCACATTAATGTTGCGGAGCCTCGACCTGACCAACTTAACTGATAATGCCAGGGAGATTACATGGTGTGATCAAGGCTAAATGCACTTCATGAAAATATCAGTGTGCAATTTTTTTTTGTTTGGGCAATGTATGTAGAACATGATAAAAGAGAACATTTCAGACCAATGCCTTGGCACAACTTAATTATGTGGAAAAGAAAATCTGTTTGGAAAACAATTTTGTGGACTGGATTGCTTGCCTCCTTTCACAGTCCTAAATCCTTGCTCATTCAGCTCCCATCTCAGCCTGCTTAAAAAGGAGGAATATGGCTGAAAAAAGTAAATATCTGCCAAAATGTTTGCCTGTAAACAAAACCCTTACTTTGCTTTTGGAAAAGGCACCAATGAGAACCTCAATAAGTATGGAGCTGGACACTGAGGTAATAATGTGTGTTTAAATGTGTGTTTAAAAAGCTTGTAAACAGGTATGTTAATATAATCCATATAGTTTTAGGGTTGTGGCTCAGTGGTTAAGGCTCTGGGTTACTGATCAAAAGAGTTCAAATCTCAGTCCCACCAATCTGCCACTGTTGGACCCTCGAACAAGGCCCTAAACCCTAAATGCAGTGTAACGAGAATGTTCCTTGTCCATGCTTTTTTATGTATCAGTGGCTCACAGGCAATTCTTTAAGTAAACTGTTTTTAAAATATATGTAATGATAACTAACTCCTGACTAGTTAACTTCAGAGATGACAGACAGATCACAATCTTGATATAAATCTTGATTTTTGAGTTTGAGTTGATTAGCCATGCCTCTGCCATGTGGTGGCTAAAAACAGTTGTGTCAGTGTGGTCCTGCTCCCTATGGACCACTGTGGCTGCAGTGAGAGGAGAAGAGTCCTTTTAGAACCACTGTAGTGGCATGGTGATGGGCACTGTCCTTTCAGCACCACAGTGCCTGTCGGCGAGGAATCCACCCGTTGTGGACAATCGTCCCATTTTTTGAAACCTGTTTCCAAATTTTGGATGATTACACACAATAATCGACTAATCAGTGACTGTTGCCAACTATCCGTGATTATATTGCTGACAGTCTGAGACCGTTGTGGTAGATCACAGATAGTCGCAGATGGTTGGGGACTTGCAGACAGTCTCAGTTGCCGGCCATCAGAGGTTTTCATCTGAATGTTATTTTATTTGAGTCATTTAGGAGATCACATACACAGTTGTGGTTGGTCTGAGACAGTCTGAGACTGTTGGCAATTAAATGCTGCCTTTGGGGAGAGAGTACAAGTAAAGAGTATTCGCTGCTTTGAACCAGCATAATGTTTACTCAGGTGATTAGGAGACGCACAGGTGCATGGTTGCTTATTTTTAACCCACAGAATCGATTTCGGAACCAGCCTCATTTATTTTAAATGTTTAACAGTTCATAAATATAATTTATTTGTTTTTGTTTGTATAATTTGTCTTGGTGCAAAACACAGATATGACACATGCTTAACTTTATTGAACAACCAAGTAGTGCGTCAGATTTCCTTCTGAATCAGATTTATAGTCTTGATGAATCTGCAGAAGTCCAACAGACGTAAAATGCCAGCAGAAAGTGGAAAGTAAACATCTGTAAGCCAATGTCACCAGTTAACATGACAACCAGTTAAACTGGTCTTTTTCCAATCCATTTCCCTTTAATTTCTCTTGTGTCATATTTTTCTTCCTCTTATCTATTTCCCTTTAATTTAATAGATAAATACCTTTTTTGTTTGTTTTACTTTCCTGAACTTTAAAAGTGTGATCGTTTGAGGTACCTCCAAGTTCCGTCCTTGGACCAATAATTATGGTCACAAATATCGTCAGCTTGGTCCATGAATAAGGTCGCTGATTGTTGCCAACAAAGTCTCAGACAAATTCTCAGACACGCTCAGATAATCTGCAACGGTCTGTAACTGTCTGCAACCAGGTCTGCGACTATAGTTGGGGACAGTTATCGATATGGTATATAAAGAAGACAGTCTTTTTCCTTCCCTTGTCGAATCAGAGACCAGGAGACATTGGGATATCTTTTAAAAAGAAGTTACTCTTTATTGAGAACTGATTGTAGGTTTGCTGTAGTCATCCAAGCTTGACTTAAGGCTGAGCTCTATAGAATTTATACTTTGCAAGGGAGAGGAATACAGAGAGGTGGAGACAATCTAAACAAAGCACGCAAATGCAGTACAGGAATCAGCCCAGTAAGAGAATCTCCTCAGCCCTGATCTTATCGGCATAACAGTGTCCTTCAAATCTATAGGTGCTAATCCAATTTTATGACAGTGTCACCCAGACCTTTACATTATCACAGAGACAAAGGCACAGCCTTGAGATTAGCATTCACATTTAACTTGTGGTCAGGAAGTACATATAGACAAAAGGTTAATGTCTCAGGCACCTGGGCTGCCAGACTTGATCTCCTCAAAATGTAAAACCCAATACACATAACTCTTTCAGTTTTATACACTGTTAAGTTGGAACCTAGATTTAACATTTTATACATTTAAAATCCAACACCAACCACTGCTGATCATCACAGATCATCACTGACAGTCACCAACTCATAAAATCACGGGCAGTCGCCAAAGCATCGCCCAAATGAAATCGAACCTCCAGGTTTGGTACCTTTGTTTGATGATGTTTTGGCAAAGTTTGATGACTTTCTATCTGCTTGCTTTGCTGACTCAGACGATGCTTTCTGTTTGTTTTGTTCTGTTTCCCTTTTTTGTTTTTGCATTTAGCTTCTTTTGCAAGTGCCATCTTCTGCAAATGAGCTCATCCCTCTTATTTTTTCCTCATAAGTGGGTAATAAAATAATAAAAAACAACCTCACTCACTCATTTGCTGAATCGCCAAATTCCTTAGGTCACAGGGAAACTGGAGCCACCCTGAACAGCCTGAACACCCTGAACAGCTCACCAGGGCCAACACACACATAACCATTCACACTTACATTTAGCGGCAATTTCGACCAGTCAGTCTAATATGCATGTATTTGGACTGTGGGAGGAAACCAGAGTACCCGGAAGGAACCTGCACAAGCACAGGGAGAACATGGAAACGCCACACAAAAACGCCTGAGCCGGGATTCGAACCCATGACCTTCTTGCAGTGAGGCGGACATGCTAACCACTACACCATAGACCTGTGTCTTATAGCCACTGTTATCTCTTATTTGTTGAAAACACTAGCTGCTGCTGACTTAAATCTTTTAGCATATTATTGCCTCCAATATAAACTGGCTGATGTAGCCACCGATCATAGAGCATGATGTGCCTTTGGTGGCTAAAGACTATTACTAAAGACTAAAATCCGCTACTCCACTATGTGGGTGTGAAACTAAGCATTTAACACCCACTATGTGGGTGTTAAATGCTGTGTTTCAACTTGTTCCAACAAGCAAAATACTTTCTAGTAAAATGGCGGTTCAGCTGGTTTTGTGTTTATATCTATGCTTTAAATCTGTGCATAAAAGCAGATAATATCACAAGAAGTGGCAACCACAACACTATCAGCTTCTGCGACTGGTGCATGAACATTTCAATAACTTCGAAGCATGTAAGTACAGTATCTTCTCCAAGTTCGAAATATATGTAAAACTATGAAGAGTGCGGTTACATATGTACATTACACAAAGTCATTTTTAAATTGCCCCTCTAATAGTCATAACCTAATACGAAGCCATTTATTCACGCCAGCCTAACTTAGTTATCCTGTAGTTTCACTGCTGATGCTATTCTAATGTGCTGCCTGCTGAAACTATACATGGTTATACTACCTATAGCATTTTAGCCTGCAGTACAGGTAACAGAAATATATTTCTAGATGTCATTTATATCAGGAAACTTTAGGCACCTGGTGTGTTCCTGCTCTAAGCCTTGAAATTCAGTTGTAAAAAAAAAAAACTAAAACAAACAAAAAACCCCCATTAATTTTAAATATGTGTATACTTTCCTACATCGTGTGTGTGTGTGTGTGTGTGTGTGTGTGTGTGTGGTTATTTGATATAAGATTGTTATTACAGACAAATCACAATTAATGTTTTAATAAATGCCATGACTACACAAATCCATTACAGGGTTTGTTTTTACAGTATTTGCAGTATGAGCACTTTTGTGCATGCAGCCATGTTATATATCCTGTACATGTTTTTATCTTTAGCCACTAACATCCAGCTGTGTTCTGTCATTATGTAACACTTAAGAAGTCTCTTCTACTATGACCTTCTAAGCAGCTAGCCAGCAATGCTAGCCGTTGCAGCTGTCTGGCTCCCAGGTCTAGTCCTGCACCGCACGTGTCTTGTTACTGTTTCCCCGTGAACAGACACCCCAGCACTCAGGGTCAGTGGTACGTCGCTACGTCGCGAGCAGAGCGTCTGGTCACGTGACTGTGGCTAAGCGGGTTCGTTTTATTCACGCGCATCGAGGACTGCAGGTCGCGCGCACTGAAAACCCGCTTCAGACCATGAAAATACTGATTGTAGCTGCCGTCCTTGTGCACTGCGTGTGTGCAACACCTGTTTTTACTGAAGAAGGTAAGACCTGAAGTTGCTTTCTGACATTCTGAACGAGTTTTAACGTCGAAGTGTGTTTGCTTTTGGTTTGGACTCGGATGCCTTGTTTATTTTAAGGCCCTAACTTGCTTCGTATTGGGTTTAAAAGCACACAATAAGTGATAATGCACTTTTAAAAAGGTCAAGGTGTTTTGTGTATTGATTTGATTTCATGTCTTTACTGCAAGATACCCTGTTTCAAAACTTCTTCTCTTGTGATGTGTGGGGACTTGTTCTCTGTTACAGATGAATATGTCTTCAAAACATGGCTGTCTCAGGTAAACTACTACTACTACTACTAATAATAATGATAATAATAAAGTGAAACTTCTGTAGCTACAAGTATGAAACACAACCACAGAAGTTTTTCTTTTAGCTATCGGCTTATCCAAACAAGGAAGTGAAAGTATCCAAAAAAAACCTAAAAAAAAAATCCCTACCATGGAAACAACAGCTCTCCTCAACACTATCTTTTCTTTCTTTGTGTTTTTCTTTCTGAATGTCATCTACAGTACAATAAACAGTATGGACTGGAGGAGTATTACCAGAGACTGCAGATCTTCACGGAGAATAAGAAGAAAATCGACACACACAATGCTGGAAATCACAAATTCAGAAGTAGGTCTGAGAGGAATACAGAGGAGAACTGGGACCACCTATGAGTTGTTGTTTTTTTTTAAGAGCATGTAGGAGAGTTTAAAGTAAGAAATCATCCATTCATTCATTTTCAAAGCCGATTAATCCTAATTAGGGTCACGGCGAGCCTGGTGCCCATATCAGCCGACTCTTTGCGAAGGCAGGCTACACCCCTGACAGCTCGCCAGGCCATTTCAGGGCCAGGACGCATACAACCATTCACACTCACACTTACACCTAGGGGTGATTTGGAACTGCCAGTCAGCCTACTGTGCATGTTTTTTGGACTGTGGAAGGGAACTGGATTATCTGGAGGAAATCCACACAAGCACTGGGAGAACATGCAGACTCCACACAGAAATGTCCCGAGGGACTCGAACCAGGGACCTTCTTGCTATGAAGCGAACGGTCTAACCACTACGCCACTGTTCCGCCAATAAGAAATCATTTCTGAGAAAAATATCAACGCTGCTGTCTGACATAAAAGTCATCAGTGTTAAAATGGATGACAGAGATGTGCTTATTTATCTATTAGGGAAGTGAATCTAACAACAGCTCACGATTCAATTCGATTCCGATTCTTGGGGTGACGATTCGATTCAGAATTGATTCAAATAAAGATTACAAACAAAGGGTGCCAATTTCACGAGTAACTACATTCTAATGTAAGCTAGGAACAACTCTTCTATAAGAAAGAAAGAAATTTTATTACTAGACAGCTGGTTTTGTGGATGTACTTATCCGCTTTGCTCGTTCAGAGTAGGATGGGAGTTTAGTGAAGTGATGGAGTGTGCGTTGGTCAGGGGTTGGTCATGCCTGCTGCTCCAGTTCTTTTAGCTCCGGGTGATGGCGTAAGATGTGGGCTCGGGATGTGAAGTGTTCCAGAAATGCTTAACTTTTATTTTGCCTTTTTACCCGGAAATTGTAAAATCCGAAGTGCAAGCATTTGCCTTCAGCGAAGACGGCACTGGCTGTATTTCTGTTTCCTCATCCATGTATTGGCTAGGCTAAAAGCTAGTTCTGTACCCAGCACTCACTGGAACAATTCACGACGGAGGCCGTGTCTGGACAAATGGTACGTGCTATGAGTACGGTTGGAAATGTTCGTAAAAACGTGTTCGTAAAAATCGATTCTTGAAAATTTGGATCGATTCAGAATGGTCATAAATAAGAATCGCGATTCAGATGTGAATCGATTTTTTTCCGGCACCCCTAATATCTAAATTTCTGAACTGAGTTTAATAAAAAGAGGCTGGGTGGCATACAGGCACATTGGTCTCACAGCAAAAAGGTCCTGGGTTTCAGGCCGGGGCATAGTAAGGGTAATCCTTTATGGGGTTTTAACGTGGTTTTTCCCTGGGTACTCCGGGTTTTTCCCCTGTCCAAAGAAGTGCACATTAGACTATTTGGCTGTTCTAAATTGCCCCTAGGTGTAAATGTGAATGGTTGTGTGTGTGTTGATCCTGCAATGGACTGGTCAGCTGTTCAGGGTGTGCCCTGACTTCACCCCGAGTTGGCCGAGATAGGCTTCTGCCTATCTGTGAGCAAAGTGGGATTAATCAGATCAGTAAATAAATAAATAAATGAATGAATGAATAAATAAAGAGGTTCTTTGTCAGTTGGCACATAATCACTACACCATAACCAGTTTTCTTACTTTAAAATTGGTTTCTGACTTTCTTTTTTCAGAAATTATTAACTTTTTTTAATTCAGAATTAAAAATTCTGGCTTTAAACTCAGAAGAATAATGGCCTGTATACATGAAAGAGAAAAAAACAAGTAGAGGGCTGTAGAATGCTTCTATAAAGTCAAGATTTGGAGGAGGATGTCAAATTATTTAAACTTTATGGGGTTAAGCAATGCATTATATCATGTGGGCTCATGTGTTGCATGACACACACACAGACACACAGACATGTAATATCAGCTGCACTGATGATTTGTAAACAAGTTACTAATCCTGTTCCGCCTTTATGATAAGTTTCCTCAGAACGCTAAACATAGTAACCAGATTCTGTACTGTACCCTGTACCCTGTTTTTTTCTTTAATTTCAACTTCAGTTGAACAACCTGGGCTTGAGTCTTATCGTCTCCATTTTTAAAAACAATTATAGACTACACCAATCAGCCATAACATTAAGAATGTTATAACCACTAACAGTTTAAGTTAACATTGATGATCTTGCTACAGTGGCACCTGACAAGCAGAGACATATATATATATATATATATTGGCCTATCTCAGCCAAATCTGGGCAAAGGCAGGATACACCCTAAACAGCTTGCCAGTCAGTCACACACACACCATTCACACTCACACCTAGGGGCAATTTGGAATGGCCAATTAGTGGTCCTTGAACTGTGGGAGAAAACTGGACTACCAGAGGGACACCCACACAAGCATGGGGAGAACAAACAAACTCCAAATGGATACACTCTCTGCAAGCCTGGGACTTGAACCTAGGACCTTATTGTGGTGAACAGACATGCTAACCACTACACCACAATGCCACCGCAGATATATCATTCAATAAATATTGTATTATTGTATTTTTTTGGAAATTTTTTGGTAAGGTTTTTAATTGTTGTAAATGTTGCACATATTTTGAGGTATAGTAATGAAAATGCTTCAAACCGTCACTCCTTGTTCTTTTCGTACATCTCTGGAATGACTATAAAAGAAGTAAATCATTAATTTTTTTATCATACACTCACTCATTTGCCAAACTGCTTACTGCTCATAGGGTCATGGGGAGGCTGGTGCCTATCCTTGTTGAAAATGGGTTAAGGCTGGGGTACTGAACAACTCACCACACCATTAAAGGGCAACACACACACACACACACACACACACACACACACACACAAGTATTCACACTCACACCTAGGGGCAATTTGGATCAGCCAGTTAGCCGAATGTGCCTGTCTTTGGACTGTGGGTGGAAACCGGAGTACTCAGAGAAAACCCATACAAGCACAAGGAGAACATGCAAACTCCCCACAGAAATACCTGAGCGTGGGTTTCAAACACATGGCCTTCTTGCTGTGAGGCAAACGTGCAAACCACTATTCCACTGTACCATCCTTTTTTATGATACAGTAATCTCTTCATCATTCATTCATCTTCTGAACTGCTTAATCCTAATCGCGGGGAGGCTGGCGCCCATCTCAGCTGACTCTGGGCGAGGGCAGACAGTAATCTATAATTTCTATAATATGGTATCTGTAATTAATATGATACAGTAATCTAATTTCTATGATATAGTAATCTGTAATTTCTATGATATAGTAATATGTTGTTACTATGATACAGTAATCTGTAATTACTATGATATAGTAATCTGTAATTCCTATGATATAGTAATCTGTAATTTCTCTAATATAGTAATCTAATTTCTATAATATAGTAATCTGTAGTTTCTATGATATAGTAATCTGTAATTTCTCTAATATAGTAATCTGTAATATATATGATATAGTAATATGTTATTACTATGATACAGTAATCTGTAGTTTTTACGATATAGTCTTCTGTGATTTCTATGATACAGTAATCTGTCATTTCTCTAATATAATAATCTGTAATTTCTATGATACAGTAATCTGTAATTTCTATGATGCAGTAATCTGTAATTTCTATGATGCAGTAATCTGTAATTTCTATGATACAGTAACCTGTAATTTCTCTAATATAATAATCTGTAATTTCTATGATACAGTAACCTGTAATTTCTCTAATATAGGAATCTGTCATTTCTATGATACAGTAATCTCTAATTTCTATGATACAGTAATCTGCAATTTCTCTAATATAGAAATCTTTAATTTCTATGATATAGTAATCTGTAATTTCTGTGATATAGTAATCTGTAATTTCTATGTTATAGTGGGACTAAACCAGTTCTCGGATATGACTTTTGCTGAATTCAAGAAATTCTACCTTCTGAAAGCACCTCAGGTATTGTGTTATTTCTGTACTGTTTCTTTGTGACACACATTTAAGTGTAACATTTGTATTTTCTGTCCATTATGGCAGGAGTGTAATGCTACCAAAGGGAATCATGTTAGAGGGCCTGGTTTTTACCCAGACTCCATTGACTGGAGGAAGAAAGGAAACTATGTATCTGAAGTGAAAAATCAGGTAACCTCATGTACCAATGCATAACAATATTCCCCATGAGATCTTAAGCGAAGCCATGATTTCTTTGACATATTTGTTTATTCACTCTGGTGGACTGGTAAGATGTTCAGAGTGTACCCCTCGTTCGCCCAGAGTTGGCTGAGATTGGCTCCAGCCTCTGTGCGACCTTAGTAGGATAATGCGGTTTGGCAAATGTATGAATGCATGTTTATTTTCATTTTGTTTCCTTATTTCCGCTTCAACACCACCGTCAACACCATTACACTCATCATCTCATAGATCGCTCACGGACAGTTCCCCTTAACACTCAGTTGAAGACCTTGAAGACATCACTGTGCCCTGAAAATTTAGCTGAATGCAGTGTTTTCAAGTTATGCCCTTACTACCTCCATGCCAGGTTCTCACTGCATCTAACATTAGTGCATTCCTTTGCTGAACCTCTTTATCCTACTGGACATCTCAGCCAACTCTGGTGAAGCAGCTTGCCAGTCCATCCCAGGGCCAGCACACACAACCATTCACACTCACAATCGGAACAGCCAGTTAGTGTAATGTGCATGTCTTTGAACTGTGAGAGGAAGCCAGAGTGCCCGGATGAAGCCAACACAAGCATGGGAGACTATGCAAATACGTCCTTGCCTAGCCTGGGATGTTCTTGCTATGACATAGACATGCTACACTAGTCTGCTGTCCTGTGTCTCACATGCGACCATTAAACAAGACATTACACAAAGACTTAATAGACACTAATAGAGGCACAGGCTTCAATGGTTGTCTGTTAGCTTTTTGTAAGGGCTTCAAGGGAGATTTTCAACAGAAATCAGTTTGAGGTTGAATGAAGACCCGTGTGCTGTGAGGTACTGTATGTGATCATTCAAATTGATAAAATAGTGAATTACATCAAGACTAGGCACTGTTTAAATGTTTCATTGGTGTATTTTAATGACGGGGACGCTGTGAAATGGTGTATCAGGTTATCACAGATGTTCTCACCATCAATTTATGTCCCCATTTTTTCAGGGTGCTTGTGGGAGCTGTTGGACTTTCTCTACCACAGGCTGTCTGGAGTCTGTCACCGCAATCACCAAAGGGAAACTCCTCTTACTGGTAAGCGATAGATCCTGAGCAATAAGGGTCACTCTGTTTGCTTGTAGAATGAATAAAAGATCATTTTCTTTTTACGAGAAAAAAGACAAATCAGACATTTAAATGCACTTGAAAATGAAAATGTTTTGAAAATGAACTGAAAATGTTCTGAAACCTTGAATCATGTTATGCAGTTGCTGGTGAGTGAATAATCTGTATTTTTTCATCTTAAGTCTGAGCAGCAGTTGGTGGATTGTGCCGGTGCATTCAACAATCATGGCTGTAATGGGTGAGTGTGTAAAGCAGTTCCGTATTTCCAGAAAGGAATGAAGTCTATAAGTTTTAGTAAATACTACATGGGAACGATACAATCTGATAAGTGAATGATTTTTGCACAACTGGCACACACAACATAGTACCATGAATGAAATTATTTTGAATAAATAATAAAACAGTTATAGATTTCGACTTTTGTACGATAGAGAATTATTCGGTCTTGGCCTTTGGCCTCGGTGAATAACAACCCCTCGAACGAGTGGCATTCAGCAATTGCTTATTATTATCCTTGAAGACTTAGAATAATGTTTGAATCAAAATGGCTTGTGACAGTCACTAATTCTGAAATCCACTAAGATGCCACCCCAAAAATACTAAAATATCTATTCAATATGGTCTTCATGTTCGAGGAACATTCAAGGAAAAAAAAGCACTTCATTCAAACTATGAATGAGTTTCATTGCATGCTGTAGTATAAACAACAAAAATCTCATTTTAGTTTTGCCTATGTTTCTGTGAAGTATTTGCTAAAACAATGGTTCATCTCAGGCTCGGTGGATATTACTATAATATAATATAATATAATATAATGAATTGTATTAATGAATAAAGCTCTCTTTGGATGGTATAAGGTGGGTATGTCTTCATGATCTATGCATGATCATTCCATACTATTCCGTATTATATACCATAAAGCTCATCAATACAAAGGTGCAACTGCTGCCTAATGGGTAGATTAGTGGGTTTGAGACTGAAAGGTCGCAGGAAAAATGCATGACGGTGGGGCGGAGTGAGCAGCATCTTCACCTTCCTCCACCTTCAAGTGCCCTTGAACAAGACACCTAACCTCCAACTGCTCTCCGGGCAGCACAATGTGGCCCACAGCTGTGTGTGTGTGTGTTTGTGTGTGCGCGCGCGTGCATATCATGACCTTAGCATATACTCAAAATTTTTTCTCAAATTTTTTCGTAGCAACTTCCCACTTGTCAAACGCTGCTTGTCTGTCAAATGACAGCTACTAACCAATGAGGCAAGCATGTTTATCATTTCACGCTTGTGAAGCCAGCTGAATACATTTTTTCAACCTTCTATACATGCATATTTAGAAGCAGCATGGAGTTTGTTTTTGGCTGTAGATGATGAAAAGGTGCCAGTATTTAATGGAGTGTATATATCCTGAGGAAAAAGTGTAAACCCTTTTACAAAACAAATTCCTCTAGAAAGGCCTTACTTAACATACAGGCACGTATAGATGGAATAACAGAATAGAGGTAAAATGTACACACACACCTGTATCATCTATACATCAAAAAACACTTATAACGAAGGTATTCCTCATGATGGGAGCCAATAACTGACGTCTGTCTCCTTAAAAATGGAGGCGGTTTGAGTTGTAGCAAGGCAGTCATGTGTTCCAACAGTTTAAGCTTTTTGTAACCAAAAAAACAATGATATGTTAGTAAGGCCTTAAAGGAGAACTGAGCTGTGTTGTATTCAGAAAGTTTTTAAATATGCATTTCATTTCCTCATTTAAATTCATGAACTTCTGTCTGTTGTCTTTCAGTGGACTTCCCAGTCAAGCCTTTGAGTACATCATGTATAACAAAGGGCTTATGACCGAGGATGACTATCCCTACGTCGGGCAAGTGAGTGAACTGAACATGCACAAAAAAAACACACACACACACACACACACACACACACACACACACACACACACACACATTAAGGCAGAACTAGTCTATGTCTCATGTAAAATACAGCACAATGACTAATTAAAGTACGCAGAGATAGGTTTAGGGCAGCACGGTGGCATAGAAGCAGAAGATCCTGGGTTTGAGTCCTAGGCTTGGCGAGGTGTTTTTGTGTAGAGTTTGCATGTTCTCCCCGTGCTTACTTGGGTTCGCTCTGGGTACTCCGGTTTCCTCCCTCAGTCCAAAAACATGCATATCAGGTTAATTGTTCCAGTTTTCCTCTAGGTGTTAGTGTATGTGAGTACGTGTGTGTGTTGGCCCAGCATTGGATTGGCCAGCTGTTCAGGCTGTACCCCGCCCGCACCCAGTGTCTGAGATAGTCTGCAGACTTCCTAGCAACCATGGTATGATTAAGTAGTTCAATAAATGAATGTGAATGGTTATCTTGGCACCCCAAATCAAATCATTATAGTGGTTTGGATCTGCTTATGTGAACATGGCTGGATTTTCATCCCCTGCCCTCTGTATGAGTAAAAAAGAACACATTTTCAAAGGACAGGAGATACTGAAATTCAGAAATGAATACTCTATTATACAAAACCATTATGGCTCGACGATGAAATTCATTTACCCCAATCTCTTCACAGGACCGCCCTTGTAAATATGACTCTAAGCTCGCAGCTGCCTTTGTGAAGGATGTAGTAAACATCACAGAAGTAAGTGACCCCTATAATCAGGGGTAGTATGAGAAGTGAAAAGTAAATGGTGTGCTGTTAACAGTTACTGATCTTTGTGTAAGTATGATGAGATGGGGATTGTGGACGCCGTGGCCAGGCTCAACCCTGTCAGCATTGCTTTCGAGGTGCTGTCTGATTTCATGCACTATGAAAGTGGAGTATATTCCAGGTGAGAATCAGACCGCTGCTTTCAAGAGCTTTACACACTGCACTAAGTTCTCAGGTGCTCTGTAGTGTGTGATAAGGATTAGGCATATAAGAAGTAATTACATTTCACAATGTGAAAATATTGGACAAAAAGAGAAATTGGAGAGCAAACACATCATCACCAAACTGAAGAAATGACAGAAATTACACAGCACCCCCTGCTGGGTCTGTTGTAATACTGCACTTCCAAAAAAATCTCACAATGTTAAAGAATCCTTTAAAAAATCCTGGAACACGGATTTCCTTATACTGATTATTTTGCTATAAAAGCACATCATTGTGAGCTTTACTGTGTACATGGAGATAACGGATTTTATAAGACGTACAGTTGTAACTTGTGCTGATCTCTTATTGTTACCATTTTGCAGCACTGAATGTCAAAACACTACAGAAACAGTGAATCACGCCGTGCTCGCAGTGGGTTATGCTGAGGAGAATGGTACCCCCTACTGGATAGTAAAGAACTCCTGGGGACCCTCTTGGGGTATTGATGGGTAAGTGTCCGAAATTCCATTAAATTACTTGTTTAAATTACTTTTTTTCTGTATAAAGTCATACTTAAGTTATTTTTAATAAATATTCTCACAAACTTTTTTTATTCAAGATGCACAACTTGTAAATATAAACGTATTAGCAACCACAGTGTCCCATTTTAAACATCACATCTTCCCATTTTACAGATATTTCTACATTGAAAGAGGAACGAACATGTGTGGTCTTGCTGCTTGTGCTTCATATCCAGTAGTATGAAACATTCGGGTACATTAAATCTGAAAAAAGGTATAAATCAACAGCAGTTCAGTTTATATAATCTGCAATATGAATATAGGAGCTCATCACTTTTTTCTGTGTCAATCAATAATAACAAGGGCAGTTGTGGCTTAGTGGTTAAGGCGATGGGTTACTGATCCAAAGGTCAGCGCTTCAATCCCCACTATCACCACTGTTGGGCCCTTGAGCAAGGCCCTTAACTCTTGATTGCTCAGTTGTATAAAAATGATAATTGTAAGTTGCTCTGGATAAGAGCATCTGCCAAATGCTGTAAATGTTACAGAATTTAAAGAAATCATTTTACCTGTTATTTTTATTACCATTGATTTACTTCATAATGATTCATCTGACATTGATTTCACTAAGGATTTTCTTTTCATTTGCATTTTTCCCCTGATTGTATCAAAGCATTTGACTGTTGTACATCAGTGCAGATTGGTCACAGTTCTGCTGCCTTACTTCAATAAAAAAAAACCTAAAAAAAATCCCTCTCTTTTATGTTTTCATTGAATGATCATGCTAACAGAAGTAATGGGTCACTGTGTGTAATGACTGAGAAGACTCGGATCGCCATTTATTCTCCCATGTAAGAAAGGAATCAGAATGCAGGATATGATCACATGATCACTAATAACATTAAAGGGCTTTGTTTTCAGGTAACAACTAGATTGGAGCAACTGAAAGCTGATCACACTGTCACACGCAGATCATATGAGTTTGAATCGTGCTGATGTCACAGCAAACATCAGGAAGATAAATTGACCCTACTCTGAAGGAAGGAGTGGTGTACTCTGTCTCTCACCTCTGTCAATCACAAGTGATTGCAGCCAATCTTGGGCAGATGGACAGAGCCACTGATCTTGAAAAATAAAAAGAACTGTTTTTTACTGTTTAAAGTTATTCTTGAATGGAATGAAAAGATGGAGAAAATGGAAATAATCTGGTTCAAAAACTTTTTTTCATTGAAACAGCATTTTTTTTTCATTCATTCATTCATTCATCCATTCATTTCCCAAACCACTTTATCCTATTACAGTCATAGAGAGGCTGCAGCCTATCTCTGCCGACTCTGGGCAGAGGAGGCGTGCACCCTGAACAGCACTCCCCCCCCCAGTAAATTGCAGGCCTAACACACACAACCAAGTCCACTTATCTCTTCTGAACACTTTTCAAACTCTGCCATGGTACAGAAAGTATGCTTTGGAGTGACAGACCATCACTGCTACCGGTATTAGTGGTTGGAATGACCATTTAAGGTGGTATTCAGGCAAGAACTTAATGTGATGAATGAGATTGCTTGTGAGGATAAGTAAAAGTCTCTCGATCCCCTCCTTGACCTAGCTATTAAGCTTAAAGGACTGTTACACCAGTGCAGAAACATTCCTCACACACTTTCAGGCATCTGATGCTCCCAAAGCCATGCAACTGGATTGCACAAGACTGTCTTCAGTGGTAAGAGAATGATGTCATGAAATCTTTTTACTGCAGGCTGTCCCTCTATGATTTAACAATCTCCTGGGCTGACTGTTTGATCACCAAATGGTCACTGTACTGTCTACAACACTGCTTCTACACATCCCTTCAGTATATTTCACCATTACTTTCATAGAAAGTCCTGAAGTCCCACATTCCACTGAGGTACACGAGGTTTACAAGGACTTCAAAGAGATTTTCAGTAAACAGTGAGTGAGCAGTGTTTCTCCACATTGCCCTTACGACTGCGCCATTGACATCCTTCCTGGCACCACTCCACCCAGAGGAAGAATATTCTACCAGATCACATAGTAAGCACCATGCCATGGACGAATATATAAACAATTCTCTAAAGCAAGGGTACATTCGTCCATCCATGTCACACAGCTCAGCAGGGTTCTTTTTCAAGGCCAAAAAGGAGGAGTCCTGAGACATCCGAGATCTGGAAGCAATCACAGTGAAGTATCCATACCCACTACCACATGTCCGACCCACCCTGGAACAACTTGGAAATGCTAAGAACTTTACCAAACTGGACTTCTGCAGTTTCTGGTTTAGTTTCTTTGTCTGAAGACTCATTTCCAGCAATTAAGAGAAGAACATTAACACAAAAACCAGCTGTATGTCATTTATCATCAAAGTAGACGCTTCAGACAGAGGAGATGGGGCGATGCTTTCCTAACAACAAGAAGAAAGAGACAAAATATCATCCTAAAGTCATTGGTCAAGTGGAGAGTAGTAACAAAGAGATTGGAGTTTCCTACAATCCTACTGCTCAGAGGCACAGAATGATTGGCATTCCAGTGCATATTAGGCTTTTCGCCACCCCTGTTTCAATGAAATGCCTAAACCACAGACACACAGTCAATGAGTGGTTAGAATAGAAAATACTTTATTGTCATTGAACAATCTGTACAATGAGCCAAGCAAGTTTGAGAGCAGGCACATCAGAGAATCACAACAGCCACAGAAAGCCACAAAACAAACACTGGTAAACATGGGACAGAGACAGCAATCTCTCAACCAGGAGACCTCATGAGGCCATCCACTCAAAACCTTCAGAACCATTCTGCATATAGAAAACTCTAGGTACAATGGTCAATATAAAAATCTTCAAACTGATTAACAAAGTCTCCTCACAGCCACCTTTTACGATCATTCCATGTCTCTCAGCAAAGACCAGTCGGCCCAGACCTCTGGCACCTCACTTATGTACCAACCTCCTCCAGAACCTCTCAGTGTTGATGGTCACCCTGCAAACACTGTACAGGAGTGGAACCATGGAATATCTTCTGGACTACATTTACAGCATTTGACAGATGCCTGTGTCCAGAACGACTTACAGAAGTGCTTTAAAGGCACTTTCATTGAATACATTCTAATACTGGTTCACTAGGACATAGACACGTATACCATCAGTCAAAACTCAGTAGGTAGGTGTTGTGTGTGTGTGTATGTGTGTAAGTGTGTAAAACATAGCACGAATCCAAGTACTTACAAAAAGGTTTTCAGCCATTGTTTGAAGACAACTGGGGACAGCTGTTCGGACATCTAGAGGAAGTTCCTTCCAATACCACAGTGCAAGAGCAGAGAAGAGTTTAGATGCATGTTTTCCTTGTCCCTTGATAGAAGGAGGGACCAGTCTAGCAGTACTGGAGGAACAGAGAGAACACAGTGCTGTTCGGGGTGTGATACAGGCTTTGAGGAAGAAAGGGGTCTGTTTTTGGCTTTGTAGGCTAGCATTAATGGTTTTAAATATAATGCGAGCAGCTACAGGAAGCCAATGGAGACAGAGTAACAGTGAGTGGTGTGGTAGACCAGCAGACCTTTCAAGTGTGAGTTGCAGTAGTCTAGCCTTGAGATGACAAGGGACTAAAATAAGTATCTGAGTGGCCTTAGTGGAAAGAAATGGACAAATCCTTGGCATGTTAAGGAGGAGAAATCGACATGATTAAGAAAGATTAGCAATATGAGAGGAGAAGAACAGGTGATTGTACATGGTTACCCCAAGTCTTTGTGCAGTGTCTGAAGGAGAGATCAAATAATTGTCCAGGGAGATAACAAGATCTTGATGTGGGGAGGAGTCAGCTGGTATGAACAGCAGTCCATTCTTCCTGGAATTAAGCTTCAGCTGGTGAGCTGCTATCCATAATGAAATACTTCCAGAACATGAGTTTCTGAGGTGGTAAAAGAGAGGACAAATTGAGTGTCATCTGCATTGCAGTAGTATGACAACTGATGTAAGGATATAACATTACTGATGGACCTACTGTAAAGGGAGAACAGAAGTGGACCAAGTACTGAGCCCTGGGGAATGCCAGAGTCTGCATGGAGCAGATGTGGATCCCCTCCATGTAACCTGATATGAGTGACCTTTCAATTAGAAAGCAAGCCATTGCCATCCTGAACCACAAATTCTAAGATTCCTGAGAATGGACAAAAGAGTCTTGTGATTGACCATGTCAAACGCTGGTGAAAGGTTGAGGAGGATGAGATCTGATAACCTCTTGGCTGAAACTGCTGCATGTAGTTTCTCTGTGACAGCCAAAAGTGCATTCTCTGTGGAATGTGCTGCTTTGATGCCAGACTGATTAGGGTCTTGGAGGTTGTTCTGCAAGAGGAGGAAAGTCAATTGCTTGTAAATAGTCCATTCAAGTATTTTAAAAAGAAAACAGAGAAGTGAAAGAGGGTTTCTTCAGGATTGGTAGAACCCTGGCTCTTTTCAATGCTGTTGGTACATGACAAGATGGTATGAAGATATTAATGATAGCAGAGATAAAAGGGAGAAAGTCTTGAGAGATGGTCTGGAGTATTGTGGAAGGGATTGGATCCAGTGGGCAGGTAGTAGGATTACATGATGAGATGACTTCCAGGATCTCTTCAGTTGTGAGATTGAAAAACTATGCCAGTGAAGGGGAAGTGGAATCTATGCTGTCTAGGATAGGAGTTGGGGTGGGAGTGAATGTCTGACAGATTTGTTTAATCTTCCCATCAGAGAAGTTGGCAAAGTCTTCAGCGGTCAGGGAGGATGGTGAAGTTGGAGCTGGTAGATTGAGTAAAGATGAAAAGATGTTGTGGACTTTGCATGGATCTTGTGCAGCAACATCCAACTTTTTTCTTGTAAGAGGAAAATGATCATTTGACTTATGTATTTGGTCTCTGCATTCATATATGTGCATTATAGTTATTTTTCCTTATTAAGAGTTGTGTGTGTGAAAGATTGCCGGCTCCACCAGGTGTTCCTTATCATTCAAGTAACTGCTGATATGGCCTTGTGCAAGCCTCTCCAGCTCAAAACATGATCATGAATTGAGAGGTTTCCCTCAGTTTAACCTTATGTACCTGAGTGTTGTGCAGAGATAGTTCTGCTTATGAATATAGTCTGTATCACCCAGCGGTTACTCTCAAATTCCTTCTTCTGTGAGTAGAGCTTTAAAGGGAACAATGGGGAAAGGGGGAGCACCTCTCTCTCATAACCATGCTGCGTGTGTGTTTGTGAGACAGACGTCCTGCAGGCAGAAAATAAAGATTTCCTCTCTTTACTGATGACCTGACTCTTGATGTGTTGTTTGTTAATTAATAGTAGATTATTCCCATAACAATTTGGCACCCCCAGATGGGACCCCACGTCTAATTAGCGAGGGGGAGGACTTCAGTGAGAGCAGTGCGCACAACCTCTCCGGAGGATTTACTCTGTCTGAGACCACGTTTGGCTTATTGGAATTTCGGAATTGCGGGAAGGCCCCCACACTGTTCAGCGCCGGGCTGTGAAATATCTACACTGTGGGTAAGTCCCCTAAAAGTACTGTTTATAGGGGTAATTGATCTCTGAGTGATGTGTTGAGGTTGTGATCAGGAAAAATCGAGCGCTGACGCTCGTAGAAAGAAGATTCTGGGAATCTTCATAAGTAACTCAGCCGCTGAGGGCTTTGAGTAACTTTCAGCAGGCTTGTGGAAGTCGCCTGTGAGCTAACAAGTTTACAGTAAAACGCCCACGGAGGGGCTACAATTGCCTCAAAAAACTCAGTAGTCCGCTGTGTGTGCATTAGGACCCTGCATGTCTCGCGAGCACAGCATGCTCTGATCTCTGAACTTCATCATGATTATGGTCACGGTAAAATCAGGAACAATTTTGAGGGACACGGTAGGTGATAGTAAAATGATGGATTTTGGATAAGTGACTATAGAAGTTAAAAAGTGAAGGACTACAGCTGATAAAGCAAGTTACAAAAAAACTTCAGCAAAAGGCAGGAAGGTATGACCAGGTCAGATAGATACAGAAAGTAGTAATAGAAACATAGACTTTGGAGAAGTTTAATTGACTACAGAGAGAATTTATTTCAAGATATGGATTTCCTAGCTGAAACAGATCTGATAATGGTTTACACTTTGTTAATAAATATTTGCAGTAAGTAGAAAGTATTTTGGTGCTACTGATAAGTTTGACTTAGTATATCATAAAGAAACACAGAGCCGAGTGGAGAGGGCAAACAGGACATTAAAGCCCACATATGGAAAAAATTATGTATACATCTGAGATGGTCTGATTCAACGCTCTTCCATTAGCGCCGATGGTGGTGCGATTTGATATCAAACTCATCCAGATGTGTTTGTCACCACATAAACCCCTCACTGGTCAATCAGGATACTACGCCACCACATAGGGAAGAAAAAAGTTACTATGCAAGCTCAGTATTTACTCTGGCACGGTTCCTCCCTATATGGGTGTCAGAAGAAAAACCACCTCACAAGTGTTCAGGTTGAAAAACCAATTGGACTAAGTGATTTGTATTACCTGGAACATTGTTCCAACCTTCTACTGAAGACAGTAAATGAAATACTTCAAGGACCTACTCAATCCCTCCAACACGCCCCCTGTGGAAGAGGAAGAGCCTGCGGGTTCGGGAGGAGGTCCGCCCATCACTGGGGTGATGGTTGCCAAGATAGTTAAAAAGCTCCTCGGTGGCTGGGCTCTGGGGGTGGACAAGATCCACCTTGAATACCTCAAGGCTCTGGATGTTGTAGGACTTTTTTAGTTGACACGTAACATCAAGTGGTCATTGGGGGCCATACCTCTGGATTGGCAAACCAGGGTCGTAGTTCCCCTTTTTAAAAAAACGGGACCTGAGGGTGTGTTCCAGCCACTACTAGTACTAAGTAATGGAAAGGAGGACTGACGGTTGAACCTCAGATTCAGGAGGAACAATGTGGTTTTCGTCCTGGCCACAGCACTCTTAACCAGTTTTACACATTCTACAGGATCCAGGTGGGGGCATGGGAGTTTGCCCAACCTGTCCACATGTGCATTGTGAACTTAGAGAAGGCTTTCGACCGTGTCCCTCAGACTATCTTGTGGGGTGTGCTCTTGGAATATGGTATACTGGACCCGTTGCTATGAGCCATTCGGTTTCTGCATTGCCAGAGCTTGGTCTGCATTGGTAACATGTCAAATTCGTTTCCAGTGGGAGCTGGACTCTGCCAAGGCCTCTTCTGTTCATAATATTTATGGATAGAATTTCTAGATGCAGCCAAGGTGTTAAGGGGTTCTGGTTTGTTGGCCATAGGATCTCGTCTCTGCTTTTTGCAGATGGCGTTGTCCTTCTGGCTTTATCAAGCTGGGACCTTCAG
>JAQMYF010000023.1:18039319-18054319 GCA_030014195.1 Neosilurus mollespiculum | reverse complement strand
ATACACACAAAAAATGTACATGCATGATTGCATCCACAGACACACATATACTATACAATTATCAGTCTATGTATATTTAGTTTAAAGCCAATCGGAAATGGTCTGGAATAGTAGATATACAACAGCTCGGAAGAAAGTAGGCATAGATCTGAGATCTGAGCTCGGCTTTTACATATCAGAGCAAATTCCAATATAAAAAGAGGGTATATTTCATATGGTTTGACCACTCTGGGACTCTAGATACACTTTAAAAGGTGCACACTTGCATTATCAGTCATCTTGTAGCACTTTCAACTGACAGTATGAGTTTCTCATTTTTACACAAAGAGAGAGCGAGGGCACAAGCGAGAGACGCTCAGAATGAGAAGAAGAAGAAAAAAAAGAATGAATGAGATAAAGCGCATGCTGCAAAGCTTTCATTCTCGCTAATTTCCTCTTTCTACCTTCTTCTCAAACTTTGTAACAGTGTAACCTAAAGAAACCCCTGATGAAGTTGAACAATAAAATTAACTTGTAATGAGCAAAATAATTGCACTTCAAACGCACGGCTCGCGAACAGAAGAAAGGCCTAATTTGTAGATTACATGGCGCGTGAATGCTCAAGTTCAAAACACAAAGAGGCTGGATATGAAGCGAGAGAAAAAGAAGTCTATCCTAAACAACGCCTGGCATTTTTAAGACTTGTGCGACGGGGACGCTGCGGGCGTCAGGGGCGAATTCACCGTGCAACAAAAAAACTCCATTCTGCACGCAGTCACTTCAAAGGAGCAGGAACCAAAACTCAGACAGCCAGTGGGCAAGAGGAAAAAGCAGGCAGAAACACTCCAACACACGTATACACACACAAACACACAGTCATCTCCAGGAGTGACAAAAAATGGCAGGAGGCCTGACGCAGAAGCAGAGATTCAGCTGATCAAGAAGGATTTTTTCCCCCAAATTAACACAGAGGCACTTTTTTTTCTATCAATCTTTAAACCCAAGCAGAGATCAGAGAAAAGGAAGAGAAGTGCAGAGAATGTTACTGAGGAAAAGAAAGGAAAGCAAGACGAAAGACACAGAGAGGCCGATAGAGCAAAAAATTAAATAAATAAATTATGCACGTTTAACATTTACAATAATGAGATAATTTTATACAAAATGGTAGCAGTGCAAAATAAGTTGCCACATGTAGAATCCCTAAAGATTCTAGAACCTGACAAGAAATAGAACCCTTTTAGGAAGTACTCTTGATTGGGGAATTGATTTTTGAATTGTTTTTTGGGTGATTTCATGATTGTGGTGACATTTATGTCTGGCAACACTGAAAACTAAAATTAACCTTTAACATCATATGTCATTCATCCATCCATTTTCTAAGCCTTTTAGAAAATGAATGAATGAATGAATGAGAATGAGTTTTTCCCCAGCATAGAATTAGTACAAACAAAAATGGTGATTAGCATAATTCTAAATCTCAGCCTACTCTGGGCAAAGGTAGGGTACACCCTGAACAGCTCGCCGGGTTATTGCAAGGCAACACACATACACGCACAAACGTTTACACTCACTCTTACACCTAGGGGTGATTTGGAACAGCCAGTTCCTTCTTGCTGTGAAGCAAGCGTGCTTACCACTGCGCCACCGTGCCACCACCGACATGAACCTAATGAAATAAAGAATGAAAGACTTTTAATTGTTTCCCATGTTCATCAAAAAAATTAGATGATGTCAGTGTTCAGTTGACACGGTTCAGACAAATGTGTGGAAGTAAATTAAAGTTAATCACCAATGGTGAGGAGGATGTTACTGAAATATCTACTGAGTCTGAAGTGAATGATTGTTTTATTATACACTACATGGGACCATGAGAAAAACAAACCAAAACAGGAATTTGTGGTAATGAATGAGGCAAAATATACTGTAAAGAATTATTGAGTCAAGGGGTTGTTAACCGCTGAGGCCAATAATACCTTCTGAGATGGAATAATTATCCATATCATAGGAAAGAGATTTCTATAATTGCTTTATTATTAATTCAAAATATTGTCAGAGTAGACAGTCACATTACTATGTTACACTTTCCAGTCATGCAGTAATTATTCGATTAATCTGATGGCATTGATGTAATAATTTGGTTGTACCATGTCAATGATGTAATACTAACAATTATTATGTGTTGTTTTTCCACCAATCAGAAATGAGAAACTCTTAAATGAATAATAATATTTACTATCCCAAGATATCGAACCAATCAGATTGCTCCATTCTCAAGCAGTATATACTAAAATATAATGTGGAACATTTTTCATAATTGACGAGACACAATTTGTAGCAAAGAAAGTATGAGCTGCTAAAGTCATTTACCTGAAACTCATACACATCTTGCTTGTTTGGTACATACAGCTACTTTTATAGTACATACAGATTTGTAAATGTAATGGCACCCCAATCATGGAATCACTCTTTTTCCTCTATTTTAAACTGAAATTACTGTAAAGCAGAACATCTGTGCAGAACAGGTTCAATCACACCACACTGAAGGTGATTTGCAGGACAGCCTACGTTACCTCCGTTTTTCCTTTTATTTTAATACTCATCCTCTAGCTTCCTCAGTCGTTTCTCCCCTCCTCCCTCTGTTTTCTCTTTGCTTCTCTCTCTGTCCCACTCTGGAAACTCTCTCCCTCCTGTCTTGCCCCCTTATCTGATTGGAGGATGGCCACTGTTTTCATAAAAACTGGTCTTAAGGGGTTGCATATGTACATTAAAACCTACGTTTTTCCCCTCTCTGTAATCCATGCAAATGGACTCTTAAAAAAAATAGTGTGTGCAAAATATAAACAGGTCACAACTATGACATGTGCATATCAAAACATGTATAATATCTTGCCTCCCATCAAAGATGCTTTATAAAAGCCTGTTTTACACCAACGGCTGTTTATGCTGTATGTAACAACTTATTATAGCCATGTACACTCAGCAGCTACTTTAATAGGAACACATGCAACCAGAGAATGAGTCTTTGATGTTTTGTCTGTTCTGAGATGCTTTTCTAATTAAAGTGCATTTCTGGCAGAAAACAAATGCTGGATGATGTTTTTATTTGTTAGGCTTTTATTTTTGTTTATTTATGTCAAAGTTACCGAGACCAAATAATTTTTTTTCTCCATTATGTGATGCCTTTCTAGCATCTGTAAAATTTTAATCCCCTCCGCTACTGCCATATTATATATTATATAGCTAATTAAATAATTAGCATGTATTAGTATTAGCAGGTGTATGGGTGTTCCAACTGAAATAGACACTAAGTGTATACTAATAAATGTAGTGTATTTGAAGCTGCACTGGATGTAGTATGTTTTACATTACAGATATTTTATGATGTGTGTGTGTGTGTGTGTGTGTGTGTGTGTGTGTGTGTGTGTGTGTGTATATATATATATATATACACTAGCAATCTTGATCTCAACCACTGAGACAATAGAATGTGCATCTCAACACACTGGCAACAATCCAGTCATCAGCGATCCACATGAAGAAGCTACTATGCTAATGTGAAACGATTCATTCAATGCAGTGCAATTCGATAGACTTTGATTCAACTCTGTGCGATTCAGTATACGATACGATATATAGAGCATTGATTGCACTCAATAAAAGAACTGTCCTAAAAAATCCATACAAGTAGTTCTATCAACATGAAGAAAACACAGGTGAAATGTCTGTCAAACCAATTACATGTTACGGTCATTTTTAAATTGGTTCACACGTCAGTGGAAAAAAACCCTGAAGCCAAGACCGGGGCTCATGAATATTTATTACTTCTGGACATACTCAGTGGACACTTTTCCGAGTTCCTTGATTTTAGCCACAGGTGACGTGATGTGTCCGTCAATGTTATGTGACATTAATTTAAAGTGGCTTTAGAATTTATTCTGTGGATAATATTATCTTTTAATGAACATTATTGTTTTCTCTAACTTTGAGTCCTAACTTTGTAAATTGAGAAGAATTTTGATTATTTTATGGTTTTAAAAATTTTAATAAATGTCCCCCAGAATGTACCCAAGACCAAATAATGAGCCTTAGCTGTTTTCAAATGTAATATAAAAGCAAAATCACTTCAGCTTCTGAAGTGGAGGAAATCGGGGTATCAGGCACCACTGGGGGCGCTGTGTGTTTCGGACCCATGAACTGAGGAAGGCCTATGGCCTGCCAGTCTGAAATGTCATGTATTTGGTCCTCCATAAATAGTATGAAAATTGATGGACTTCCATATGACGTACTGGAATTAATTTTTGATCACACATGAACATGAATACAGAAATTGTAATATCTTTGGAACGAGTGATCATATTTCCTTTATGTAAAGACATTTGTAATCCTGAAATGGAGAACTGTCAAATGAAGTAATCTCTAATGAAATATATATTTAAATTGTTAATGATTATACCTATAAAAGAGCAACTGTATGATTTATTGCATTATTTAATTATTGGATAATTTATGTGACTATTGTATGAGTATTTTATTCACTGAAGTGAGTGTAAGATTGTTTTATTTTTTTATTTTCAGGCCATTCCACTCTGAACGAGTATTGCTCAGCTGGCCTTGAACACATAACATTGGAACAAAATGTCTGACCTTGAAAAGAAACAAAATGGCCATCCTAAGCGTTGCGTGCGGGGTGTTTGTTGAGCCTGTGCTTCAAGGTCAGCTTAGGACATGTTGAGACATGTCAAGACCTGTTGAGACATGTTGAGATATGAGGTCATGAGGGACCAATCAGAGTCTAGAGCTAGAGGATGATAGACCAATCAGAGAGAAATGGGCACTGTATATCAGCCAATGCAAGCTGGTAGAGTCTGTCCAAGTCGGAACAATTTCTTCTGTGTGATTGATTGTATGCTTTTCTTTACCTAAAGGCTAAATAAACACCTGAAAATTGATTTGAATCTCTTGCATCGTGAGCTGGACACGTTTTGCCATGACACTTCCAACTCACGTGAAATGTTGATGAGAGAGCAAGTTTGAGAAGAGCGGAGGAGTCAATCTAAACATAAAATGATTGTTCACAATTCTAAATAATGAAGATACAAGACCTCTGCCAATAATTATATATTATTAAATCAAATTTTACTGATGTGAACATACTAAAAGAAATGCATCCTGATTTCCATGCTAAATTGTCTCCAGTGTATACATTTTTAATTGTATGTGACCATTCGCTTCGTTACATTTCGGATCAGTCCACTGATGGGAATTGGTGGATTTTTACCATCCCTCGTGTATGTGCATACAAACCCCTACAATCTAGGATCTTTGGTTACACATTTTTTGCTGTTTCACATTTGTAGGGTCACATGGAGTTTTCTTGTTCTTTTGACATGATTCGGTAGAAATACTAATAAATTCCTTCCTGACACTCGATGACCTGTTCCTTCATGCTTGGTTTGCTGGACTGTAACAGTATCTTTTTCTTACTCTTTTACACACACACAAACACACACACACACACGCACACACAAACTCTCTCTCAAACAGCTCAGACAGCGGCAGCCTCCACAGGCCAGTCTCGGCTCATTTCTCCCTCTCCGCTGCTCCAGTCCAGCGCCATTGTGGCCAATTAAAATTCCAGTCTTTGTTTTCTCTCCAAATTAGGTTACTTGTGCAAATTTACACTAATTTACTTAACTGGAGCCAAGCTCTGGTGCTGGCCATCCAAACCGGCTGAGCTGTTTGTTTAATATGCAACCTGAACTCCACGCACGCACACGCACACCACGGGGGGAAAAAAAAAAACGTTCAACCGTGGCACTGTGCGAGCCTGTCCTCTGGACCACGGTTCATCCGAGGGACACCTCTCCCAGGTTTAAAATCACAAGCGCTAGATGATGGCGAGATGTGGTTTTGATTTGCTGTGGAGAGGTCAGTGTCCAGGTCACTTATTCTGCCCAGATACAAAGACCTAATGAAGAACAACATCCACCACCTCCAGCCAAAACCGTGCATCCGAAGCGGGGAATCCTCCTGGAGCACACCTGCCCTCGTTCATGAAGCCCACAGTTCAGGAAGTGTGCTTTGAGAGGCAGAAAGAATAAATCTCTTAGTGCATTGACACTAACATAGATGAACGTGATATGGGGGTTAGTGTGTGTTTGTGTGTGTGTGTGTGTGTGTGTGTGTGCGCGCGCTGGGTCAGCTCCAAGGAACATAATGTCAACGTCTTGAGCTAATAAAAGCTTGACCTTTGACCTCTACACTTCCAGGTCCAGGCTTTTTTTTTCATCACTGTACTCCTTCTCACACAGGCTGTGTCTGTATACGTGTTTGCAAGGCTGTAAGTTCAACAGCCGTGAGTTGATGACGTCACACTAACGTCACCTCAGAGCAGACATTCCAAACCATCACCAGTCCCTCACACACATGCACGCACGCACGCACACATGACTGCTGACTCACAGGCTAGATGAGGGTAGTGAGGTATGAGAGCCTGTGGAAGCATCTGATGACAGCATGTTCTTAAAGGTTCATAATGTATATAATGTTTGTTGACAGCAGAGTTGCTTGAATAATAATATTAATAGTATTATTATTTTAGCAGAAGAAAAATGACTGGTTTTTCTATTGCTTGTTTCCCACTGTTATCTGATTTATCTGACATTACGCAAAATGTGTACAATCAATTTTTATTTTTATTTTTTTGTTTTTCTACCTGCCTTGATTAACCAGAGCCATACTGCACTTCCTTCCTCTTCAGTAAATGTCATGTCATGTCATTTTCTGAACCGCTTAATCCTTATTAGGGTCGCGGGAAGGCTGGCGCCCATCTCAGCCGACTCTGGGCGAGGGCAGAGTACACCCTGGACAGCTCGCCAGGCCATCGCAGTCTTCAGTAAATTATTAATTTTTTTTGTTTTACTCATTTAAAAAAATTCTATTCCAAATGTTTCACTTTTCTTTAATTTTTCATAATATGTGGGCAAATTCCAAGGACAGTTTGTGCGTCATATGAAACTCTCCTGTTGTGCAATGGAAAGTGACATTGTAGAAGCTTCTTGTGGAGTTTTATACATTCTTTTCCATCCCGTAGGTGATTCTTGACATCAGATCGATTTCCTCTATGATATGATATGATATCCTTCATCTGTGTTATGATAGAAAAACAATTTAATGCACACTGAATAAAAATCGGTTTTCTTACAGTAGTCCTCTAATCATCCTGTATTAAATGTACACTATTTTTAAAAACTTTTCATGTAAGTACGGCAGCCATACGTCAACCAAGTCACAGGAATCTTGAAGCAATTATATCACTTCCTTATGAACTTGGCACAGTTTGACTTATAGACCTGACCTATTTTCCCATGACAGACATACAACACGTTTCATATGTGACTGCAACTATGCAGATTTCAAATGCACCTCACCTTAACCTGCGTTAGTCCCATCACTTATAGCCCCACTAAATTCATACAACAAATAAGAAATTGACAATTGTTTGTGAAAGGGGCTTTGGGAAAGTATTTTGAGTCAGTGACTTTAGACCTAAATATATGTATGGGACAGTTACTTGTATTCAGAGTTGAGTTACGCACATGCACATACTAAGCTGATTATCTGTGATGGTACTTATGCACTAGTATTTAGGACATTTACATTTAGGAGCTTTAAAGTGGATTATTCACTGACATTAAATGTGTTAGAATACTTCTCAATCATAAAATTATTTTAAGATGTATATGTAAACTGGGCTGATGGTCAGTGATTGCAGCCAGTATATGACTGGAGAAAAAACAGAACACAGTTTTATTTTTTAGCTAACACATCCATCACATAAGGTTGAGACAAAAATAAAGGTCTAATCACTCAGCATCCCATTACCCAAAACAAAGAAGTGCAGACTCAGCTTTGAAACGCGCACAGCAACATCATTACCCCCCAAAAAAGTCCCTATTTGTACATCTAAAATGCTGTTTGTGTGAACATGGCTTGCTTTGCCGCAGGACAGGGCCGTCCCCTGTCTGAACCAGAAGCCTTGTGTCTCGGTACAGAGAGTGTTGTGTCTGGCCTGGTTAAGGCCAGAGGGAGGGGCCAAAGGTTAATTTAAGGCTGGACAGATTTCCCACCAGCACCACTCTTGCTTTGCGGCCTTCCCAGAGTCCAACAGGAAGTAGGGGGAGGGACGAGAGTGGAAAGAATGCTATTGTGTGCCCCCCTAACAATTCCCCAGCAACCTCTCACCCCTGCGGTTGCAGAAACGTGTGACGAGACAAGAAAAAGTGCCATGTTCAATAGTGAAGGCTTTCCTGGTCTATGAACGGATCGTTAATCAGTAGTGCTTTGATCGTCAGTCTTTTTGTCACTCCACCGCAGCTTCCTTTCCCTCAAGTTTGTGCTGAACTCTGCCTTCCTCTGTCTGTCTCTCTGATCTTTTAAAGTCTGGCTTCATGATGGAGGACTTTCTTACAAATGTAATTCATTCAGCTTAGTAAATTTAAGTAAGAAAAAGAGGAGATGGTGAAGGAATAATGTGAAACGTTGCTCTAGCAAGCAGAACAGAGCTAATGTCCTGTTTCCTGTTTTTTACCACATTGGATGGAAGTGTGAAAAGATTGTGTACAATTGTAAGAAAATTGCTGTGGTTAAAGAGGAATAAAACACTTTGTTTCATCTTCTTATCGGAAAATAATCAACTATGAGGAACTTACAGTAACTCTGTGTTACTCCTGTTATTGATTATTATCCCATAACAGCACACCACTAGGTTTTTTCCATGTAACATATATATGAGTTATCGATTCTACCTTGATTAGAGAATTAGATAATTGACTCGGCTCTTAATGTAATGGGTTAAAACATTGCACAGTAATTCAAATGATTAAAAAAACTTTCTTCCTTTCTGCTTTTTTACTCCTATCTTTTTCCCGGCCATCTTTCACTGACTTTCATTTCGAGAGGGGTGTATGAATAGGGATTGGGGTTGAAGCAGGTTTCTATAACTCAAGGGAAACATGGCCATGACAAATTATCAGCAAGCTCCTCTCAATAGACTATCCCGTTACCAAACATGCATAACTAGTTCAATTCCCTCCTCGGGCATTTGGAGTGGTGGTGGTTGGGGTGGTGGGGGTTGTTGGGGGGTGGGGGTGCAGGTATGTCAGGGACGGAGGGAAGTGTAGACTGGAGGAAAGGGAGGAGATGAACAGAAATAACTGTGTAATGTAATTGGTTTAGCCCTCCCCACTGTTTGCATTTCCATTGCTTCCATTACCACAATAACCTCAACCACACCACTACTGCTATAACCACATCTATTAGTGCTTTATTAGCGTGTCCAGCACAGCTACTGCAGATTAGTCGTGTTATTATTGCTGCCATAACATCACCAAATGAGATCTTGAGGAGGAGGCCTTTCCGCTTTTACCCAAAGCTGTTTCACTAAGGAATAAACTAATACAAATATTCAATTGAGAAACCACGTCAAAGAAATCATTTTAGAATAGGAGATTAGGTTAATGTTGTTAGTTAAAAAAACAAACAAACACACATTTCCGTTAAACTTGTCCTGAAAGACAAACATAAATATCGAGATACTTACAAATTACATTATAGAGTAAGAATACATGATGTCAGAAAGAAAAAGGTTCCCAGGGAAAGAGGTCTCTATGTAAGGGGAGTCAAAATTTTGTGGCATGACCAAAAAACAGTACAACTTCACTGTTCAGCCTGACGTAACCTTTCAGCAGTCTCAGGTGCAAACTTTTTGGGCCATGAACACTGGATAACTTAGATTCACTTTCTAGCCACAAACTGTAGAATCTTCAGTCTACAATATTTACACTTAAATTTCTACACACTTCCACACACTGCTTTCCTGTGCAAGATTACAGCAAGATCTTTATATCAGGATGTACTCAATGGATTGAAACAGATTCCAAAACCCATTTTATTAAAGAGTGATTAACATTTATACAGTATGTTTGCTGAAAGAATATGAGGAAAATGCGATTCGTCAGGGAATTTTTTTTTTTTTTTTTGTAAAAGTAGGCACAAAAAGGCTAACATTAGCTATTTTGAAGCGAGTGTTAAATAGATTAAATAGCATAGTTTAGTCTTTTTATTGGAGTAATTGGGCTGTTTCACAATCAGGGTATACTTTTTGGGTTCACAGTAGCTCAAAATGTCAGTATCAGAGCTCCAGGTCTAATGGTGTCTAAATTAAACTGGGTGAAAGTATAACAGGTACAGGATCTCTAAAATAAGGACATCTGCTTATAGTGTATCAGAACTGTAAAGAATTCAGAGCATTAAGAATGAAAGCTCACTAAACACATTATCAGAGCAGGTTTCATCCAACATTAGTTGTATATATTATTAACTGCAGTAACAACAGCATCAGTGACAATGATTGTGGTTTTTTGGAGAAGACACTTTTTGATGACTTACCAAGCGGAACTCTGTACAGAAAGTATTTCACATCCAACCCCAATTATATTTTTCAGAAAGCTATACAGTACTATGCTGCTTTAGAAAAAGCAAATAATATCTGAAAAAAGCGATCATGTCCTCCACATGTGTCTACTTTCTCGAGAAGGCATTTATGACGGACAAAGGATCCCGACAAAGCCACTTAGATCATAAATAGAGCTACAAGCAGCAGAACATCTTTCTAGATTATACGAAAATACCCCTCCAAAAGTGAAGAGAATTGAATTCTCTACTTGGTCAAAATTTGAGCAATATTTTCCTCTGATAACACGATTTATCGGAACTGAGAAAAGATTTCACTAGTGTAGCTGGGAGTACTCTTTCTCTATACAACAATAAACAAGAGACAGTCATAATGTATGCAAGGACAACCCTGACCATGAAACAGCCCAATTATGAAAGAAACACTTTCAGATATTGTCTACATACATTGGAAGTGTGCATAAGAAAAGATTATCCCAGTTAACGTTAGCAAACTCTCAAAACCCTATTTAGCTAAGGTTTAAGTACACTAAAACATAGTCACTTAATTTAGCAACTTCTATGAATTATTTTGCAATTTTCACGAACCTAGTAGAAAATGAATATAGTTATGACCAGGCGGTATATATGGAAATCTAAACCTGCCCATAGATTCTGGGACTCAAAAGGATTAAACCTAGCTATAAAACTCTCTCAATAGCATAGAAGATTCTTTAAAATGGTGCTGTATGCTGCTCCTTTTCCCAAATGAGCATGCAAGGTTGTTCATATGAGACATTGTACTGATGCAGAAGAATGACAATAACTCGTTAAAGACTTTTCACTTGTCATAAAGTACTCTTCCATGCTAAAGAAGTCCATTAACCTTAATCTGTCAGCGCAAAATCATCATCTACTTTCTAATAGAATAAAGCAGAAAAACAGCCGTAACTTGTAAGCACGTGTATCACAGAGAAATAGAGAGAAAGAGTTTTTGTCAGACAGCTTGAATAAAGAGGGTGATAGCAAGCTCTCCTTTTCATTCCATGTTTCCTAAACACAGCGCTTCCCTCTGATAAAGCAGTGGAGCTGTGGCCAGAGACGATGACAGTCATTGTTGGTTCTTTTGTCAGCATTTCTTTTTGTGTTATGAGAGCTGAAGCTGGCCGTGATGAGGTTATACCATAGTAACAACACTAGCTGGGTCATACACATAAAATGGATTGTGTGTGTGTGTGTGTGTGTGTGTGTGTGTGTGTGTGTGTGTGTGTGTGTGTATTTTGTGGGTGTGTGTGTGAGTGTGTAAATATGTCTGGACGTGTGGAAAAGGGGTGTTCCTATCTACATTGTTTCCCGAAGGTGTCAGCACCTATTTGCATAATTACCCCCCTTCACACCCTCTTTACGAGCAACAAGGGCAGCCGAGGCGAGAGAGATACGCAAATAAAACCCGGAGTGATGAGGGAACAATGGTGGCCTTGAAGGGTCATTTGCTTTTCTTTGAATACATTTTCCCCTAATTGTAATTTCTGTCAAAAGGGAACACAAGACACAGGCTGGATGCACCTGTGCAAATTAGGCCAGGGCCAAAATGGAGGACATCTTGAAGAAACTTACAGACACCTGCTTGATATAACTTTTTGGACCAGAGACAACTGATACAAGCCATCTAATATTAAGTTAGTAAACAAAACAAAAAAAGAATCTGTTTTTAGTGTTTGTGCTACAGATTTGATGAGTTCTGAAATCTGACTGTTCAGAAGATTGTTTTTTTGTAATGTCTAATATTTAAGTGAAAATGTACAGTGATGTACTGAGGTCCGGATCTCTAAATAATATCTGGCTTTCTGTATACCATTCAATTTGTTTCATGACTATTTACTACAGAAATGGATCATTTGACATAAAATATTGATATAATATTTACATTTATGGCATTTGTCAGACACCTTATCCAGAAAGACTTAAACTTTTTTTTTTTTAATCTTATTTATACAAGTGAGCACTTGATGGTTAAAGGTCTTGCTCAAGGGCCCAAGACCCCCTGTGGCTTGACCCCCAACCTCCTTATCAGTAGCCCAGAGACTAACCCACTGAGCCATCAGTAAAATTTACATTTTGTTGAATGAAAATGATTGTATTGATTTAAAATGATTTTATTCTTTCAGCTTATGATGTCCATCGCAATGTTCCTTTATACTGAACAGTGTGTTTATAAATAAATAACAAACCACTGACTGGTGTTACTGACCAATCAGAAATGAGTATTCCAATGAGCTGTAGAATGAATGTGTTTAGTATACTTCACCGGAACAGTGCAGTCTGATTGGTCCGCTATCATGCAATAATAATCATTTAAAATATTTCAATTAATTCAACTTTATGGATATGTCAGCTCGTAGAAGTATAGCAATAATTATTTGATGGCTGTCCACCAATCAGAACCAGGAAAATATTTTGAATAAATAATCATAGACATTATTCAGCCCACAAAATCAGAATAACGCTTGGTGGATATTACTTATTATTATGGAATAATTGTTATATACTGTATAGTATTTGTATAGGCAAAGATTGATGTAAACTGATTACTTTGTAGGTATGGTAAATGTTTCGTTTACAGTGTGTTTTATGGGCATTTATGGACAATGGCGCCAGTGTCCCATATTGTCTGATATGTATAAACCATGTGCCGTTATTGAAAAAATATTCAATTTTGACTTATAACAATAAATCTAATTCATGCTAGGTTTACACTATTAGCTTTCTTAGTGTATAAGACATCAGTCTTCCATATGTGTGACTATTCAGTCTAGATAATTGGCATACATTTATATCCTGATGGAGATGGGCTCTCATGGAAGTCTGGGCGTTCCGAGGCAGGTGTGCCTGTGTGGGCTGCCGTAGGGCCGAGGTGTAGATGAAGGGGCGGATGATGGATGGGGTTGATAGTGGGAGAGGCACAGTGCAGGGTTGCGTTATCTGTCCTGCAGCCGGCCGGCCTGTCAGCGTGATGTGTGTGCTGTCGCTGCATGCTTTATGGTCCTCTTCCTGTCTGTCTTGCATCTCAAAGTGGCACGTGCACCATTAAAACATGGTCTAACACCACTGTGCTCTCCTCAGGTACTTTCTCCTGGTCTACCTTCTCCTGGTCTGATCTTTCCTTTCTTCGATTCCCCTTCCTTTTATGGTTTATTTTACTAAATACTACATGCTGCAGTTTTACCAGCATTAAGGCCAATAACAGCCAAAAGTCATCCTAAAAAGTGAGTCTAGTTTATAAAAGGAAAACACAAGGAAAGTCAAGCCAGCTGCCTGTAGCTCCATAAGCTGAACAATTAACGAATTGTACATTTATCAGACTTTCTGCCTTTGATTGCTCTTTTTAATCACTCTTTTTGCCCTTTGAGCTTTTTTTTTTTTTTTAACTCCCTACTCGAGCAGTTCTTATCTACTCAGGAACTCTTTTACAGCCATTCTGTCAGTCTGCTCTCCTTCAGTTGTAATCTAAATTGCCGTGTTAGGGCAACATAAGACACCTGCACTTTTCTGACAACAAGTGGACACTATATTGACCCTGTGGGCTGCCTGATGGTCATCACATAAACCCTTTTTTTTTTCTTTTTAGCATTATGTATTCGTAAATCAATCATAAAAGGAAAAAAATTACAAAAGATAAAGATAAATTCTGTATCAGGATTCTTTAAGATACGCATGCTAAGACAAAAAATGTTGAATAGAAATTTTTAAAATATCCTAAACTTTTTATGCAGTTGCAAACATGTATTTTATCATGTATTTTTATTAACAAATATACAAATTCAGTGTGGTTGGATTTGGTTTCAGCTGTAAGAACAGAACAACACTATAACCCTGACAATTCTCTGTTTTGAACTCGAAAGGGTTTCTTTTGCACGTCTTGTACACATCTGATTATTTTAAATAAACGTCACGTGCAATTTGTCCCATTTATTTTCTCCTGTGAGTTTTCTACGCCCCCGTCATGGCGGTTCGTTCTC
Organism: Neosilurus mollespiculum; assembly: GCA_030014195.1. Taxonomy (NCBI): domain Eukaryota; kingdom Metazoa; phylum Chordata; class Actinopteri; order Siluriformes; family Plotosidae; genus Neosilurus; species Neosilurus mollespiculum. The sequence goes on along the minus strand of JAQMYF010000023.1, from coordinate 18,039,869 downwards.
CTATTGTCCTTTAGAAGAGCACTCACCTGTTCAGGCTTTATTACAATGATTGATTGGGGTTTGTGAAATGTACCTGTCAGTCTGATCGATCTCCTCTCTTGTCCTGTGCTGCCTGGTGGGCTTTTTTTTTTTTTTTTTTTTTTGATAAATGGAGGTGACAGACAGTGAGAGACATTTAGTTATGGCATCTTTGATTTTATACACCTCTCTCCTCCTGTGATTTTCTTTTCCATCTCACCTTTACTCAATCTCGATCTCTCTTTGGCTGTCTTTGGCACTTTGGCCCAACACTTTGTCCGTATAATACAGAGTTTCAAATCTATGCACAGATTTAGTTTTTGTATAGCATATTGCACATTCCTTTTTTAAATAGAACATCAAGATAACTAAGATTAGATTTTAGACATCCATAACACTACTGAGTTCCTTCTATAGTCCATTCGGGTAACTACACAGAGTATATGATACCTCCGCCATGCAGCCTAGGCCCTATATGGGTATCAATTACTCATGTGTTCATCTTACAATATTGTCTATCATCGTGTATATA
>JAQMYF010000023.1:17985105-18004825 GCA_030014195.1 Neosilurus mollespiculum | reverse complement strand
GCGTGTGTGTGTGTGTGTGTGTGTGTGTAGTATATAAAATTATATAAAATAATAATAAAATAATATTAATAAACTGCTATATGTGGCAGTTGTACAGCTTCTAAAAAACATCCAGTCATTTAATTCTGTCTGAATAAAATGATTATATGGCCTGCTTGCCTGTCTGCCAGCAATGACTGTGTCTGTGCAGTCATTGTGCATGACCAGAGTCATTTATAAGGCAAGGCAGGCATTGGATAATCCTCACCCTAACCCTTGCATACATATTGCTAAAACCATAGATTTTTATCTTTATTTCAAAAGGTTAAAAAAATTAAGAAAGAAAGAAAAAAAGAAAGAAAGAAAGGAAGAAAAATACTGCATTCACTCTTTTGGATTTTCATAGGATCAAAAATATTTGGACAATTGACTGATGAGCAGATTCATGGCCAGTTTTGGTCTGATTCCTTGTTATTTCATCGCAAGTTAAAAAGTCAACTCCAAGTCTTAGTTTTGCATTTGTCAGCACAACATGTGGTCCAAAGTGAAACAGGCCATCGCAAGCTGAAAAAACAAAACTAATCAAAACAGATATCAGAAATTTTATGAGTGGCCAAATAAACAATCTTGAATATTCTGAAACAGAAGAAATACATTTTGATGCTCAGCAGCACCAAAAGACATGGAAGACCATAGGGGGGAAAAACTAATTAACAGAGGATCATAGGATTCTTTTCCTGGTTTAGAAAACCTTCACCACATATAGTCAAGTCAAGAAACTCTCAAGGAAGGTAGGTATGTCACTGTCAAAGTCTACAATCAAGAGACACCTTCATGAATGAAAACCCAGAGGGTTTTTCTCAAGGCCCACCACTGGTAAAACTCAAGAACATTGAACACTGGACTTTGTTAGAAAGGCTGCACTGATTTTTCTATAGATGAACTTGTATTAAAATGCTGGGGAAATGTGCTTTTGATACAAAGGATCCACCACATTTGTCAAACATGGTGAACATAGGCATGTATGGATGCTCGTGGAACTGGTCACTGGTGTTTATTGATGATCTGACTACAGACAGAACATGCAAGATGAATTCTGAGGTGATAAAATATACTTTCTCTACTCAGATTCAGTGAAATTCAAAACTGATAAGACGTTGTTTAAAAGTGCAGCTGGATACTGACCCAAAACACATTAAAAGCAACCAGCTTCCTAAAGTAAAAGCCTGGCAAATCCTCTCAGTAGAGGAAAGCATTTTCTGAAGTCCATGCTTTCCAGATTTCTGGAGGTCATTGACCCCAAAGGTCCGTATATGTCTTTTTTAAAACGGCTGAAATTCCTGAACAGTTAATGCAATATTTATAGTAAACCCCTTGAATTAAAGCAGAAAGTCTTTACTTCAATCACATCCTACTTGCTTTATTTGAAATTCATTGTGGCGGTGTACAGAGGCAAAATTACAAAGATTGTGTCACTGTCTAGATTCTTATGGACTTGACTGTGCATCATACTTGTACATCACATGCCATGGCTACTGAAATGTGTGATATGACATTTTTGTTGTATTGTCCACTCTTGATGCATAGTATCAATGCTTCGGCAAAATTGTCTCCAAATTATAACCAGTAATAGAAATTCTGAAAATATGAACAAACCTTGGCAAAAAAATAGCAAGTTACAAACTATAGTAGATATTTGTAGTATAGTACCTACAGATTGTATTGTACCTTTAAATGAATTAAAATGCATTCTAATTAACTTTGCTAGGTTTGAAACTCTGTTGATGTACAAAGCACAGTCAACTCCTTATGTAAGAAATAAAGGAAAGAAAATATTGTCAGTTGATCTCTGGAAACATGCTATACCATGATCCTCTTTTCCAGGCCTATATATTCTTCTCTCCATCTTTGGACCAACAGAGGAAATGCCCAGGATGTGATGGTACACTGTTGGATGGGGATTTTATAATCACCTATGATGTCAATCGTGAACAGGATTTTGGGGATATTCAGGTTGGACCTTAGAGGTACTTTTGATACAAAAAACCCCCCAAGATCAGTCTATGTACCTAGAACTCATTTTCTGGCCCTCTTTTGGTTTCAGATTGTGAATGGATACTTTGTGCACTTCTTTGCCCCATATGATTTGGAACAATTGCCAAAGAATGTAGTGTTTGTTATAGACAGGAGTGGCTCGATGGAGGGAATAAAAATGAAACAGGTATGTTAACGGAAAGTGTTTTGAATGTAAAGCATTTTTGCTGCTATAAAACTATTGATAGTTATGCTGTTGTTGTTGTTGTTGTTGTTGTGGTTATCTCTAGACTCGAGAGGCGCTCTTGACCATTCTAGATGACCTATATGTGGAAGATCACTTTGGGCTGGTCATATTTGATAACGAAATTGAAACATGGAGACCATCATTAAGCAAAGCTACAAAAGAAAATATAAAAGAAGCAAAGAAATATGTCAGAGATATAACAGCAAGGCACAGTAAGTGTTTGTTACATGAAATATGAAGTACAATGAAGGTGCTGGAAGTATATAGCTACTCTTGTTCCATATTAAAAAACGTAAATGATTTTCTGTCATTGCACAAAAAGAAGTTTATATATGTTCATGATGGAAAACAGATCAACTGCGCATCCATATTTACAAATATTATGTATGCGTACAATTTTCAGTGACAGATATCAAAGATGCTGTTTTACATGCGGTCGACATGCTGAATACAGCCAAGATAAACAATTCCCTCCCAGAGAACAGTCCTTCCATGATCATTCTACTGACTGATGGCGATCCCACTGCTGGTAGGTCTATTCCAGAAACTTAGTGTTAATTACTGCTACATAAAAATACTTTTAATCAATATTAATACATCATCAGAGTAAATTTGTTTATTTTCCAATTTCTTTTAAACCACCACGTTTTGCCAATTTTATTTTTTAATCATTAAAGGATAACTTATAAAGTTTCTTATTACATGGCTCATTTGAATTCTGATTAGTCAATCACAGTATTCAGTCTGTTATTGCTTTATAATGCATCACTGTTAAGTATATCATTGGGAGCATCATTGGTGTAAGGAATAAATTCATTGTTAAATCAATGGAAATATTTTTAATCAGTATTTTCTGTCAAATTATGGATTTCATTAGTAAATATATGCATAATAAGTAGGATTATGAACAGTGAACCAGTCATTATGGGATTATGGCAATACACAAAATAACCTCTTTATGTGTGATTTCAGACCCCTCCCCTACACCTTGATAAAAATTTTGCTCTACATCTTGCTGTACATTATCCCCTACAAATAATGTTGTGAAAACTCTTTTTATGTTGCAGCAGCTATAAACCATCATTCCCTGTTCATCCTTTCTTTGTACATATTTTTAAAGTTAATAACATAATAAAGAAACACTGAGAGTCCTTTGCTGAATAATAAGTAAACTTTTTTCTTAGATTATGACTTTCTTTCTATATATTTTAGGATTATGTATTTTTAGGGCCATGTTATGCAAACACCCTATAGTGATCAGCCTGTCCAATGATAAAAAAATAATGAATAATATAAGAATTTGTAGAAGGTCTGTGTGCAGTTTGCATGTCTCTCGTGCTACCATGGGTTTCCTCCAGATACTCTAGTATTTAAAGACATGAACATTAAGCTAACGGCTGTTCGAAATTGCCCCAGGTATAAGTGTGAATGGTGGTGTGTGTGTGTGTGTGTGTGTGTGTGTGTGTGTGTGTGTGTGTGTGCGCGTGTGTGTATGTTGGCCCTGCGATGGATTGGCGTGCTATTGGCCCTGCGATGGATTGGCAAGCTATTCAGGGTGGGGTGTACCCTGCCTTTGCACAGCAGTGTGAGCTGAGATCTAACACGACCCTAGTAGGATTAAGCAGTTCAGCAAATCTGTAGGTGAGAGTGAGAATTCACAACAGAGGGATTCATAGCAATGCTTGAGTTTGCTACAGATCTGGTTACATAAAAAAAAAATGCTGTGCCCTGGAATCAGACATTCGTTGAGACAAGTCACTTTTCCATTTCCATCCGGCCCAAATACCACCATGATGACTTGATGGCAATGATGCCATTCAAATCTCAGTGCTAGAAGCCAGCCTCCAGTCAAGCCTGATGAGATCATATTTTCAATATGATCTGGACCAAGATGCTGGTCTAAAAGTAAAAACCCTGTTTTGGTTGCATAATTTTTTGGCCCAAAATACACTGGTCATCGGCATCACTTTAACCATATTTGGCCTAAACACTGTTATTTCTTACAACAACACCTAAATACTGTGTTTTGTTCTATTCAGGGGAGACAAATCCAACTGTGATCCAACAAAATGTCAATCATGCTATTGGTGGTAACATGAGCCTGTTCTGCTTGGGCTTTGGCTATGATGTACATTATGGTTTTCTGGATGTGATGGCAAACCAGAATGATGGTTTGGCTCGGAGAATTTACGAAGCATCAGATGCTGTACTGCAATTGCAGGTATATAGATTTGTGACGAGCAATGTTTACAAATCTCTTTATATTTCTTGGGAATGAGTTATTATGATTATGTAAAAGGATGCCAGAACTGTGACTCTGACCATGGACTACAATTTTGTTCCAAAGGGTTTCTATAAGGAGGTGGCTAGTCCACTGCTCTTAGAATTGAATCTGCATTATCCAGACAGCATGGAGAATACCCTGACTACCAACCACTTCAGGCAGTTCTTTGAGGGCTCTGAGATTGTAGTAGCTGGCCAGCTGAATGACTCTCAAGCGGATGTGTTTCATGTTGGGGTGTCAGCCCAAATGGTGAGAGAACACACTATAATTTTAAAAAGAAATGTATGTACATAAGATTATGAAAGAATGGTGGTCACCCAACATCTCATAGAAGTCATAAATGTAATTACATGAAATCTATGCACATTTTTAATTTAGTTGGAGAAGCCGTTTGTGGTCCAGGGTCAGGCCCATGCAGAGGAATGGGTTGTCATGTTCCCTGAGCAAGAGTACATCTTTGGCGATTTCACTGAGCGTCTCTGGGCATATTTGACCATCCAGCAACTCTTGAACGAACAGTAAGTAGAATATTTTCCCAATCAAATGCATTGCCATTAGTGACATGCTCACCTTTTAATGACGATACTTTGGTAATCTAAGCTTAATGTATATTGCTGGTTTGAACGCTGATAAAAATATTAAATTGATGCTCTGATAGAGACAAGTGTTCATTCCAAGAATGTAAGAATGTCACTGCTGAAGCACTCGACCTCTCACTAAAGTACAACTTCGTCACACCACTCACCTCCATGGTGGTCAAGAAGCCAGAAACTAACACAACGTCAGAAGATGTGCTCATTGCTGACAAATTGACTGAAGGTATGAATGCAACAGCTTTTAACAGTGTTACGATTGAATACAAATAGAATTATAATAGAAAACTTATTCAGACAATTAAATACAGTATTATAAGCACCAAAACATGCAAATAAAAAAAAAATAGTGGTTCTTCTATTCGTATCTGTATTTGTATCCCTTTAAAGTACATTTCCTGTTCAGGTGGAATGACGTGTTCATATTTGTCTGACTACGTAACATGTCTCAACAAGAATTCATATGAGTGTCACTGTGCTACAGTTAATACTTACAGCATGTTTTTCCTCCTTTCCTTCACAGATCAAAGGGCAGACTTTCCAGCAGGGCAAGGTAATGATTGCCTTTCTTGAATGATACCTAGCTGAAGCTCTTTCTACCCCTAGAAGTTCTACAAAACATTATTTCTACTTTTAGTCTCTGGTCAAATGGGATACGCTGGACCTCTATCCATAAGCAGTGCATCTCTACTTCATTCCATGTCCATAAATGGTGGAGGTGAGATTTATGATCATAACGATTCAGATTAGAAGATTTTGTTCAATGATCAAAATTATAAATCAAGTTTATTTTACTAGTTTTTGTGAAAGCAGTGGCAGTTGATGGCGATCCACACTTCATCATTGAGTTGCCAGATCGGAATGATGCTCTGTGCTTCAATACTGATGACAAACCAGGTACCATCTTCAATCTGGTGAAAGATCCAGTCGCAGGTAAATGTGTGCTCAAATAATAAGTCTTACTAAGTCTGCCAAAATAGGAATTTTATTCAATGATGTTTGTTTCTTGATAAATTCACAGGATTGGTGGTAAATGGGCAAACCATCGGCGACAAGAAGGTGGAGCCTGGGAGCAAGCAGCACACCTACTTTGGTCAATTTGGTATTGTTCATGAGAAATTTGGAATCAAGTTAAAGGTGACAACCCAAAAGATCACAGTGTCGAAGCAGGGCAAGCAACAACAACTCCACTGGTCACAAACATATCATGTTAAGGGTTTAAAGTGAGTGAAATACAGACAGATAAAAAATATACACCATCCATATGTTACATTAGCACAAAGATTGATTCTGGAGTTTAAAGCTCTCATAAGCCTTCTCTTTTCCAGCATGGACCTTCAGGTAACCAAAGATCACAGTCTCACAGTGACCCTGAAGGACACAATGAAGTTTATCATCATATTGCACAAAGTGTGGAAAATGCATCCCTACCACCAAGACTACCTGGGCTTTTACAATGTGGACAGCCACTTTCTTTCAAAAAGAGTTCATGGTCTACTTGGTAATTTGCCAAAAACATAATAATCTTGCGTTGTAAAGAAAAGCCCACATCCTCAAATACCTGAAGAGTATACATGAATACATGAAGAGTAATTTTCAAAATGCAAAAGTAAGGAAAACCTGAGTTGTGAAAGCCATCAGGCCCTCATAAAGACTCGGGTTAGAGGTACTGAACAGTAGGTGTGGAATCTTTGTCACTAGTCATGAGAGTGATGAGATTTTTTAGGTCAGTTAGGTAAATATTTTTACTACGAATAAGATGAAGCTTCAACCTTGGTCCATCTCATAAACTTCAATCCAGTAAGCTCAAATGGCTGTGAATTGGCAACACCAACAACACTCTCAACACCTTAACTGGAGGGATTACTATATTTATCTAATCAGTTACATTTCACTGTGATTTATATTAACTGAGTGTTGCCTTCTTCCAGGACAATTTTTCCATGGTGTAACATTTGAGGTTAGTGATGTCTTTCAAGGGAAAGATCCAGACAAACCAGATGCCATCATGGTTGTGAAGGGCCACAATCTCACAGTGACCAGGTAATAAAAAAACAGCAGTCTACCAAAATAACATTTCATATCACCACATACTGTATATCATCTTTTATAAACAGACAAATACACTGAAATGCACAAGTAATGAAATGGAGGAAAGATTTTATAGCTAAATGGGTTGATGATGATTGTGTGCTGTTTGACTCCAGGGGCTCCAAGAAGGACTTCAGAAAGGATGTGAAGAACGGAGAAAACGTGCCCTGTTGGTTTGTTCATAATAACGGCACAGGGCTCATTGATGGAGTCCTTGGGGACTATACAGTCTCTGACCTCTTTGCAAATGTCTGAGAAGGAAAAATAATAATCATGACTGGACAGAAGACCTATTTCATATGAGTTCTACCTTCTCATTATTGGTCAAAAATACATAAATAAATCAGTATACAGTCAGCTCCATATATATTTGGACAGTGTCACAATTATTTGATTTTATTTCTGTGCACCACCACTATGGATTTGAAATGAATTAGTATGTGATTGAGAATTAGTATGTGATTGTATGTGATGAGATTTTCAGCTCTAATTTAATTGGCTAAATAAAAGCAACTCTTACATGAAGTCCAGAAAGTATACACATTGGGCAGAGAGTATAGCTCTATACACTTCAGAATCCATCCTGCTTTTTCTATCAGCAGCCATATTATTAATAAACACCCGTGACTCAGTTCCACTGGCATGCATACATGCCCATGTCCACCATATTTTACAGATAATGTGGTAGGGTTTGGATCATGAGCCCTTTCTTTCTTTCTCCATATTCTTCCTGTCATTCTTATACAACCTAATCTTGGTTAAACTAGAACTGGTTAGGCTTTCTAGCAAGGTCTAATCTGGCTTTTCTGTTCTTAAGTGTTACTAGTGATTTGCATCTTGAACTAATCTTTCTGTATATACATTCCTGAAAGTGCCTTTTGATTGTAGGCTTTGGCGGTCAGAGTCCAACCTCTTTGACTTGACTGTATGTTATGAATGGGTTTTTCTTCACCAAGGAAAGAAGTCTGTGATCATTCAGTTTAGTTTGTCTCTATGGTTTTCCAGGTCTTTTGGTTTTGTTGAGCTTGCCAGTGTATTCCTACTTCTTAAGAATGTACCAAATCTCTCTGCTATCTCTTTTAATGGCATGTTTGTTAGATTTTTTTTTTTTACTCTAATGATGGCCTTGTTTAGTTGCATTGCCACGTCTTTGCAAAACATATTGAGAGTTCCCATGAGCTGCTGTCAAACGCATGTTCAACACTTGGAATTATTTCAAAAATTTTTAAGTCCTTAATTTGTAATTTGTCACAAATTACATCTGATAATCCACACTTCAGTCACCTCTTGACTGCTTCATTTCAAATCCATTGTGGTGCTGTGCAGAAACAAAATTTGCAACAGCGACAGACACTGTCCTAGTTCTTATGGAGCCGAACAAAACGGAAATTTCTCTAACCAACTCTGAGAGGACTTTGTTATTGACTTTTTGACTGTGTGTATTTGATCATGATTAAACATTACTGATATCTGCCCACATTAAATTCTGATTCTGCCCATATTGGACTTGTGTCTGGTTTGTTTATATAAATTGTAGTCAGTTCAAATTATTTTACACTAAGAACTGGCCAGTGGTGGCTTAGTGGTTAAGGCGATGGATTACTGAGCCCAAGGTCATTGGTTCAATCCCCACCCCTTACCACTGTTGGGGCTTTCAGCAAGGCCCTGATATCTTTGCTCAGTTGTATAAAACATTATACTTGTAAGTCACTCTTGATAACAGCGTCTGCCAAATAATGCAAATGTTAACTAGCCAAACTGGGTAAATATACAATATGTGCCACCTAAACTTATTAATATCACTTAAAATTAATAATACAGCCCAGGTTTGTGCCAAACTACACAAAAATCTAATTGTTACTCCTGGGCAAACTGGTTAATGAACTGTCAATGCAAACATGACCATTGATCTGCTAACAAAGCTGCTGATATATTTGAGGGTCTGTGTTGAACTGCACATTCTGGACAGAGCTCAGGGACTCATCATGCCTACAGCGTGGAGTGTGCTGCTGATCTGCATCTCTGTTTACTTATGTATACCACTGGGGTCTTACGGAGCATTAGTAATCTCAAGAGATAATGAGCCACAGGTATGTGAGTCATCGTTTAAAAGACTCAGTGAAGTGAAAAAAAAGCTTTTGTGGGAATGCCATTAGTGAAAATATTTAGTGTATACAATGAAGTCCGAGTATGACCCATACCAAAGACTGGAAATAAATAAAACGTTTTGGAATCTCAAACAATCTACATCCAGAAGTGAAATATGCAGGATCTTGGCTACTCAGTATTCAAGTTGGTGCATACTTTCTATATAATTTTTATAATTTCACTGTTTAAATTGAATCAAATTTCCTGTAAGTCATATCCCTTCTGTTGAAGATCCATTGGCAATTATTTGATTATGGATCATCAGGGGTTAATGCACAATGTTATTAAAACAAAAAAGGAAACACATACCAAATACTAAGAAATTCTGGAATTCATGTAAATGTTTCTCAGATTCCACTGTGCACTCAAGTTATTACTGATATCATTTGTAGTGAAAACCACTGTGCTAAACTGAAAAAGAATGACAGACAGAATCATTTTCATGAATTCTTTAACCCCACTGTAGTAACGACTTGTTGTATACTTCGTATTATGAGCTGCAGGAAACTTTACAGTTGAATCACTATGATTTGTATTCTGCTTGCAGGAAAGTGATGTCAATGCTGGCAAACTCATAAAGGTATTGTGCTTAGTTTTTCAGTACAATTATAGAGTAAATTAAGTATAATCACCATAAAAATAAGATTAAATGAGGGCCAATTTTTTAAAAACTATATTAACAAATGTAAAACATATAGTATGCAATTATAGAATATACAGTAACTGTAGCAAGATTATTTAAATCAACCAACTATTTCTATAATTATTATTACACTTTGCTAGTAAGGCACATTGAATAGTTTTTGATATAATGTTAATTATAATTATTCTTTCTCCCCAATTGCCTCCTAACAGAAACGAAGCGTGAGCCCTGCTAAGGTAAAAAAGAAAGAAAGAAGGAAAGAAAGAAAGAAAAAGAACAAGTTTTTTCAATACTGTGCTCTCAGTCCAATATTTCAAATAATGTTTGAAATCAAGAGTTTAAATCTGGATTGTGTACTCAGCACTCTTTTTATTTAGTCTCTCTCTCTCTCTCTCTCTCTCTCTCTCTCTCTCTCTCTCTCTCTCAGATAGAGATCCAGAATGTGAAGATAGACTGCAAGGTGACGTCTCGATTTGCCCACACAGTCATGACCTCCATGGCTCTGAACAAGGCCAATGTCTCACAGGAAGCCTTCTTTGAGGTGGATTTACCCAAGACGGCTTTCATCACCAACTTCAGCATGTCAGTCATGAGCTAAGAGATGCATTTATTTTAATGAATTCATAAATTATTTGTAATATAAATCAGTGTGTGTTTGTACAAATCACTGAAAATATTTACAATATTTCTGCTTCAGGGAGATTGAAGGAAAGACATACGTTGGAGTAGTTAAAGAGAAAGAAAAGGCCAAGAAGCTGTATGAGGCAGCGGTGTCATCCGGACAGACGGCAGGCTTGGTAAAGTAAGTGACAAATATAGTGAGTGTGTGTGTGTGTGTGTGTGTGTGCATGTGTGTATGACTGGAGGCACTACATTAGGTCACGGGTCTACACAATATTGAAGCCGAGTGGTCGCCATATTGGTACTCCCAAGTAAATGTCAAACTATGCTAGCAAAGGTAATCATGAACACTAAAATACTGCATCTCTGAGCTCTATATTTTATTGTGTGTTGACTCTCTAATTAAACTACCAACAATATTGAAGCCATGTGCCCACCATATTTGTCCCTACTCATGCACTTAGCAAACAAAAACAAGCTGTGAAGATGCCAACATAAGGTAAGTTTTTAATTATTTGTATTACATGACCAAAGAGACATTAGAACTGTACCCTATCTCCCATTTGACTCAGACACAAATATGAGTATGACCTTTTATAAAAAACAGATTACATTCTTCATGTCACAAATGAGCAAGTACCGGTAACTCATCAGCCTTTTACTTGCCAAGTTTTTTATTTTATTCAGCTGATGGGAAAGAATAATTACGGTGGTCAAGTCTTCAATTGATTAGGTTAAGGAACCCTCCAGTTCTATATAGAGCTCAGTTGTGTGTGTGTGTGTGTGTGTGTGTGTGTGTGTGTGTACAGTACAACACATTTTAAAAACAAGTTGGTCTTTAGGTGATCAACAGTATGGGAGCATTCTCCCATTTTTGGTTTGAAATTTGGCCTTACATTCTCTACTGGGGACAGATTATCAGTGCAGGCATGCCAGTGCAGCAGTGGCACACTCTTCGACGGCAGCCATACGTTTGTGATGTGTGCAGAATGTGATTGTGCATTGTCTTGTTGAAATACGTGTCTGTGGAAAAAATTTTTCTCCAAAATTAAAATATACTTTTCTGCATTAATGATGCACCACAAAGTAACGTTTGCCAAAAGAAGAGAAAAAAACATTAAATTAAATTGTGGGACACCAGTAAGAAGTCTGTGTAAGAAAAAAAAGATCTAATAGCAAATAAATAAATAAATAAACAGATGATATCTGACATATTATGTTGCACTGTCTCTCTTTAAGAGCTTCTGGCAGGAAAATGGAGAAGTTTTCTGTCTCTGTGAATATTGCAGCCAAAAGCAGTGTCACATTCACACTTACATATGAGGAGCTTCTTCAGCGCCGGCTTGGCAAATATGAGCTAATGATTCGAGTCAAACCCAAACAGCTGGTCCAAAAGTTTGAGGTGTATTTCTTTTATACTTACATGCTCTCACTCTCTCTCTCTTTAAATCTTTTCTCACACCCATGAATATTGTCATTGTTTAATCACCTATAGATTGTTGCTGATGTGTATGAGCCTCAGGGCATTGCATTTCTGGATGCCCATGGTACATTCATTACTAATGAGCTCCTTCCCCTGGTGGAGAAAACGGTCACTGACAAAAAGGTGAGTTTCTACACTGACCAGAAAACAAAAGAAACAGAAGCTAATAAATGAGGGACAAACAGACAGATAGATACAAAATGGAGGAGATGCAACAAAAGGGAAAATGTTGGAAAATAGTGGTGTGGGTGGGCAGGCTGGATGGAATTCAGGCCACTGGTTTGGCTAAAGGAATGGGTGGATTGTTGTTGTTGTGTTGTTGTTGTTGTTGTTGTTTTCAGCTAACCACTGTAATTCATGCATATTGCTGATTAGGCTTTTTGCTATGAAGCGAGAGCAGCGAGCAGAACAGCAACACTAATTGTGCTTTCCTGCCTGGATGCTAAAGTCAATATTTGATTGGGCTTGGTAGCCCTCCCAGAATTCCATGGGCAACTCAATTTATGTGGTAGCGCATGCATGGCACGATTATAGTAAGGTTGAGAGAGCCACTTTGGTTGGACTAGGAAGCTTCCATGCAGGAATAAACGGGCCTGGAGAGATAAACAAAATGCATATAAGTGGACTATATAGACTTGGATTAACTGCCCCTCACAGCACTCCACTTCTCTATGAGAACTTCTGGTATTAGACATTAATAAAGAGATCATTCAAAAATAAAAACAAATACAACTTCTACAAAACAAAAACCACTTTCCTGATCCTGATCCCCTGATCCTCTTTTCCAGGCCCACGTGTCCTTCTCACCAACTATGGATCAGCAAAGGAAATGCTCAGACTGTGATGGTACATTGATTGATGGAGATTTCTTCATCAACTACGATGTCAAGCGTGCGCAAGATCTTGGTGATATTCAGGTTCGGATTGCTATAACCAGGATCAGCTCAGAGTTTGTGAATATCAGCCTTTATCTAATAATGATATATCTAGTAATATTGTAACATTTTCTGATTTTTTTGGTTTCAGATAGTGAATGGGTATTTTGTACACTTTTTTGCCCCAGCGAATTTGCCACGATTGCCAAAGAACATAGTGTTTGTCATAGACAAGAGTGGCTCAATGTTTGGAACAAAAATGCATCAGGTACAATAAGAGAAAACAGAGCAGTTCTGATTGAGCAGATCCAGTATTACCTATCTTGTTTATGTTCACAGACTCAAGAGGCACTGCTAACCATTATCAGTGATTTGAATGAGGATGATCATTTTGCCCTGATAGCTTTTTCATCTTATTTTGCAACATGGAAACCAGAACTTACTAAAGCTACAGAGGAAAACGTGAAAGCAGCAAAAGAATTCATTCAAAGCTTAATTGCATCTGGGGGCAAGTATCAGCACTTTATATCACTCACTCATTTGCCGAACTGATTAATCCTATTAGGGTCTCGGGGAGGCTGGTACGTATCTCAGCCGACACTGGGCAAAGTCGAGGTATATCCTGAACAGCTCGCCAGATCATAGCAGGACAACACACACAACCATTAACACTAACACTCACACCTAGGGGCAATTTGGAACAGCCAATTAGCTTTTGGACTGTGAGAGGAAACCAGAGTACCTGGAGGAAATCCAGGCAACCACAGTGGGAACATGTAAACTACACACAGAAACATCTGAGCCCAGGAATCAAACCCAGGAACTTCTTGCTGTGAGGTGGACGTGCTAACCACTAAGCCACCATTCTGCCCAACACCATATATGCAAACATACATACATACATACATACATACATACACACACACACACACACACACACACACACACACACACACACACACATATATATATATATACATACATACATACATACATACATACATACATACACATGGTGTTCTTGGTGACAACTTGGCTTTTGACCATGCCCTTTGTGATTCTTCACAGTATTGAAGTTTTTGTACCTATCAGTATTGCTCTGCACTGTGGCCACTGGTACTTAAGATTGTTTTTAAATATTTTTGTAACCTTTCCCCTGTTTGTGAGCAGTAACAATGCATTTTTATGCATTTTAATTTAATAATGTAAACATTTTTTGAAAAGCTAATCATTTGAAGCTGTCATAAATTACACTGATAAAAACACAAAGCTTGGTTTTGGCATATAGCTTACTCATTGTTTAGGGAATTGTTTACAAAATACAATTACAGTCATAATATTCTTGTAAGCCATGATGTTGTGTGCCTTATGTGCTACTGCGTTTAAGGTACCCTACATTTTTTTTGCTTTTTTTGAAAAAATACTATTTTAATTTTTTTTTACTGTCTCTGTAACAGTATTTTCATTTTTGTTCATTTGTCAGAGAGGTTGTTATTTTATCCTTCTTTTTCCCTGCATCTCAGGCTGCCATCCTACAGCAGACTGCCGAATATATCTTCTCTTTGGAGCAGGAAAAGACACGGCTACTACAGCAAAACACACAGCTTAAGCGATTCATCCAGGTGAGCTGCTAAATAATAAACACATTTGGCACATGCCAAGTTAAGGTTTACATTGGTGAATAAAATGAGGATAGTCATGGGTTGTTGAATCCTTGACTAGAAACTTTCATCACTACAAACGTTGCTTGACTGTGTTTTGCAATTCTTGATTGACTTTCATGAATTGCCATCGATGTAGCATGGCACAAGAGGTGTGATGACATCCTCTGATGGTGCTGGAGACACAATAGATACTGTAGGGGTGATAACCATATTGCCACTATTGACTAAAGGGTAACAACTAACTAGCTTTAGCTTGGGGCATGTGTGCACTGTAATCTAATTGAATCAGGTCTGTGTTGTTAACCAGCATTCTCCTGAAGTTAACAACAGTTAAATTCTAGACCACTATGTGCTTTGCACAGATGCATTAAATAGGGTGTACAAACTAGTAATTTGTAGTAGTAAGTATTTTGTGTTGCACATCCATTGGTAAAACAGCTTTAATTTTTGGTACAGAAGAACAGATTCTTTTCTTGTTCTAATTAGGGGCAGCCGTAGCCTAATGGTTAGAGAAGCAGCTTTGGGAAAGGTCGTTTGTTTGATTCCCAAACCAGTAGAAAAAATGTGTGGTGGTGGGGGAGTGAACAACACCTTCCCTTCCTCCACCTTCATGTCTGAAGTGCCCTTGAGCAAGGTACATAACCCCCAACTGCTATCCGGGTTCCCCAATGTGTGTGGCACATTGTTGTGTACTCACTGTTTACGTGTGTGTGCTCAATTTGGATGGGTTAAATGCAGAGGCAATAATTTCCCTTGAAATTAGGGAATTTATGGAATTAATACAGTATATCAAAAATAAATTAGCTAAATGCTAAAAGATTCCATAAGAAGTAGAGGAAACCAAAAAAAATAAAAATTAAGGGTGGAAGCATGACTGAAAGAAATTATTATATACAAGTTATTGCCTCTGCATTTTACCCATCTAAAGTGAGCACACACACTCGGAGCAGTGGGCAGCCACACACTGGGTGCCCCGACAGTGGTTGGGGGTAGGGTGCCTTGCTCAAGGGCACTTCAGCCATGAAGGTAAAGGAAGGGACAGTGTAGCTCACTCTGATTGCCGCCACCCATTTTTTTCTACTGGTTTGGGAATCAAACAGCGACCTTTTATATACACAAGTTATTGCCTCTGCATTTAACCCATCTAAAGTGAGCACACACACTCGGAGCATTGGGCAGCCACACACTGGGTGCCCGAGAGTGGTTGGGGGTAGGGTGCCTTGCTCAAGAGCACTTCAGCCATGAAGGTAAAGGAAGGGACAGTGTAACTCACTCTCATTGCCACCACCTATTTTTTCTGCTGGTTTGGGAATCAAACAGCGACCTTTTGGTCCCAAACACGATTCACTAACCATTACGCTACAGCTTCCCCCACACACATTGAATAATAACTGCATTCTTTTTGACACTGTATCTTCTGAAGTTTTTTGTCCATTTGAAAAATATTTGGTTGGTAATTCATTACCAATTGGATGGATTATTTTGGTTGGTAATGCCATTTGCAGATAACCCAGAATGGTTAGTTTGGATCCTTCATTATACTGTTGCTGTATTATTGATGTTATGGTGGGGCTTTATTTTTTAATATTCATGCCAGGGTAACTACTGTTTGGTACTGAGAAACATAATGAGTGTGACTGTGGGAAAGACATCTGCTGTGAAGTTTAGAAACAATTACTTCTACACAGTCAATAATGTGTATTATTATTTACTTAAATTACATTGTAAGACCAAAGATGATTTTTGCAGAACAGGATTAATCTAGGTAATATACACTTACTACCAATTTATAACAACATTATGTTGGATGTGGCCTCCCTTTGCTCTCAAATCTGTCTCAGTTCCGCATAGCATTGCTTCCACAAGAGCCTAAAAGCATTCATTTGAGATTCAAGGGTCAGTTTGTCGTGTAGTCTCAAATGGTTCCTCTTGCTAGTAAATCTTTGTCAGCTTGAGCCACTCTGACCATTCAGTCTTCAACTCTGTTGAGTTCCCATCCACAAGGCATTCCATTTGCTGAAATCCTGCTCAATGGATGTTTTTTTCTTTATTGCACCATGCTGAGTATACTTCAAAGACTATTGTACATGAAAATAACAGTAGATCTTCAGTTATAGATATTTTGTCTTATGTTATCTTTCCTAAACATCAGTTATGTCTATAACAGTGTTTAGCTGTCTAACTGCTCTTCACCCCAACTCCTTTTGCACATGCTCAGGAGTTCAGTGGCTCATCCCCAAAGAGAAAGCGTGCAGAGGAGAAGGATGAAGGAATAGGCTCTCCGGATATTCTAGAGGAGGAGAAGGTAGAGGACCTGCGGCGAGAAATGATTGAACTCCGGCAACAGCTGGAGAAAGAGCGTTCAGTGCGCATGATCCTGGAGGAACAGGTACGGGTCATCTTCACATACAGGGACCATAACACAGTGATTCAGTAAAACAAAAGATTTAATTAATACAAAATATTTGATTCCAAATATTTTCACAAAATGAGAGAATGACATCCATTTAATTAAAATTTACAAGTCTGAAGTAAAATGGAGTGATTAGTGGAAAAAATCTACCTTGCACACTAAACTCTCACATAATAACTTCTGCTTTCCCCTGCATGTTACTATAAAGTTTAACTGCTCCGGTTTAAACCTGCACATGTGCATGAGCACACACACAGCACTTAAGTACCCACTCACGCAGATGGTTTCTGCTCAGGGATACTGTTTACATGGACTAATTAAATGACATATCAAAGCATGGATGATCTGCAATACTAACATTTAAGCACATGGCTTTAAGGTTGAATTTGGTAACAACACTGAACTTAAATTTATAATAGTGACTGATCATTTTAAGCAGTGAAGGTAGAAGTGCTGGGTTGTTTTTTTTTTTTTTTTTACACTGAAATAAAAGTAAACAAGTTCAAGCTCTGAAATGTATTTGTAGTGAAAGCAAATATAAAAGTGGTTAAATGTGAACAAATTATTATTTGCACACATTAAACTTTATTTGGTACAGATTTTATCATTATTTAAACACATGAAATAATAATTTAATTATCTTTGACCATTTTTTGAAATATGCTTTTTTGGTCAGCTGTTTTCTCTTTTCAGTCAACCTGTATTTAAGTACAGTATTCAAGTAAATTCTTCATTACTGTCCACCATTAACTACCGGACAGTTAACACCATTCTTCTGATGAATCCAGATTATCTTTCTTGCATTGCTGGTGCTCCAACAGTGACCACAACATATAGCTTAGCGAAAACTTGTTCAGTATGCTGTCAACAGTGTGAAAAATGTGTTCTCCCTTTGTGGTGGAATCTAATCTGTTTGATCTCGATTAGAACTTAGTTTTCTTATTTAGCCCAACTAGCAAGCATTAGTGGAGGTAGATGGTAAATAAAAAACTGTTATAGTAAAGTGCAGGATCAAAGCCTACATCAACCAGCCGAGCAAAAAGAGCAAGCAAACACCCCCCATGATGGCAGTAGTAACCTCCAAAAGTACTATAAATACTATAAAATATATAAATAAATAAATACTATAGAACCCCCCTGATGCTAAGGTGTTTTTTGTTTGTTTGTTTTTCTACCCCCAGATAGGGAGAAAAATAGATTGCCATATTGAATGATACTGTGGGCCGTATATATGGCCTGCAGACCACCACTTGCCCATTCCTGCTCTAAATGATGCTTTATTCATGATTAAATTTCTATGTTGGCCCTGTGTTTTAAAGTGTGTGTTCAATAGATTCGTTCACTGGATGCCCACCTGTACCCTGAAAAGCTGAAAGTGATAGCCCAGCAGATGCAGGAGCAGCATGTGCAGACACAGACTCTGCTTCGCCTGCAACAGCAAGAACAGCTGGAGAGAGAGGGCACTCCTGCCCGCATTACGCAGGTCAGATAAGTACATGCAAAGTCACGTCCATTTTTATGTCCCTCTTCCTCTTCTACACACGAAATATGTCAAATGTAAAAACACCTCAATGACTGTTATGCAATATTAGGCTAAACTGCAAAACTTTACCGTCTCTGTTACTATTTTTGTTGAATTTGAACTATAACATTATCCACCAGAGGGCAGAAGAATAGTTTTGATTGATCCTGGATCATAGGTTTATGCTGTTTTACCAGGAAATAATTGCTTGCATGATTGTATATTTACTTGTTACAGCAGCCAAAGAAATCACTGTGAGTATGTGTATTATATAAGCAACAACCAAATGAGAATAGAAAAATAGATCTAATAGAAATACTTTTCTATTTTACTAACCTGGTCAAATAGAAAATATATTTTGCACTATTTTGAAAGATGCTCATAAGTTATTATTAACAAGCAAACACCATTAAGATTTGCTCATTACTGTAAACAAAGTGGATTTTAGGATTTTAGTCTACCACCTCTCACTTCCATTGGTCCTTTATCTTTGCAAATATTTACATTATATTAAAAGGTCCTCTTTGCATCTTGCACATTGTCTAATTTGTGACATACAGATGACACAAAACACAGCATATGTTTTTTCAACTTCAGGCACATTCTCCAGCCACATCATCTGCCCCCACCCACCACACCACTGTTATTGTTCCTGCCCCTACGTTGCCACCTCCTCCCCATCATGTCACAGTGGTAACTATGGGCCCTGCCTCTGTAATCAACACAGCATCAACATCACGACAGAACTTGGACACCATAGTGCAGGTAAAGTGTCTTTAACACATGGCAAACTGTGCTGTTATTTTAGAGAAAGGTATTACAGCAAACTAAAATTAGCCCAAGTGCAGTAGTTGGTAAACAAGGAATAAAAATGTTTACACTGAATTTGTTTATTCCCATATTGTACCATTATTATATTGATTCATTCTTTTGACTATAGTGATAAGCATACTTTTTTCTCTCTTCACAATTAGAGAAGAATTTTTTTTATAGCTTTGCCAAAATATTTCTTTCATTTGTTGTTAGTCCCCCAAGATTAATATTACACTAGAAAATGCAATTTCTGAAGAAATTGCGGTGTGAATGCTGAAAGCTGAAAGGCTTACACTAAACTGGATAGCTG
>JAQMYF010000023.1:17973688-17983688 GCA_030014195.1 Neosilurus mollespiculum | reverse complement strand
CTGGAAATGGTTGGAAGGGAAAAAAAGAAGTAGAAATGAAGCCTGGGAAGTCTAATAACACCAGTATTGACTGACAGCCAATTATTAGAAAGCAAAGGTTTTATATCAGGATTTTATGGAAATTTTTGCAATTTAAGAATCTGTCTGGCTTAAATGGTAGGCTGAATCAAAGCCTTATTAAATAATAACATCCATAATGAAGTAAAGTATACAGTAAAGTGACTGAAATTCAGTCCAATTCTCAGCTCCACATGGTACAGTGTGCCAGTTGATTGTCTTGGTCTGTGATTTATTCAGGTAAAAAGCCCAATATTAACAAACTGAGAGTGGAAAATATCATCAAGTGTCAAGGCAGAGTTGGGGATACTTTGGCCAATAAATCGATTCCTATCTTGTGCTTATATATTGGGACAAGGACAGTAGTCCAGTTGAATGATCTAGTCAAGCAATTACTGTGGTTCGACTTAAAAGTGTATGTAAACATAGTCATTTGGGATGGGCTTCAGCCTCCCTGCGGCCATAATAAAGGATAAACCAATACAGAAAAATGAAATAAGAGAAATAAGTGGAAATATGCACTGATTTTTAGTCTAATGTAAAAAAAAAATTAAGAAAGAAAAAAGCTTTAGGCCTATACTCAGACATATCATTTCCAAACAGAGACAAGGGCTCACCTGATGAGAAGAAAAATGCCACAGCAGAAGCACTGGAGCTCTCCCTGAAATACAACTTTGTCACCCCACTCACCTCAATGGTGGTCACTAAGCCTGAAACTGAAGAAAATCCTGAGGGTACACTTATTGCTGACAAACTGACAGAGGGTAAGATACAAATACATCTTTATCTTTGTCCCTTCCTCTAATGTCAAAATGAGAGTAAAATCACCAACACCACCCCCACCCAGTTTTTATAATGGAATGTAATTTTTTTAGAAAGAATGCGTGTATGAATATGAGAGGGCCATACAACAGTGGTCACCAACCCTGCTCCAGGAGATGTACGTCTCTCCAACTCTAATTGTGCCCACTTGACCATTTAACTGCCTAAATAAGTTCTTGATCAACTAAGAGAGGTGTATTAGATTTCGGTTGGAATTAAAACCTGCAGATCGATCTCCAGGAATAGGGTTGGTCATCACTGCTCTAGAGGATCTAAAATTGCTGATGAAGACTAAACAGTGTATTAATGAAATACACTCACAACCACTTTTTCACCCGCTTATTTATACAATCATTCAATCAGAAAAGCATTTCAGAACACACAACACCCAGAATCATTAGAACAAGGAGCTAGACCATTCCACTCCTGTCAAAGGAAATTCAGGCTCCAGTCAGAGCAGGCTCACTGAAAATGGATAATTGAAGCTGCAGAAATTGCTGCAACCACAAGTTTCCATGTGGAGCCACTTGTTCATGACACTCAAGAGCCATAGTGATGTCCTCCATAGATGATCTTGAGGCCTCTGTGGTGAGCTGGCCTTCCCCCAGCTGCAAGCCAAGTAGATGTAGCACCAACACTTCCCCTGGCCATTGGCATGCAACTGCTCTTCAGTGGCCTTAAGATCATCTATAGCATGTGGAACTGAAGTTCCTGACTGGGAGGAGAGTAATACTGCAACAGATCAACCAGTTTATTGAGGAAATCAACTATACTATTATTGTGCAGCACACCAAGGCTACCTGAGGCTTGTACTCTGGGGCTTTAAGCCTCATGCTGCAAACCTGGTTGCATTTCTATCATCACCGTAATCACCCAGTGTTTAACATAAAAGCTTGTCTATAGTGACTGCAGCATTATGGAGTTATGGTCTACAATTTCTATCTAAATTTAGGCCTTTTAGTAGACCTCAAACAAATAAGTTATACAGAGGTTCTTTTCTTTCATATTTTCTTTGCTACATTAAGTGAACAAGCTAACTAAAGCCAAAGTCAGTTAAAACAGTTTAGCTTTTGACCAGTTTTCAACAGAGTAATTTTTTTCCCAGACTTAGAAAGAGCTTCAGGTTTGCTTTATTTGTATTTGTTTTTTAAGAGCTTTTTTCACAATACTTTTACTACTAACTAAAAGGATAAAATGAACCATTATCCCAGTATTTCACGTTTTTTTCATGCTCAAGTTCATCAACATTTTTCAGGCTCAAGTTCTGGGTGTGCATGTGCTACCTCAGTCAAAGGATCACCAAAACAAACAGAAGTAAACAATCTGTACCTGATGCTTGAAAAAACCTTAAAATACTGGGATATGCTACCATACATTAATCAGTGCATGAGTAGTGCGTGCTTGATTTGATGAAGAATTGCAGATTTTTTACATGTCATGTGTTACTTTACAGATCAGCGTCGGGTTGACTCACACAGTAAGAACTTGTTAATAATTTCGGAAAATCAATTTCTTACTTTCTACATAAATAAGTATCATTTGAAATTAAAAGTTATAGCCCTTCATTTATATGAATATTTTCATCCAATTCTAGGTGCTGTTCCTTCAATGAGTTACAGGACTTACACTTCATCAGCACCTGTAAACTGGGGTAATGTTTCAGTTATTAATTGGATCCAGTAAACTAACAAATGAAAATATAAGTTAATCAACTGTTTTTGTACTCTTTATAAAACAGTTGATTCAGATCCACATTTCATCATCGAGTTCCCAGATCTAAATGATGCACTCTGCTTCAACATCAATGACGAACCAGGCACCATCTTCAACTTGATCAAAGATCCACTGACAGGTAATGGGAAATGGGGTTTTCCAAGATTCTCCAAAGTTTTTTTTCCAAGATTTTTGAAAGTGATCTTTTTCATCTTTTTCAAAGGTATCACTGTAAATGGTCAAACTATCGGGGACAAAAAAATTGACCCTCAGAAAAATATGAGCACCTACTTTGGACGGTTTGGAATTGTTCACGTTAGATTTGGCATCAGACTGGTGGTGACTACAAAGGACATCTTGGTGTCTGAAAAGGGCAAACAGGCAAAACTCTTCTGGTCTGACAATACCTCCATCAAAGAGCCCAAGTGAGTTGGACAAACACATCAGTGTGGACAATGCTTTAAAATAGCTTTACATTTTCATAGTTTTCATTAGAAAAAAATCATAATTATAACATTTCAAACATTCAAGGATTAAGAGGTACTGTGATATGTGTAACTTAATTAAATATGTAGTTTTAAAGAAATGGGGCAGTGGTGGTTAGTTGTAAAGGCTCTGGGTAACTGTTCCAAAAGTTGGGGGTTCAATCAATATTGAGACCTTTAGCAAAGCCCCAAACCCTCATCTGCTCAGTTGCATAAATTAGGGGTGGCAGGGTAGAGTGCTTCTGAGTGGAGTTTACATGTTCTTCCCATGCCTGAGAGGGTTTCCTCCAGGTAGACATGCACATTACGATAACTGGCTGTTGTCCCTAGGTGTGAGTGTGAATGGTTGTGTTTGTATGGTAGCTAGCTTAATTTTCTCCATGACTATATTCCTGAAATTCATTTCTGCTTTCCTCAGCATGGACCTACAAATAGCCAAAGACCGCAGTCTTACTGTGACTTTGAGAAACTCTGTGAAATTTGTTATTGTTCTGCACAAAGTGTGGCAGAAACACCCTTACCATCAGGACTACTTGGGCTTTTACACCCTGGACAGCCACCTTTTTTCACAACGAGTCCATGGTCTACTAGGTAACTTACTACCAAATATTCTTCCAAAGAATTTCTAACAAAAGTTTTCCATTATAGCAGGCTTGTTCAGGGTATACAGTATAGCAAAGTTATTTAGAATATCCAACATAGCAGGCACATAGGAGTGTGTGGCAGGGGTATTTGGGGTGTTCAGTATGACAGGGGTATTTTTGGGTATAAAGTATGGCAGGGTATTTGGGGAATACAGTATAGCAGGGCTATGTCGAGTGTACAGTCTGGCAGGGGTATTTAAGATATACAATATAACGGGTATTTAAGATATACAATATAACAGAGGTTTTTAGAGTATACAGAATTGCAGCGGTATTAAAGGTATACACTATAACAAGGGTATTAAGAGTTTACAGTATCGCAAGGGTATTTAGGGTATACAGTATGGCGGGGTATTTAGGGTATACAGTATGGCGGGGTATTTAGGGTATACACTATGGCGGGGGTATTCTGGATACAAAGTTGTTGTTGGCATTGATCTGCCTTCGAAGACAATGGAGATTGCACTTTTGGAGTCAGTCTATGCTGGAAATGCAGTGCCTGCTGTGACTGTAGAGACCACTTCTTGAGTGGCAGGCCTTGTTACAGTTGCTGCAGGTGACCTTGCTGTGTATAGGCACTGACTCTTCTCTCTCTCATCTGCATGCTCTTCTTTCTTTCCACTGCTCCTCCCTCCTCTGTGCTATTGTCATAATGGCCGACGTAATAGCTAGTTGCCAAACACTACGATCTGCAGCTGCTGCTTCAAGGTTTGCTGGTGCAATGTAGCCTGCTTTGACATTCCACTTGCATTCATCTTTATAGCGAACAGCAGGCCTTCCTGCAGGTCTGAAGCCAGTAACGAGCTTGCAGTAAAGAATGTCCTTGGGTATTCTGCCAGCTTGCATACGGCAGACATGGCCAAGCCAGCATAAGCATCTTTTTTGTGAGCAGGGCAAACATGCTCGGGGATCCTGCCTGAGTTAGAACATCCTTGTTAGGAACCCAGTCCTGCCATGAAATGCAGAGGATCCTCCTGAGGCAGTGTCGGTGAAAGGTGTTTAGTCTGTGTTCTTGACTGGAGTATAGTGTCCATGTTTCACTTCTTAATTCATAGAGCAGTGTGCTCACCACACAGGCTTGGTACACAGTAGTCTTTGTTTTGGTGGTGAGCATGGACTTCTCTGAGAAGGTATATTCCGCAATAATTGTTGCAATCACCTTTGGTTTTGTAGACCGTGATGATATTTGTATCTCACATGTCTTGAGGCACAGCTCCTCCTCCCAGCACTGTTGCAGAAGTTTGTGAAGATGGTCAAGAAGGGCTCACTCTTTGCCTGCTTTGATGACCTCTGGAGGAATGCCATAGTTTCCTGGCTAGGGAGTCAATGGCCTTGCTAATTTCCTCTATGGAGGGTGGGTCATTGAGCTCTTCCATGACATCTAGAGGAATTAGAGAATACATGAGTATTTGCAACACTTTCCTTGTTAGTAATGATTTGAGAAGCAAAAACCATTACTTGTAATGATTACCCATTTGAATTAGGTTATAGGTGATGAAGGGGTTTTGTTCAGATGAGACACCAGTTTTGAACATTCTGACTGTCTTAACATTAATATTTTGTTGTTATTCTGGACTTTTGTTTTATGTCTCTGCTATCATGTGTAATCGTTATCACTGTAATATCTCGAGATGAGTGGCTGAATGCTTGTAGGTTGTGGTTTCTATTCCCTAATTGTTGCCTTCCTACAGGACAGTTTTTCCATGGCATAACATTTGAAGTTAGTGATATGTTTCAAGGGGAAGATCCAGACAAACCAGATGCCAACATGTTTGTGAAAGGACACAATCTCACAGTGACCAGGTACAAAAAAAAAAAAAAACAATCTCAACATGAAAAATCCCATTTCTTCATTCTAACATGCAAATACGATTGAAATGTACAGGTAAGGCCTTAGAACTTAGTGAGTTCATATGAACTGTGTGCTTTTTGACTCCAGGGGCTGGCAGAAAGATTTCAGAAAGGATGTGAAGAAAGGAGAAAATGTGCCTTGTTGGTTCGTTCATCATAATGGCACCGGGCTCATCGATGGAGTCATCGACGACTATATTGTCTCTGGTCTCTTTAAGACGACATGATAAAAGAGAAAAAAGCAGAAAAGAGGCTACATTGGATCTGATCAGATATAAATGATACAGAAAATTCATTTTTAATTTTCCTATTATTTACCCACCATAGAAAATGCATTTGAATATTGCTGACAAATGCTAAGAGCTGTGTTCTTTGAATATTTGCAGTATATATGATTATAGAATTAAACATCTGGCAGCGTAAATGAAACCAAACTGATTGACAACCTATTCTTTATTGAATGTTTCAACACGACACACACACACACACACACACACACACACACACACACACACACACTGCCTAAAGTATCCAGTGAGTCACTAGTACTGACAGGATTTTAGACACTATAAATTGTCTAAAATACTGTCACAGGTGAGCATTTGTGTTTTTCTCCCGTAATACCTTTACAAAAGCCGGCATTATGCTCTGTTTAAAAAAAAAAAAAGTCATAGAACTAATTTAATATTTATTATAGGGAAGTAATTTAAACACAAGCATGTCTGCCACACAGCTCGGGCATTTCTGTGCATGTTCTTCCTGTGCATTGGTTTCTTCTGGGTACTCCAGTTCCCCCCCACAGTCCAAAGACATGCACATTAAGCCAATTGGTTGTTTCAAATTGCCCCTAGGTGTAAGTGTTAATGGTTGTGTGTGTCTTTGCCCTGTTACGGTCTGTTGAGCTGTTCAGGGTTTATCCCGCCTTCACCCAGTGTCAGCTGAGAAGACTCCAGGCTCCCCACGACCCCAATAGTAGGATAAGCGGTTCAGCAAATGAGTGACAGTAAGAATTGAAACAAACACACACACACACACACACACACACAGTGTTTGTGCATTTTATCTAGTACATCAACTACAACTGTTTTTTTTAACCATACTGTTTGTTGGACTGTTTGCTTTAAGTACTTTATAAACTATGGTAATTTTACAGAAACAAAAATTCTTTATGTGAGCTCTGACCTAGGAATTTCAGAGTTATTTCTACAGTGTGTACTTCTGTAGCGTAGGAGGTGTGGCACGGCAGTGAAGAGGTGCTTGAGGTTACTCTTTCAAGGTTTTGTTGTAATGTGGAGAGAAAACAGCTTGAGACCTTTCTTTTAGAGCACTGCTCTACCCAAGGTAAAATATTGCTTTTCATTAAATTAGATGAGTAAATATTCAGTATTTAAACTAGATCTTTTTCTTTAGGCAGTTGCTGGCTACACAAATTACACAGCAGCTTTCTTTTCAAGTATCAGAAAGGGTAGAGGCTTATTTTTTGTTGGTATTTGAAATTTGTAATAAAAACTCAACACAGACGAGAATGGAGGAAAATTGTCATTAGAATGATTTAATGTATAAAATTTTACACTGGACAAGAGAACAAAGAATCCAACAAACACCTCGGTATTTAGTTAGAAAAGTCATACAAATTATAAAAAATTAATTCCACATTAAATAAAGATCTGTGTAATTCCAAGTTCCAGTTCAATCATCATATAACTGGACAGCAGTTTTTCTTAAAAAGGTTTCTTAAGGTATTGACCCACATTGGGATTCGAGTCATCATCATCTTTCATGCAGATGCTTTCCTGATCTGCTCACTTGCTGAAGACACTCCCTGATGGAGCTTTGGGTTTGTCCAATGCCGTCTCTGTTCCAGTGCGCAATCCACTAAACACAGATGGCGCTGTCTTGCCCATACGTTCTGAAATCAGAAACAATGGATACACTGTATCACTCTGGAAAGTTTTATTCCTTTTATACCACCGCAGTTTTCCAAGACAAACAAGCTTTGTTCATTAAAAACAAAATGGTGTTCATAGTTGCATTACATACAAAACAATTACAAAACTAGTTATTTTTAGTTTATAGCAGCAGTCGTTCCTTTTTTTCCTTTCTCATGAAAATAATTAGATAAATAATATAGTTTATTGCTGCCAAGAAACCAGAAATCCTATGTCCTAAAGACTTTGTTTAGGTAAATTATAAAACTTCCCCTAAAGAACTTAACCTAAAAGCTATTGGGATAATAAGTAAAATGTAAATAATAATAATAATAATAATAAGAGGAAGAAGAAGAAGACGACGACTTTGAGAGACTCACCACACTCCACCATGACTTCATATGTTTTGCTTTTTACTTCTCCCTTCAGGCCTAGCTTACTACGGGCCCCTTTCAGGTCCTCTGCCTTCACTGGTGGACGCTTCTTCTTTTTGACCTCTTCTGGCTAAAGGAGTAAATCAGATGATAAAAGAAATTTGATTGGACTCTCCAACAATGACCATGCGACATTTGCATATGTCAACATAATCCCGTACCTGAGACATGGTGTATATCCGTACAATCCTAGCAGCAAGTTGGCCACTCACTTGTCCCACTCTGATCCCTTTGCCCTCTATATACCTCTCTCTGTTTTATCCTCTCGGTGGTGCTATCTCTGTCTTTCTGTTATCACAGCGTATTATTAGATATGACATCAGTGACAGTACAACTGAAGTGGATGTTCCTTCTCATTGAGGCTGACGGCCCTGAGCAGCTGGACGAATAGAACACTAAAACATTCCCATACCCCTCCTGTAACATTACACTTCCTCTACTCTACTGAAATCCGACCCATAATAAAGCTTTAAGTTTTATTATGACACATCTCAGCCTCACGTCTAATGCATATATACATGTGACGTAATTATTTTAATAACAAACTATCAGGTCAATTTAATATATAAAGCAGGGGGTTTATGAAAAGGAATTATTTTTGAAATCTATCATTGGATATATATAAAAGGGGGTTTAAATCAGGGTATGAAATTGTGCAATTTTGGCCAATAAAATCTTCTTTGTTTCTTTGTAAGTAAAATAAAGCCTACAGTGTAAATAATGTAAATGCCAAACAACTCTGGCTCTTTTAACTCCATAAAAGTAATACACATTTATTTTAATTCTAGAATTATCATCACTCACTCATTTGGTGAGCTGCTCACTTCTTATAAGGTCGCAGGGAGACCGGAGCCTATCTGAGCCGATACTGGGCAAAGGCAGGGTACACCCTGAAAGATCTGTCAGACCATCGCAGAACCAGCACACACAATCAAAACTAGGGGCAATTTGGAACCGTCAATTAGCCTAAAATGCATGTTTTTCGAGTGTGGAAGGAAACCGGAGTACCCAGAGAAAACCCACACAAGCATGGGGAGAACATGCAAACTCCACACAGAAATGCCCCGAGCCTGGAACTTGAACCCAGGACATTCTTGACAGACGTGCTAACCACTACATGACCGTGCCGCCAAGTCAAGGATTATAATTTATGATAATATAAACAATCATAATAAATAATAAATGTTCTAATTTTTTCCCCTATAAACATTCTTTCTGTAAAATTAGCACCCTAAAAATAAACAATAACATTACAGCTCTAGAATGTTTCAGATAAACTCACCAAATATGATTTTGTGAACTGAGCAAATCTTAAATATGATTTTGTGAACTGAGCAGATCTCAGGTATTGGGTAATAGGGACAGCATAGTGACTGGGACACCTATAAGCACTGGGGAAGTTTCTGAGAGAAGCTTGAACACAGCAAAACAAAATAGCAAAGCACTTTTTTCTGGAACAATGAGTCAGCCACAGTGAATGAGTGCAACAGTCTGTGTGTGTGTGTGTGTGTGTGTGTGTGTGTATTTTGGGGGAAAGCAGGCTATGAATAGCAACTGAGGCGATGTGTCTGGCATTCTTTGTGAGCTGGTTAGACTTAAGAAACATGGACAAATGTTAGCACTATAGACTCAAGTATTTTATTTTACAGTGTTCATTTGTGAACTTAGAAAATCCTGAAAGCCTGCTTTTCTGATACATGATGTCTTTCCCCTTTAAATCGCGGTCTAAATCATAATATAATATAAGATGTTAAATAACTGAATGCTGTCCACTGAGATGCATTTCCTTTTCTGCTTCACCTCTGTATGTACAAATCTCTCAAACATTTCTGATTGTTATAGAGCATGTTATGCATCTAATACACAACATTACCAAAAGTATTCACTCATCTGCCTTCACACGCATATGGACTTAAATGACATCCCATTCTTAATCCATAGGGTTTAATATGATGTCGGCCCACCCTTTCCAGCTGTAACAACTTCAATTCTTCTGGGCAAGCTTTCCACAAGGTTTAGGAGTGTGTTTATGGGAATTTTTGACCATTCTTCCAGAAGCACATTTG
>JAQMYF010000023.1:17935154-17965154 GCA_030014195.1 Neosilurus mollespiculum | reverse complement strand
GAGACCTTCACACCGCACAAGTTCCACATGAACATGATCAAACCGGCACGCTCGTTATTTTTATTGTTTATAGTACATACAGTGGGAAGAGACATCGCGCTAACAACACGGAAGATAAACGTTAAAGGTAGAGGTGTGCTTAAAGGCTGAGTCAATTCTCCCGAGTTCGGTTTCTGCTGCTTTTGTCCTCCACATGAAGTACATCCATACTGAGCGCCCATTCCAGCCATTAACAATGGATTGGGAAAGGCAGGGGGGTGGGGTCCAGGATCCACAGTTTCACAGCTCCATAATCAGTACCTAGGGCTTAGATCAGGAGTGTAATTACTCCTACCCACTGATGGAAGGCTGGACACTTACTGATCTCTCTATCAGACTAGCAGAAGGCAGCAGAGCGAGTCTGTGACAGGAAAGAGAAGGTCTAAAGGTCTGAACTCACATCAGACAGGAATACCCAGTCGATGTTTCTTTTTCTTAACAGTTTTGAGACCGCTGAGCCTGCGTACGTCCTCGTCCCCATCCGAATCTTCCATTTCATCATCCGCCGAGAAGAGGATCTGATCGGGGTAGTTTAAGAATTCAGTAACACACACACACTCTAGAAAAAACGATTATGACTATTATCAGTTTTGTTTTTTGAATATCCTACACTGTGATTAAGATGTAAGGAATAACACTTTAGTTTAGGCGTGTGCTGTTAGAGAAAAATAATCAACATAATAGAATTGAAATGTGACAGATGGTTGAGTGACTGATGCCACCCTGAAGTTGATTATTTTCCTATAACTGCATATGCCATAATCTGTAATATCCCTAAATAATTATAGTTATATAGGCTTATAAACGTCTCCGGATTAGCTGGAGCAATTCCGACACCTTTCTCCAATGATATGGGATTATGTATGATTCACATCCTGGTGAATTAAGAGGAAAAAAAATTCTGTGTAAATTAAAATTAACAACCTTATTTTAAACAACATGGCCTCAACTGTATTATAATTTTTTCCCTGTAGCAATTTTCCAACACTTAAATTTATATTAAAAACATTTTTTTTCTGTTTACAGTATGAGTAGTGCAGGGAAGTTTGTGAAACCTTTAAAGCTTTCTATTTTTTTGTGACATGATACACCTCCAAACATGTTGTGAGTATGAGACTTTGTCCTTGTTCTGTTAATTAAACAGGGCGCACACACACCCCTGAATGTCATCCAGCTGATTGAAAACACTTGACTTCACATTAAAGTATATGGGTGTTGATCATCCTTGCAGCATAATTTGTGGGAATGTAATATGTTTAAGCAAACAGCTGCATATTTTAACAAAAAAAATGACCAAAAAAACCCACAAAACTGGTCATTTTATTTCAGTGATTACTAGCAGTGTGCTACACCACAGGGGTTAGCAGCTAAGCAGTCGTTTTTTTTCCCCCCACGTAAGTGACGTCAACACGTTGGGCGGGGTCGATGTCTCTTGTGGCGACAATGTGACGTCAAATTCTAGTTACGAGAATCCTGCCAGATCTGTGTGTGACGGTAAATCCAAAATGGCTTATGCAACTAATGCTTTGCCAACTCGGGCTTTCGTGTGGTCAGTTGGTTTAGGAAAAAAATTAAATGTTTTGAAAGAAATGTTTTCTGCGATTTCTGCGCTCGTTGTTTGTGCAGCTCAGCACGGCCAGATAATGTGCAATTCTGCACGAGTCAGTGACAAGTGACCCAGTCAATCCAAATAGTACTTTTCTCTACCAGGCTGGAACAGCCAATCAGAAAGGCAACATGTCTCTGAGCACACCTAGTGTCATAACACTCGCGAACGCTTTAAATCGGACATGGACTGATGTTGCTGGAAGAAACTGCTGATGTTATACGTGATCGTTTTAAATAGCTAGTAACACTAATTCACCACAGGTACACTTTAACTGCTAATCCTAGAGTGACATACTTTTGCCACTCATAGGTATGTAATATTGGATCTGACTGTCTGTGTGTGTGTGCGTGTGTGTGTGTGTGTGTGTGCATGCATGTGCGTGCAAGCGCAGGCATGTCCTCACCTCAGATTCAGAGTCGTCGTGAGAAAGCGCTCGTCTATAGCGCACCTTACTGTTGCCTTGTGAACCGTCCCCAACCTCCCTCTCCTCCAACTTGGCTTTTGTCCTGCCTTTCTTCATCAGAAAGTTATCAACGACCCAGAACATCAGTGCCTGGACAGACACATCATTTAACCATTTCTCACTGCTGCCAAATTAAAACCCTTGGTAAGGAGAGGAAACAGGAAAAAACTGACATTCTACTTACATTAACGAAGAACGGCACGATTAGCATAACGAGAGCCAGCTCCAGCTGGGGGTTTGTGATGGGATTTAGCATAGCCAGCTGCGTGCCGCAGACATCCAGGCACAAACCCAAAAGACGAGAATAATCAAGATTAAGAAAGATCAAGCTTGCATGATGCTACTTCCATCCAAGACTGTGTATTCATGGATTAACATGATAACTCTTGTCTAATCTTAATCTAAAAATCCTTAGATGTCTTTCTTCAGAGAAGTTACAAGTCTGACCTTCTTCCACTGAGGGATCAGAAGCACCAGGATGATGACCACCTTCTCAAACATCATAATGAGGATGTAGAGTGCACACTGACCTGCCCATGCTGCACACTGTACAGGTTCCCCTACACACACACACACACACACACACACACACACACACATTTCCAGCTTCCTTTATTAACCATAAAAGATAAAGTTTAAACCTCTGCCTCATCAACAGCATCAATGTACAATATGATGTATAAGAGAAAAATAATTAATCCCCGCCCTTTTAATATAATCCATTATACTATCATATTCTATTCTATATAATCAAACTACATGGCTGGGGGAAAAAAGCTGAATGGATGACATTTGCACACCAGACACAGTTCAGAGCAGGTCTGTGAGGTGAATAACAATTTTCTCAGCAAGCTTGACAAGCCTTTAAATAAGTGCAGATGCAATTTCTGTTTGCTCTTCCAAACAAACTGCTCCACTCATTAGCCGCGTAGTAAAATCAGTATAAATCATCAGGGGGTTCGATTACACACTGGCAGGATGTTGGTTTTTTTCACATTTTTCAACTTTTTAAAGTTTCAACCTGTAAAATTAAATGTGGTTCTAGACCTGTATTTACCATACAACCTCAAAAGTATCATTGATTCTGACTAGTTTGTTTATTTTATTATAAGGAATACCTTGTATACTTTTTCAGGGCCAGAAATAAAATCCACCTCCTTTCTGGACAAAGAGGACAAAGCTGCTCAAGTGTGCTGCTTTTCCCCAGTTTCTTAGTCATATCAGAAGGGGTGGGGTTGATTAATTAGGACACTTAACCAGAAATTTTTCTACTGGAATTACTGTAGAGTTTGGCTAATTAATGCTAACATCCATTTTTTTTTTTATAAACTCTGGTCAGAATATAATGATGCAGTTTGGTCCAAGTTTGGCTGATGGCTCAGTGTTGCTTGGTGTAGGTGCATCTGAGCAGTTTAACAATTTACATGAAGTGTTGATTAAAACTCGCTCTTTTGTTTAAAAAGTTATTGGTAAAAATTTTTATTTGAAATAATAAAATATGAATAATTGATTCTGCCATTTGAAAATGAAAATCTGAAGTAAATAATTCAATTATTTAAGGAACAAATTAAACTATTATTTAATTTAACTGATAAAATCTTTTTAAATTTATAAAATTATTAAACTGATAATCTTTAGTAAATAATTTAATTAATAAAGGATCAAATTAACCTATTATTATTTTTCCAATTAATTAAACAGCATAGGAACATATGACAATTTACATGACGATAATTTTTTGGGAGCAGGAAAGAAAAGAGTATCTTTTTTTAATAAACCCGTAACTGAAATTCACTTTGCAGACAGTAAACAGCTCTCTATACTACAAACTGCTGATTTAACGAATTTCTGGGCAAAAGGTAACAGCTTATTATGGCTAAGATTTTTTAAAACATAAGAAATATTTTTCAAATTGAGGTTTAACTTAAATTTAAAGAATTTAATTGAATTACATTTTATTGTAATCTTTTTTACCATATTCTCCAAAGCGTAGCGAGTCCCACTGCCTCCACTCGACCACGGCACTTATGGCCTTTACCCCACCATAAATCACCAACATGCCCAGTGTTGCGTCCAACAGAAAGTTTATGAGGTATCTGGTGGTACAAAACAGGAAACAAAAATCACACATGCAGCATGAGAAAGAATGTACTAGCGCATGACGACAGCAGTGAGCACAGTAGCAGCTCCGCAGACGCAGACTCACAGTGAACACGGGTCCTCCTCTGTCAGGTCTGACAGGTACACGTTGGCAAAGTGAATGAAAAGCATCCCGATGGCCTGCTTGGAAGTGTCAAGAAACCTGAAGGGGGAGTGAGAGGGAGGAGACCTGAGTTATGGGCGTGGCTGGGGGGGCCTACACAAACGTAGTCTCATTTATTCAATGGTTATATTCATAGTATGTATAAATTCAATTAGGGCTACATAATACTGTATTTACCCTAATAGTTGCTCACTTTCTTTCATTCAGAGAAATTGTTTGCTGTCTGCTCATAGTGCTACCGGTAGAATTTAGCTCCTGCTTCCTGTCTAGCTAACGACAGCAATGTAGTGACACTTTAGGCTGTCTTCATGTGTACACTCATGAAGCCTACAACTGACATGCGAACACCATCGTCAACATCACTTCTAACTAGGTAAGTGTCTCTTGCGCTGACGGCTCCACTATTTCCACGTATGAATTTTAATTTGTATGACGTTGAACTTCACTCGAGACTGGTGGGAAAGATAAGCAGCTCTGGGGATTTTGCTTTGCTTTTGGATGAAAGAGTGTAACCTGACCAACAATCCTTTCCTTAGAGATTGCGAAAATGTTTTCTCTTATTGTTAATGTGCTAGCAGTGTCCCGTTGTGACATCAGGTAGCATCATGGGATGCAGACACTAACTTCAGATTTAAAAACAAACAAAAATAAAAAAAAATGATAATAAAATAATAATAAAAAAAAAAAAAATCTATTTTATAAAAACATCAATTATATAGGCTTCAGTACATAATCATGTGTAGGTGTATAAATGCCTTACCAGATCCTCCAGGGTCTTCTTTCATGCTTGGGCTCTCTGAAGCGTTTCACTGCAGTGAAAAATACAGAAAATACACACACATTAAAATGAGGTCTGAGAAACAGAATGGATCAATAAGAGCTACCAGGAATATTCTCGGCTACATATAGTGGTCCAGCTCAGGTCTATGAGGTGCTGGGGAAATCCATGCTGCAGCACAATACTAAAATCCTTAAAATGCAATCAAGGAGTTATTTAGAGTGCCATTAATGCCCCTTTCACAAACAGCCTGTGAATTATTTTTGTTGTATGAATGAAGCAGAGCTATGTAAGGAAGGGACTGCTGTAGGTTCAGATGAGGTGGATTTGAAAGCTGTGTAATTGAGTTCAGTTGTGTTGTGCATGTGTCATTGGGACAAAAGGCAGGTCTGAAAGTCAAATCGTACAATGTTCTTACCCAAAAAAAAAAAAGAAAAAGTTTTTAAATTGGTGTACGGCTCAACCTAACGCTCGTAAAAATGCTGAGGGTTTTATTAAAAGCAGTTGAAACAATTGTTTATTTTATTTAGATCAAATGACCCAACAAGGGTATGAAATATGTCTGTTGTAACACAGGCCTACACTGCAAAAATTTGCTATCTAATCAAAACCTTATCTCCAGCCAAAAATTCTTTTTGATCTTGTTTTGGGAATAATATACGATTTAAGAACAGAATGTGTAAAATTATTAATATTGTTTTAAGAATATTTTTCTTGGTTATAGATTGTATCCTTTTAAGTTAGATTATCTGCCAGTGCAGTAAGATAATTACACTTAGTAAGATTCTTAAAAATATTCTTCAAACAATATTCTAACCAAGTGTAATTATCTTACTGCACTGGCAGATAATCTAACAATTTAATTTTACACATTCTGTTCTTGCATCGTGTAGTGTTCGCAAAAAAAACATCAGAAAGAATTTATGGCTGCAGATAAGATGTTAAAACTTGATTAGACAGCAAATTTATGAGGTGTAGGACATCGTACAACAGACCTAGGAAATGGTTTAACGCTGAAATTGCCCTAAAACGGAAAAAACTTTAAACATGTTTAATACTTCAACACACGACAAAGGGTCATGAGTGTCGTGCATCGCTCCTACAACTGTCCTAGACACTTGTGCAATTTTCCGAGCCTGTTATACGGCTTATTCAAGACAAGCTAACTGTATCTCAATAACACGATATTTTTTAAAAATTCAAAAATTTGTTTTGTCACTCTTATTGACTTCCTACTCTTTATTTTAATTTCTTCCGCACACAGAAAAGTGGTCAGGTGAGGGAAACTTTAATAGCATTCCTTTAAATATATTACTCAGCAGTTTCCCCGAACAGTCACATGACCACAAGTGAAAGGAGTGAGACACTCCGTATGAGATCACATTTCCCATCCATAACAATGAATCTGCAGCGTTGTTAAATAATTCACTGGAATAGTACACAAAGCTGCCTGCCATGCTGCTGCTCGCCAACCTAAACAATCAGACGGTCCTGTGCAAGGTGTAAGATTAATAATTACGCTATGATGGCTTGTTCTATGTAGAAAGACAGAGAGACATGGATATTAATCACTTTTTTTGTCTACAGCTGCTGGAGCTAATCTGAAAGAACTGCTATTCAGACAGCAAGTGAGAGCAGCCATCACTCCGAAATAAAGCTCTCGTTGTTTCAGACAATAGTCGTTGTGTTTGGAGTGCAGGAGCAGCGCATGCAACACTTTCGCTTGCTTTCTTTTACAAACCACAGCTGTAAATAATCTATAGACAGCGATGGACAAGCAGCGAGGTATAAACACTGCTTACAAAAGTATTAGCAGGTAAAAAATAAAGATATGGTGGTTGTGATGACTTTGTGCTTGCACCCTGACCACCCCACCACATCATCGCAGGGCCAACACCAACACAACCAAGGGCAATTTGTAACAACTTAGCCTAATGTGCCAGCCTAATGAGCAGGTCTTTAGACTGTGGGAGGAAACCAGAGTACCCGGAGGAAGCATAGGGAGAACATGCAAAATCCACACAGAAACGCCGGTGCCGAGCCCAGAACTCAAATCCAGGACATTCTTGCTGTAAGGCGGACGTGCTACACCACCGTGCCGCCACATCATAAAGTAAGGTTTGGAAATTCACAAGTCAAATTTATGTAGATCAAGTCAAATAATCATGTCTCACCACTGACTATCATTCACATTTTTTTTCTAAAATAAGACTGAATGAGGCTGAAGTAAAGAGAGCTGGACATGGCTCTCAATAGGAACATAATCGAGCGGTTTACTCCTTTTATACTACAGCAATTCGCCAACATTTTTAAAAATTGTATTAAAGTTTTTATTAAATACATTTTCAGATCTGTTCAGTGTTCTGGAGGGTCCATGAAACCAGTTAGATCATTTTATTACTTCAGTTATAACATCGGTTCTGGTGACTCTTTTAAATGGTTGTGTATCTTCGTTTTAGTGCATTTTTGACTTTTGGACTGGAATGTTTACTCAGATTATCAGTACAGTCCTTGAGGACACGGATCAAACCACATTTCACTTCGGTCCAGCGTCTAGCACTTGTCCATAAAAAAGTATTTAACATTTCATGGTGATGTCAGTGAAATGTGGTGTTGTGAGCTGTAAACATGGCCTTGCTGGGAATATTTAAATATATACAATACTAGATACCATGGTAAATCCACTATAGTCACTTTTCCCTTACATGCACCTTATTTACTCAACCTCTAAACATATTTGTATTTCCATGATATCATAATGTGCCATGCTAGTACTCCATGTTTGATCAGAATATGTACCGGGTGTGTGTTTTCACAAATACGCACATGCTTTTATGAATAAACCTGTTGGATTAGCTATGCTGCTAGTGATTGTTGTCACTATTGTAATATTTAACCTTGTGGACAGACTAGATTCTGTAGGTATACTGACACTAACACTGTCTCATAATGCTGCTGCATGTCCATGTTGCTGCCTGTAAGAATATGATGTCCAAGGCAGATGATAAAATTTAGCATTTTAACGTTAAGGTATTTCAGTAAGACGACTTTCAATTTATTTTAATTATATTTATATAGCTGTTTAAGAAATTAGCAGCCATCCAAAAAAACACTGTACTGTACACTACTCTTCATCTTAGTATACAGTAGAGGATGCAGGTATGCAAACTACCACAGTCCACAGTAAAGTAGTATGTAGTGTAAAACAACAAGAAGGAAAAAAAAAAAAAAGATTTGTATGACAGGTTGTTTCACATCTACACCACATAGGAGGCTGGGAACCCTATTGCTACAATGGAATGCTAGCAAGTGACCCAGCTAATGTATCATGTAAAAATATAATTAGATACAAAAATTAGCTAAGCATGCCGCTTAGTTATACTAGTGAGCTAGTTAGCTAGTAATTTCTAACAGTTGGACTGTATGGGTTCTGTTATAAAACAAAATATTAACAGACACACAGACATGTAACTGTTTAACTTGTTATTTATTTCATTCTGATATTCGGAGCTAGAGGTGAAGTCACTTCTGCTGACCGCCATGTTTTTTTTAATAAAACTGAGAAGAAGGAAATGGCCACTGTCTGTGGTGAGAGGCATGTAAATGAACCATTGCTGATTTTCGTCAAGAGGAGGCTGCATAGTCGTCAGCGTGTTTCTGCCCTGTGATGGCCTGCCGAGCTGTCCAGGGTGTACTCTGCCCTCGCCCAGAGTCGGCTGGGATGGGCGCCAGCCTCCCCGCGACACTAACTAGGATTAATCGGTTCAGAAAATGAATAAATGAATGAGTTAGAAATGGCTGTGTTACATCACGGGATGCTGTAGCTGACCAACTGAGCACTGGCTATACATAGGGACTTTCAGAAGTTGTTTAAAACCCTTATGTTGATCTTGCTTGTGTGTGTGTGTGTGTCAAGGAAAATGATACCTAATTTGTAAGACCAATGTATTTGCACATGAAGACAAATATATAGTATTTACTATAGTATAATTATATTTAATATATATAGTATAGGTTGGTGGCGGGAATGCATTATTGCATGCTTGATGAAATTTAGCAAAAATATTCTTTAGGACCTTAAAAACACATATGAGGCTGATGTTTAGATGTATGGAGTAATGACATCAGCTGACCTGCGTTGTGCTTCTATCCTGAGAGTCTTTTCCCAACACCTACTGTATACTAAAGGATTACTATTTTCACGTACTGTATATTACTCATTAATTTTTTACAAGCAACATGAAGTAGAGTTTCAGACAAGTGGACCTGGATGTAGTAGATCTCCACTCAGAAAGACCACCATGTGACATCATCAAGGCACACAAGCTTGAACTTCATGAGGGAATCATGGAAATACAAACATCGGCTCACAAACCAACAGCAGAATTGCTTAACTCAAGACTGATATTTTCACATAACCCTATTCAATGTGAGGAAGGAGTGTCACCTGAAAGTCGTTGAACTTACGCATGAGGGTGCTGAAGGCTACCACCCCGAGCAGGCCCTGCAGGAAGATCCCGAAGCTGTCCATCAGGTCACCGTTCGAGCATCCCTTCATGTCGGTGTCCGTGGGAGAAGAGTTGGAGGGCACCAGCACAGCTCCTTCCATGGTGTTCGCCATGTTTCTGAGCGGAGCGGAATATTTTCAACTCCTGAAAGAAATGTCAGGACTTCCAGGAAGAGAGCAGCCTCTCAGGGGAAAGTGTGTGTGTGTGAGTGGGCAATGATAGGAAAAAAAACAATAACTATTTCCCATTTCCTGCTAGGGAGCTCAGTAAGACAGATTTGTTCCTATATCACCCATATTTACTTCTTTTAGTGAAGTTTAACCAGCCTACCTAACATCACCAAGGATACCATGAATAAACATCCTAGTAATATCACACCAACCAAATGGCATTTAGGAAGGATGATGGCTATAATTTGCCACTAATCATAAATTCCATATCAACAACTACTTTTCTTTCTTACTTTCTACCCCTTTTTTTACTTAAATCCGTGCGTTTGACTTGTTTATTTGTTGACCATGCTACAATGCTAGTTCTGTAGCTACTAAGCTACACTGACTCCTGATGTTCATAACACCAAAATAACAGGCTGTCTACTAAAACACCCAAATATCAACCTTTTCATTTATTATCATTTTTTTCAAATACATGGTTGTTTTTTCTCTCTCTAGGAAGTTTAATGTATATAACATTACATTTCCTGTCGTTCAGCAGCAGCGAAAGTGCCTTTAAAATCCAACTCGGGTGATGGAGCTCGTGTGTCGGTTCATTCTCCGACTCCTCCGTTTAGTTTTCTCCACAGAGCTCCATATGAAATACCAATTCTCCCCAAGATCTCATTCCAAGTGAATTATTTGTCTTTCAGCCCCTCCACGACGAATAAGACCGTTTAACATCACAGACTGCTTCCACCCTGACATCCTACTTAACTTCCCTTCCCTTTTCGCCTCTAATGACGTCTTTTAAACGCGCGCACGATAAGAACTCTGGGAAATGTAGTCCAGACAATTCAGGTGCAGCCTTGAAACTACAACTATCTAAGCATTCGCTCATTCTTACTCATTTGCCGAACTGCTAGGGTGACGGGGAGGCTGAAGCTTATCTCAGCCAACTCTTTATTTATAGTGTATATTTAATTGGCTGTTTAACTTATTTTTATAGCCTTTATTTTAGCTTAATACTTTATTATATAGATTATAATATTATTATTACATAGATTATAATAGATTATTTATTTTTGCTTAACCTATTTCTTTCTTTCTTTTCTTGTTGAGTGTATATTTCTGTAAATAATTATGTGGGTGTGTGTGTATATATATATATATATATATATATATATATATGTGTGTGTGTGTGTGTGTGTGTATGGATATATGTGTGTGTGTGTATATATATATGTATATATACTTATATACTTTAGCATTGTTTCGGGAGCCTGAGACTTAAGAATGTCATTACCAATGATTACTGTCGTAAATTGTTGTGTAATGACAATAAATAATTCTTATTCTTAACTCTGGGTGAAGGCGGGGTACACCCTGAACAGCTCGCCAGACCGTTGCAGGGCTAACATATGCACAACCAGTCGCATTCACACTCACACCTAAAGGCAATCTTGAACAGCCAATTAGCCTAATGTGTAAGTCTTTGGTCTGTGGGAGGGAACCAGAGTACCCGGAGAAAACCCACGTAAGCACGAGGAGCGCATGCAAACTTCACACAGTATGGCCCGAGCTGAGCCCAGGACTCAAACCCAGGATGCCATGTACCGCCCACCATAAAAGTAGAACCATGTATGATTTTTACAGTTTCATAACAGCTAGGCATCATTAGGTAATAGCTAAATAATCAGTAACACTGCAGTGAAGTGAATAAGTTTCCTGTTTGCATTTGTTTATACATTTACTGTTGTTCCATGCTCATTAGGGAACGACCATTTACAGCTACAATTATGTGTATGAAACTAACTCCCTAACCCACCCACCCCCCACTTATTGTTAGATTTGAGATTGCAGGTTGTCCAGGAGACAAATAAATAGTCTTTGACTAACGTTATAGCAGGTATAAGCAGTCGTTCCCACATCAGCCTAATTATTTATCATTATATTAATATTATTATCATTTTGTGGAGATTGCATGCTCTCCCCATGCTCATGTGGGTTTCCTTCCACAGTCCAAACACATGCACATTAGTCTAAGTGTTGTTGTCATGAAGTACCACAGTTAAACCAGTCTATAGTGTGTTGAAGTGAAACCATGCAGCATCCCAATTACTATAAAAAAAAGGCATGGATAGCCATAATAAAGCCATAAAATCCAATACTGCCAATAAATAGTATTGTTCCGTTGAGAGTTGGTTCTCTGACAGAGTTTAGGGTAT
Organism: Neosilurus mollespiculum; assembly: GCA_030014195.1. NCBI lineage: Eukaryota > Metazoa > Chordata > Actinopteri > Siluriformes > Plotosidae > Neosilurus > Neosilurus mollespiculum. Next base: position 17,953,114 of record JAQMYF010000023.1, on the reverse strand, counting down.
TGGAGAACCCGCCACAGTATGCTACATCAACCGGCTCTCGCTGGTTCTGAGATGTTGTTTGGTTTTAGTCTGCTCAGACACGCTGCGGGGGTCAATCAAAGTATATCAGCTATCAGTTCTGCCTCGTGCTGAAAGTTTACCCTGAAATATTCTAGCACTGAATGATTAAAAAGGAAGAAACTTCAGTACTTAGGGTCCAGTAAACATTTCCCAAACAAGTACACAAGTCAATTTGAGCAATTATGGGGTTTATTTACAGCATGTCTTTTAAAAAAGACAAAACATACGCTCCAGTTTAGTTTATTTTCTTTTAAATAACATTGCACAGACATATACAATTTAAATGTGAAATTCATTTATTCATTTGTTAATTCAAATGCTTTTGACCAAACTGTGGGGAAAAAAAAAGAATTTTGGGGGAAAAAAAAATCATACATGGCGGGATGAGACACAGGCAGTATGCTCACAAAATTCACTATTTTTCACACAAGAGATGGAAAGAGATTAAAAAAAGAAAACGAAATCCAAGTAGATAGGCTTTCTGAACTCCTCAAGAGCTCTAAATACAAAAGCAATGTTTCAAGCCAAAGCGCTATGAGTTTTAACCAATTCTAGACTTGTCTTGCATACTTTATTATTTGAGAATCCGATAGATCGCCCCAAATATATACATTAACCTGAATCTTTTGTGTGCTTGAACACTAACCACGACATTGATCACGGAAACATTGCTATATTACATTAAATGTATTTTTTTAAGCTTTAACATAAGTGTTAAACATGTATTGGGGCAAACAGTGCTTTAGCATTTATATAAAATCCCAACACATCACCAAATACCAGGCCTGAAAATTAATATTTGTGTATATTTTACAGTGTAATCATCAAATTGTATTATTTAAAAAAAAGAAAAAGGAACTGGGATATCTCAATCCCACTAAAGGGAATATCTGATATTTACATTTATATACAGACAAACTGCTATATACACGTTTGCATACCACTTACTATACATGGGCGATTGGTCTTTGTGCTTAAGATTCTTGCATTGTCATCCGCTCCACATTTATTAAAGGTTTCAGAAACCAACAGCTCGCTTCAGCCTTAAGGAAAACTCCTAATGATCGCTTATTAACTCAGACAAATCCGGTAAAAATAATCTACAACACAAGTTCAGTGTGAGCAGAGCTTTGGGACGAACATTACTGATTTCTTCCACACCAAATTTCCCTTTAATAGCTGACGTTCATCTAGAAAAGAACTCAAAGGAGAAGAAGAAGAAGAAAAAAACCCCACATACATACAATGAGAAATAAAATAACCCCTCCCCCAAGCTCTCTCATCCTGCTGCTCTCAGCTGGCAAACTGCTGGTAAAACGCTAGTTTGACCCTCTCGATGTGGTGGCACAGCTTAATAGCAGGACCGAGTTTCAGGTCCATACACTCCTGCACGGTGGGAAGGTTTAGCAGCAGCAGGGCCTGACCATCAATCTCCTAAAAATAATACATTAAATAAACAAACTAATAAATAATGAGTAGATATATGGCTATGGATTAAGAGAGTGATTACTGATGTAGCTTTAACAGGTTTTAAAAATCTCTACTAGACTCTAAAGGTCAGTAGTGAATATCATTCACATCACAGAGACACCAAGATAATTTTAAGAAAAGGAACTTTTCCCTCAAACTGATTGTTTTGTACGGATATAAAGCTCCTGGGATGATGCACTGCTTGATATGTTGCAAATAATACTGAAAAATATAATTAATGAATAAGGATTAGATACATATTAATTCACTAATGATCTGATATGATTTAATTAATTACCCTTAAGTAAATGATTCAATTAAGAACAAATATGATTTGATTCAGGGTGGCACGGTGGCGCACAAGTTAGTATGTCCACCTCACAGCAAGAAGGTCCTGGGTTTAAGTCCCAGACTCGGGCGTTTCTGTGTGGAGACTGCATGTTTTTCCCTGTGCTTGAGTGGGTTTCCCCCCACAGTCCAAAAACATGCAAATTAGGCTAATTGGCTGTTCCAGATTGCCTCTAGGTGTTTGAATCCATGCAATGGATTGGCGAGCTGTTCAGGGTGTACCCCACCTTCGCCCAGAGATGGTTGTGACCCGTGACCCTCCTAGGATTGTGCAGTTTGGCAAATGGATGGATAAATGGATGATTTGATTCAGCTCAGCACCAATAGATAGGATTTGACTCAGCATTCATTAGATTTGATTCAGCACCATTAGAATTTGACACAGCACTAGGATTCACTCTGCCACTAACAGATAGCACTTGACTCATTGGTCATTTATGCATATAACATACAGGGCACTGAAATGGGCTGGCGAGCTGTTCAGGGTGTACCCTGCCTTCAGTGAGCGAAGACTGAGATGGGTACCAGCCTCCCCGTGACCATAGAAGGATTAAGCGGTTCGTTTAATTGAATGATGAATGATATACAGTATATGAGCCTAATTTACATAGTTTGTGCTAAAAGTTTGGTAGTAAAGAAAACGATAATCACCTGATCAAGGAAGATGCGTGCGAGTGGCGCACAGTCGGTGGTCCTGATGAAACGCACCACATCTGTAACACTCCATTCCAGGGGACTGCTGTCCAATGACAGCTTCTGAGGAGCCTCAGGAAAGGGACTCTGAGTGACACATGAACAAAGCTTGACTGGATTAACATCTATTCCCTTCAGTTATTCATAAATCCAATCGAAATGCTGTTTTAGATTAGTGTAATGACAGGTAATGAAACGTTTGTTAGTTTAGTAAAATGGAACATACAATCTACGTCTAATTTTGTGTAGTGTAATTACTTTGGGTGACGGAGGTCTGTTTTCGTCGTCCGAGTATGAAGGGGAACGAGCTTTGCGACGCCGGCGGGTGGGCCGAGGGGTTTCAGGAGGAGAGGGGGAGGGGGTTGGGGGCTGCGATTTCTTTTCTGAGTACTCAGAATCTTCCATCAGCTCATCCTGCTCGGAGCCGCTATCATCGCTCAGTGAGTCGTCTTCATCCAGATCTTCCTCGTCAGCACTTCCCTGAAGAGCCACAAACAGACCAGAGGCATTTTAACTATACAGATCAAGATGGCACTTTAAAAAAAAAAAGTCATTCAGTCAAAATGCTAATATTTACCTCTGCTAAAGATGTTATGTTTAACCACTGGTTAGTTAGTTTGCTTGTTTGTTAGCTGAATTATGAAAAAATCTAAGTGGAATTAAGCAAATTTTCATCTATGATATTTTGGTTCACATGGAGGTGCTGGTACCATTGTGGTTAGTACTGCCACACAGCAAGAAGGTCCGGGATTCCATTCCCAGACTCATGTGTTTCTGTGTGAAGTCTGCATGTTCTTCCCGTGGTTGCAAGGGGTTCCTCCGGGTACTCTGTTTTGGCTAACTGGCTGTTTCAAATTGCCTATAGGTGTGAGTGTGTCTGGTTGTGTGTGTGTGTTGCCCTGCGATGGTCTGGTGAGCTGTTCAGGGTGTACCCCACAGACTCCACCTTATTTATCTGAGATTTTAACTCTCCATAAACATTCAAGGCCATTACAGTCTTCTGGCCAGTTAATGTCAGATGTCCCAAGGTTGAGATATAAACAGTAGGGTGATGGTTCCTTTGCTGTGGCCGCACACAAACTGTGGAACAAACTACCCCTGATATCTGCTCTATCTCTGACCCATCACTTTTTAAATCCTTAATACATAATTCTTAAGAATAGCTTTTTATACTCCGTAGTGTTGTGACATTCTTCTGACTTTTTCTTGGTTTTATGGTTTATGTTGAATTTGTATGGATCTTATGATAATTGCATGTTTGATTCTTGTCTTTTAATTCTGGTTTAATGTTTTATTTGCCTACAGTCCTTACTGTAAAGTACCTTGGGCACCTCTCTGTTGAATAGTGTTATACAAATAAAAGCTGATTAACTGTGTGTTAGAATTTCACTGTGAGGATGGTCTCCAGTGACAAAAGCTTGTTGGAATATTATTTTCCTATTATTAGATTAAGACAACACTTTATCTGCCTTGTTATTATCCACATAAATCAACAGTCTGAGAAATTCTTTAGAGGTACTCATATAGATACAGACATGAATTAAAACTTCAGGCTATGAATATGGAAAACAAATTGTGAGGAGAAAAAAAACCCTGATGATATGTTTATCATGTGATGCTTCCTAATTTACATGAACGAATGTGTTACCATTGACAATTATATTTGCTACATGCTTTTCAGTGTTTTTTATTATTATTATTGTTACTATTATTACATTATTATTATTATTGCTGTTATTTTTTTCCTTTTAAGTAATTTTGTTTAAGTATTTAATTGATTTATTTTGTCATTGTTTCTTTTTATAAATACTGTTTCTTGCCTACTTTTTTTATATATATATATTTGAAATAGACATCATTTATTTATATTTTGAAAATAACAGAAAAATAAGTGCAGTGTCATTAAGTGACGTTTCCTCTGCTTTTTTCCCCGTTTATTACATCACTTAAAATGTTGCTCTTCTTTTCATTAATAAATGATGTGAACACACTCATCATTAGGCCTCCATTAACGTTGCTATGGTTACAGCTTAGAAGGCATGAGGTCACCTGTGTTTGTTTTGCTATTTTTATCAAATCTAAAAGCAATTTAAAAAAAAGAAGCATAAATATAATCTTAGCCTAAACTGACCTAGATTTTGACTATCTATGAGTATAAGAAAACAAGCAGCCAATCAAAAACAGTTTGTTCTCATAACTATCGTACAAATAAATGGAATGATGACTGATGTGGGATTTTTTTCAACTAAGATAATTTATTCTTGCATGTTTGATGTATTTATTGGTGTAAAGTCACCTGAGGAGACCCTGCAGGCGTGTTGTCCACAGACGCGGAGGAGCGTCTCTTCTTGTGTACGAACAGCTGCTTCCTTCTCTTCTTCCTCCGGCCTCGTCTCTTCACACCCGCCTCCGCGTTGGTTTGACTTCCCGCAGGACGACCTACACGTCGACTCTTCTTCTTCCCATAGTAACATGCTAAAAAAAGAAAACAATCAATTAGCATCCAAATTAAAGGAGTATTTGGCCTTGCCAATGATGAAGTATACTTCAAACAGCTACTTAAATTAATAAAAGCTCTAAGTAATCAAAATAACCTAGTGGCAAGGTCACTGCAGGGAGTCAATCGAATCAGAACGTTACTCACTGTATTTGGTTTTAGTGAGCACCGAGCAGTTCTCTGAGCAGCGGTCCAGCACCATGCATGGGCCGAACAGATTAGGGCAGCACTCCAGCTTAATGCAGGTTCTTCTGCAGAACTCAGCCACACGGTCAGCTGTGCGGACAATCTCCACTGTCGCCCTGTAGCTCTTCCCTTTGTACCTACATTATATCCACATACATACTGGTTAGGAGGTGCTTTCAAACAGAAGGAACTTTTACATAGTTGTTAGAATTATGGACTAGAAACTGAGGAATATTTTACATTGTAGAACACCATTTTGAGGGACCTTTTTAGCGCCTAAAATTCTTTGTAAAATGATAGCCATATAAATAACAGAACTTAACATTACCAGTAAAAATGAAAACAAGTAAACAATCAAATAAATAAAAAACAATATCTACAAATGGACCCACAGTCAAATACATTTTTTTCTCCTCCTTGATTTTATTTATGGACAATTCCCACGTGATGCCAGCCAGTCGAACTCCTGCTCATGCAATATTAGGAGTGGTGTAACACACGCAGAGGACATTGATATCCGCCCACTTTCAAATGCATGAGCTCACAGACACCCATGATTCGCGAGTGTCACTGTGAGTGAAAGGGAGGAGAAGGAAGAGGGTGTATGCAAACTTTTCTGACATCAATTAGCTTTTGGTCTTCCGGCCATTGACGGGTGTGTCATTAGCCGGGGCTCTAACCTGTGATCTGTGAAAACCTGCTAACTAAAAGCTTTTTTGTTGTGCCACTTGCGAGCCCCTGTGCAGGTTTAACAGAGCATATAAGAGATGAAGGGAACACATTTTGATGTGTCTGAGCATCTTTGCTAGCATTTCCTGCTAATATCATGCTAGGAACCCAGCTAACACTATCCCTGCTTAGAGTAGTTACTCTCAAAGAGTCCTGAAGGCTGCTTGTTTCAAAAAGCCTAGGGCTGTTAAAATTGACCCCCCCATTTTTAACATGAGCATGTAGAGATCCTCACTTGGCTTTGAGAATCTCTCCATGACCCTGCCAGCGTCCCTCCTGGTCCAACTGAAGCTCACGGAGCACACGACTGGGCTTGTAGGCCGAGTTTATCAGCAGGGACAGCACCTGAATGGAGACACACACACACACACACACACACACACACACACACACACACACACACACAGAGCAGGAGTAAAACCGTACAGTCTATTATTAAATGTTTATAATAGGTTAAAAATAGCCCTGCGATGGCCTGGCGAGCTGTCCAGGGTGTACTCTGTCCACCCTTCCACAAGCTACATGGAAATTGGTTTGGTAGATTTTGCGTAATCCTTCTTACAGACAGACAAACCCACTGCACCCTTACACTTACATTTATGGCTTTTGGCAGATGCCCTTTTTCAGAGCGAATTACATCTTTATCTCATTTACACACTGAGCAGTTAAGGGTTTAGGGTCTCACTCAAGTGCCCAACAGAAGCAGCCTGGTGGTACTAGGGCTCCAACTGCCAACCTACTGATAGAAACCCCAAAGCCTTAAACACTGATTCATCAATTCTTCTTGGCAGAGGTAATAAGGAAGGCACTGACAACAGCAAAAACTGAAACATCTAGAGAAACACTGTGTGAAGCTGAAAATTGTTGCAGTCTTTTTGCCACATTTTTTAAGAAACAGAGAGCTGGAGTTAGCACTGAATATGTGATGGCATTTTATGATGCTGTAACATTGTTATATCATGATGATGCAACAGTGAAGGGAGTGGACAGTGCAGTATTTATTGGAAATGAATCCATTTCGCATATTCATGAGATCTGGATTGTTATACGAGTTAAAGTATAGACTAATGATAATTTACTTGGAATACAATTGCACACTTGCAATGTAATTCACACTTTAGAATAGATTAGACTAGACTAGACTAGACTAGAATAGAGAAGTCAACAGAAGTCAAAAGAATGCTACAGAACAAGACTTTAAAAATCAGCAGGGCTCAATGGGGTGACTAAGACATTCATGATGTGTGTGAGAGAGAGAGAGAGAGAGAGAGAGAGAGAGAGAGAGAGAGAGAGAGAGAGAGAGAGAGAGAGAGAGAGAGAGAGAGGGGACCAGCAGGACAAATGTGTGGCAGCATGGAAAGTCTTTCCCTTCCTCCATCTTCATGGCTAAAGCACCCTTGAGCAAGGCACCTAACCCCCAACTGCTCTCCGGGCACCCACTGCTCCGAGTGTGTGTTCACTGTTTATGTGTGTGCTCACTTTGGATGGGTTATAATAGAGAGCCAAATTTCCCTCGTGGGATTAATACAGTTACATTAATACTAAATTCTAGGTTTTCATTTTAAAGGTAACAAACCCGGTCAGTTTCTTGTTAAAACTTGTTAGTACATACTGCAAATCACAATAGAATAGAATAGAATAGAAAAGAACAGAAGACAAAACTCCAAGAGAAGACAAAAGAATTAAACAGAACCATGAATAATAACAAAACAGCAGGGTTCTGAGCCTGCAACATTTATGACAAAAACACGTACCTCCTTAAGCACCAGAATGCAGTTACCCGGACCTACACACTGTGGCAGCTCGGCGATGCGGCCCTTATTGAGGTACGGCCCGGAGAAACACCGGTGGTTGAAGTAGATTTTGGGGCAGCTGTACTTCCCGTTGGCCTGACCTGTCACACACAACAGATATTTTTCCAGTTAGAGATTATTCCCATTCAAAGTATAAATGCACAAGAGAGACCGTACAACTCTACTGTACAATGCTATTACAGTGTTTCAAAAATTATTTAAAAAATAACAAGGTGTTATTTAACAAATGTCAAAAAAAAAAATGAGGTAAAATTTCTTCTTATGAAACAAGATGTTTATTTCAAGTTTATGTAAGTAGTCTCCAGTGTCAAATTTCTTAAGGAATAGAAGACTGAGTTCTTGATTGCAAAACACACCTCTACTTTTGTTTTCTTAATCTGCAAATTAAATAGAGACCAAGATAATTATTATATCTATTTTATTACATGGCTCATTTGAAAACTCGATTCTGATTGGTCAACCATTGCATTCAAAAAATATTTTTTGAAACACAATAAAATCATTTAAAATCAATATTTTGTGTATTTGAATTCTTTAATAAGTGGCGGTGTATTAAGAGGGATAACGTACAGCAAGCTGGTAATTATTACGAAATAAACCTCATCAAATTGATTGAAGACCCTGCCGCGATGTGTCATAGTCTTGATCACCTTGTTGGGGATAATTTTCTGGTAATGACTTGCTCACTGTACATTATTTCTTTGATAAGAAGTAAGAACTTGTTTGGTTTGGGGTTACAGAAGATGCAGTGTAACTAAGAATGGATGAAAAGGGTGACGTTATGCTTTAAGAAATTCATAAAATATGGCTAGTAAAATATGGCACACACGCTGGGCCAGACTGCTAAAAGAAAATAATCAACATTGAGATGGTAACTGCTTTATCACTCCGTTCAAATAACAAAATCACTAATCCCCATGTGTTTTATTTCTTATCCTACTGCAAATTCAGAGTATTTGTGTTAAAACAAAAAGAACAAAGAAAAGCTTTGTGTGTCTGTGTGTGTGTAGGTGTTTTGGGACATTGAAGTTACAAGCACTTACTCATCTCTGTCTGGCTGTTCAGAGGCTGTTTGAGGGCATCAGGGGAGGAGTCTTTAGCTGGCACTCGGCTGGAGGTGAAAGACAAAGAAAAGGATTAATCTGCAAATACTGAAATGATACACATCTATTCACCACATTCGATAGCTGTTCCTTACTGTCGCTCTGGTTGGACCACTGCGATTTTCTTCTGCTTTTCAACTGCAGTGAGAACCAACACATACCATCAATACACTCTACACTCCACTTTATACAGTGTATAAATCATTTAAAAGAAATAAAGTGTGATTATGATGCATGTGCTAAATATAATTCAGCACTGCAGCCTATTAAGCCAAGTAGTAATTCCAAGATCGGTTATGTACAACCACTAAAGTCTCTCTCTAACCCTCTCTCTCTGAGAGACACCCACTAACCTTTGGGTTTGCTGGGGTACTGAAGAGGGTAGCCATTAGTTTCACACCAGCTAACAGGGAAGATATCCATGGAGTCCATATGGGTTACGATCTCAGGAACAGGTTGCTTCACTCCTACACACCAGACAAAAGAAATGAAAGGTTAAATAAGCATTATGTCATTTTTAACATCCTCCACGGCCTACAATAAAAACACAAACAAGATTCCTATTTCTCATCATCTAACCCCACCCTACTCTTTAATCCACACCTGCCTATTGTGTTGCTTGTTTATGAAACAGTCCTGGTTATCGTACCAAATCAGTTGTTAAGTTCATAAGATTCTGCATATGAATCACATATTATAACAATAGAGTAATGAAAAATTGTCAAAACGTTCAACTACTGGATTTATACCTGTTGATCTCAGTATAGCCAGCAAAGTACAGGTCCCAAATTTAAACTAGATGATTACACAACACCCTCCACCCTATCTCCCTTTATTTAATTACTATATACAGTATATACTAATAAGACAAACTATATATGCATATTCTTCTCTTCAAACTCTACACAAACCACACAATAACTCCACACAAAGCACTTACATTTTATTTCATTCTAGTTCTCATTTTATTTTCGCAGCCCTAGAATCTATTTAGTGTGTGTGTATATATATATATATATATATATATATTATACACAGGAACGAAACGATCCGTTTTGTTTGTGATCTCAGAATACATATCCACCTTGCAAACTCGGAATAATGGTTGAATTAAAATGAAGGACAAAAACTCATGGTCACTGATTCTGAAATCTAATTGAATTGAGACAGAGAAAAAGGTCAAATCAGTTCAAGTATCTTGACTTTTCATACACTGGCACACTGGCTCCAAAATAGTTTTTTTTTTCATCACTTTATCTGAAGTAATTTTGTTTAAATGCTGCCCTTTTGAAGGAGAAAAAATAATGTTCTCAGGAGTAGGCTACGTTTAATTACGCCTGTTCAATTCAGTTGTGCAGCTCTTTGATAAAGCTTTCATAGTTTAAACTTTAAAGTGTTAGCAAAATGACTCGACTTACTTTCTTAAAATTGCAACAAAAAAAAGCAGAACAAAATTGCAATATTGAATCTGGCTTTTTTTTTTTTTTTTTTATAAAATCACAGTATTTACAGAATCGCAATACAAATATATGCGGCACCTAGGTATCATGATAACATCATATCAGGTGGTCCCTGAATTATTCAAAGGTATTATCCTTGCCATGGGTGAATATATATATACATACATACATACATACATACACACACACACACACACACACACACACACACACACACACACACACACACACACACACACACAAACACAAACACACACATAAAAACATCTCAGGAAGCTTGCAAAAAAAATATTGCTTATAACCTTCTAGTCTAATCCAGATATGTTGACCTTTGACCTTGGTAACCGTGGCCACGTGAATGTTTTGTGGGCAAACAGGATTAACAGCTTCGAGCATCATGGACTCTTTAAAGCACTGATCAGATGGGTCCTGTTAAAGGAAGGCACACATGCAAGACAAGATTTATTTATTTATTTATTTATTTATTTTACTCAGAACTACAGGTTCAATTCAATGCTAAATTTGACTCATGTTTTAGTCTCTGGTGTCTAAACTATTGTATTATTGTATTGTGGAAAGAAACATTACTTACAGAGGGGAAGCAGTGTTGCGGAGCCGGCTCGGCCTCACACTGCTTCAGATAGTCAGCCCAGTCAAAGTCCTGCCCTTGGAACCCTACACACACACACACACACACACACACACACACACACACACACACACACGACATCCTTTAACAAGTAGTGATGATGGGGTTCCACACTATTATCTGCTTCAGTGTCATTTGCTCATTTCTGTCTGGGTAATACAAAAGTGCCTCAGCCCAAAGAACTATTCAAATAACTAAAACACTAATTATCTGCATATTAGTCATCCTCAACACTGCCAGTGATGCCTCAAATGTCCCTTTCAATCTAGTTTTGTGCCAGTGTCAGTGATGACTAATATGATACAAGGGGTTCACTCTTTGTAGGATGCTACAGAATTATTATCATTTTTTTATGCCAGGTTTTAATGTGAAACTACTCAGAGCTCACCCAGCCATTTTTATTTACCTAAAGAAGTTTAACCCACTCTGCTATCCAATTCAGTATGATTTCAAAACACAAAAATGTAGGTCCAGCCCACATGTACAAGGGCTTCAACTACAAAAGCTAAATGAAGCTCATATAAAAGACCAAGTAATATATAAATTTATGCACTGCATAAAGCCGAGCGCACCATGAGATTTTTTTGAGCTGTTTCTTATTCATTGTTTTAAAAATTTATGCTACTTTTATCAGAAAAATCAGCAGAAGCATCGGCAATAAAATACGTTTGGATGTATTTCGTTTGGATGTTGTTTTGGTTAAAAAAAAACAAGAAAAAAGAAAAAAAAAAAAACCTTGGCACATGTCAAATTCCGGCATCAAATTCCTGCCAAAGAGCAAACGGCCAAATCAGCATCACAATGCATACCAGCCAATCAGCATCGCCTGCATTCAGACACCGGATGGACTTGATGAACGTACAAGCAGCCCCAGTGATTGTCCCAGAAATTATCACGATTAACAATACTACTGTCATAGAATGCCACCGTTAATTTATCCTCTTCAGTGGTGCCACTGTCCGCATCACTCTCTTTGTGTATTGATAACATTGTTGAGAAAAAACTACGCTTCCCGACCCATAGCCACCCCTGTTCACAACTTCTCCCTTAGTCAGAGAGACAGGAGAGGAAGGGGAGAGAAAATCAGCTGCTGTGAAACCAGGAAAATACTCTCAGCATCATTCTTTCTTGTATAAATAAGCACACATTAAGTACGGGGATTAATTGTGGTCAGAAAAATGATGCAATTATTTGCATTAATCAATGGGGTGAATAATCGACTATTGTGACAGGCCTACATACATACAAGCCATCCCGAATAAAGTCAATGGTTTCTAAAGCAGGGAGCTCCGCTAATAACAAAGGTGGAGAGTTCAACTGCTCTACCTGGTGGTGGACTGAGCTTCACTCCATTCTTAAAACTCCACTGCGCAGGAAAAATTCCAGGACTATCCTTGTGACACAAGAACAACCTGCTTCCTCCTTTTCTTTCCTCTTCCTCTCTCATATCATCCATCCGCACCAGGAAGAACTGATCGCTGAACACCTGGAATACAAAAGACATGCATGCATACATATAAAGTGAAAACAAATACGAGTATACAAGTAAAAGTACAGATCTGAAATCAGTGTTGATGCTTATCAGTGGATATAACTTTGCTTGTATATGTAAAAAGATTACAAGCAATGGCACGAGATTTTTTTTTTATTTCTCTTTCTTTCTTTGTGATAAAAACACATGCGAATGCAAACCACCTGATTTTAATGTCAAAAGACTAAACAAAAACTTCCACAAATACCAAGAAAAGAGGGAAGCGAATCCCGAGCACTAACACGAGATCCATTCTTTTAAACATTGTACTGCAGGATACTCTCAGGTTTGAAGGGGTGGGGGATTTGGGGAGAAGGAACCATGATCATTCATTTTTGGGCCAGACGGTGCAGCAGTGTCTATGCACCTTTTATGCAGCAGTGTTTGTAAATAAGCAGGAATTATACACTTCTCCCTGCTGTGTAACAGCATGACAAAGCGAGGGAGTTCAGGAGTGCTGCCGAGGTGGTGTCTGACTGCCTCTGCAGAAAAAAAATAGAAAACGAGAGAGCAACCTTTCTGACTGAAGGAGGAGTGCGCTGCAAAAGCACAAGTCATGCCCTAACGCAGTATAAATACACAACAAAAGAGAGAAGGCAACAGGAAGAGAAACAAACAACTGAAACAGAAATGTTGAACTAAATATGTTCAGAGCTGTTTAGGATTAAAATCATAATTATTATTACTAATGCTGAGTCTGGGTGGCACAGTGGCATAGTGGTTAGCACACCCACCACAACAAGCTCCTGAGGTCAAGTCCTGGGCTCGGGCGTTTCTCTGTGGCGTTTGCATGTTTTGCCTGTGCTTGTGTGGGTTTCCTTAGGGTACTCCAGTTTCCTCCCACAGTCTAAAACCAAACTGACCCTAGATATGAGTGTGAATGGTTGTGTTCATGTTTGACCTGCGATGGTTTGATGAGCTGTTCAGGCTGTAGGTTTAAGCGGTTTGGCAAATGAATGAATACTGAATCAGAGATCAATCATGTATATTAACCCTCAACATGGCACCACAGAATTCACATTTATATTGGACTTCATTCTTACAGATTAACCTGGGATATGTGTGTGAACATTAACCATATAATAATACAAATATGGACAGCGCGCTCCCATTCACTCCCATTCGAAAGAAATAAAACTTCGATAGCTTCGCCATCTGCCAGCCAGAATCTGCACACTAGAAGTATTAATCATGCACTGTAGATACATGGGGCAATGCTGGTTACTCTTCTGTCTGGGTGTAGAGTACCAGACAAATGGCCAAATTCTCAATTTATTAACTGTGGTTTCAGGAGGAGCCGATTCATGTTTTAACACAGCAGTCAGCAGTGCACGGTGAGTTAAATTTCATTATTTGGGACACCAACTTCTAAAATCCATCCCAAAGATAGTGTGTGATCCTGTTGGCACAGTGGTGAAGGGTGGATAACTAAAATGATAATGTAAGAATAACTAATATATGAAATAATATGAATATTAATAAATAAGCAGCTTATGATTAACCACTTGGCTCACCAATATGACCGTCAATCTTTTAAATGATGAAAACTGTGATTGAAATATGATTACTGGAGCAGTTCTACTAAGACATGCAGCATGAACCTGTTTGGTTAATTCATGTTTCATTTTATGAATGAGCTCTTTTGGAAGAAACAGTCTGTGTTTTAAAATAATGGACCAAAGTATAATTATTTCTAAGCTACGATGGAGTGGAAAATCTCACTGGAGACCTGCATTATTACATCATAAAACCGAAGAACCAATCAAGTTCTAGTATGCGAATAAAGGCCATGCAATACCAAGCAAGTGGGTGGGTCCATGAAGGGTTATGTGTTGAAAATAGGCATATTCAACCAATTTTTATATTTTGATAAGGGTAAAAGTGCACACCATAGGCAGAATGATGTGCACGTCACAGTTTAGCTACAGTAGCAGGACAGATATGTGTGCCACCTGGGCAGGTGAGTGTTACCTTGGTAACAGTAGCAGGGCTGATGGTGAAAGGTGCAGCTGGATCCACTGCCTCTAGCTTCATCCCTTCAGCAAAGCAGTGTGGCGTGATGGCTGGACGATCCTGGACACACACATCCACACGAGAGAGAGAGAGAGAGATCACGCCTACAGCCTACCTCTTATGTTGTCTTAATTTAAATATTCAGAAATGTTCACTTTCAAGTAAATGATCATTTGTCTAGAAGTGAATCACTGGCTCACCTTATAGAACTCTTCACTAATACTCGAATCCTGTGGCTGATTAATAATGACCTGTCTCACTTCGTCCCATTCTTCCTTAGAACGCAACGGAAGCAAAACTGCACACACACAGTCATGCAAAAATAAGTCAGAGTAATATAAATGTAAACAATTGCATGACAATATTTAGATACTAAAAGCTCATGTACTATGATTTACCAGCTTACACATCCCATGCCAGACTAGCTAACACAGCTCACTATTCACACCAAGAAAAAAAAAATAAAAAGATAATGACTGAAAACTCATCCAATAATCTCTAGCAGAACATTTCAATCTGAGGGATTTAATGATATCATTCCTATAGGACGGAAGGGTGGTGTTATAGCTAGCACGTCCGTGTCACAGCAAGAAGGTCCTGGGTTTGATTCTCGGGCTTGGGCGTTATTGTGTGGAGTTTGAATGTTCTCCCCGAGCTTGCGTGGGATTACTCCAGTTTCTTCCCACAGGCCAAAGACATATACATTAGCTTAACTGGATGCAAATTAACCCTAGGTGTGGATCTGAGTGTGAATGGTTGAGGCTGTGCTGCCCTGCAATGGTCTGGTGATCTGTTCAGGATGTACCCTGCCTTCGCCCAGTGTCGACCGAGATGGGGCCAGCCTGCCCATGACCTAAATAGGATTAAATGGTTCGGCAAATGAATGAATGAATGAATGAATGAATGAAAGGATTCCTATAAACAGTACGTCAATCATCGTGAGCTTGTTAAATAGCTGTTAAATGAAAACAAAGTGATTTATTAGACGTAAATCATTTGTAAATATTTAGATTTTAACACAGAGGACCATAAAATCAAACAACAGGCTGCTTTCACAGGGGCAAGAAGTGCTTCCTACTGTGCAGATTGTGAAATAACTTCAGGCAGAAATGCTTCCAGTTGTAAATTGAAATAAATAAATACGACTGCATTTCTAACACATTGTTTGAGCTACATAAATCATATTTATAGAAAAAGGGGAAAAACCCATTCCTGTCCCGTTGAAACCAATTAATTATCTGATCAAACATGCTGTTGCATTCTAAGTGCATTTCTGAAACCTATGCGGAATAAAACTGCATTTGAGAAAAGCTTTCTTCTGTCCTGAAACGTGTGTTGCGGCAAAAAGCATACTAAACAGTTTCCTTTAATGAAGGCATTACCAAAAATTATCTATGTGGAGATTCTCCAAAGGGATGCTGGGGGAAAAAAAGTAAAAGTGGACATGAAAAAAAGTTTTGCTGAACTTTTTAATTGGTGGCAAAAAGTGATAGGTAAGAGTAAGTAAGTAAGAGCAGCTCGTCATCCTGAGTACACCATCCCTACAGTGAAGCATGAGATTGGTAGCACCATGTTGCTGGTCTTTATTAACATGTACTGGACATGGATGGGCACAAGGTGGATGAAACCAAACAGATAGGGGATCCTAGGAGAGAACCTTCACAACCGCTCAACAACCCTAAACAACAACTCTAAGTATACCACCAAGGCTACAAAATCAAGACCTTAATCGAAGAGTTGATCTGTGGCAAGACTTGAAAACTGCTGCTTGCTGATGCTCCCCATCCAATCTGACAGAACTCAAGCAATTCTGCCAAGAAGTATGGGCAGACATATCAGGATGCAGATATCGAAGCCTAGCCGCTTGAACTGCATCCAAGGATGGTTATACTAAGTATTTTCCCAGAAAGGAAGCCGAACAAATATCTGCTTTTAGATGGAAAAAAAAAAAAACAGAGTAGTGTACACTCACTTGATGGAGGCCTTAGGGTGCAGCCGTGCTCTTTCGCCCAGCCAGGGAGGTGGAGCATGGGGTTCAGGTAAAAGCTCCAGGTGATTGAGTGTGTGTCAGGGAGTCCTTCTGTGCCAGCGTAGCGGAGGCGGAGTCGGCCCCCAACGTTGTCCTCAATGGCTGCACCCCAAACCACTCCAGCATCCTCTTTGTCCACCAGCTCCACGCTGAGACCCGGACTCAGCAGGTCTACAGGGTTGCATCCTCGCTGGGCCTAAAGGTTCACAGAAAAATTAACCCCACACACACTTGAGACCACACTTTCTCTATATGAGCAGATCCCAATTGTATAGGTCTGATACAGAAGGACAGCAACAGCAGATTTATACTGTATTTATATTACTTACCCCTTCCAGCAGGTTGGCTGGTGCACTGCAGGAAACTGAGAGAGATTTCTCCAGCAGGGACTCCCAGTCCTGATGCTTCTCTCGAACACCTGAACACAAAAAAAAAAACCCTTTAAATGAAACAGAACTGCTGCACAGCTGAAATCAGAAGTAGTTGCTCAGACAAGGTGACTATAAATCCACTTGGGCTTTATGCAACAAACTTGTAAACATATTACACAGTGCATCTTGCTAGCATACAAGCAAAGACAATTGGCCCATTTTAGATGGTGTATAATACGGATCTGTAAGCTAAAATAGAGCACAACCTAGCCACAATATAGGCCGGCCCATCCCCCCCACTTCCTCAACGTGTCACCCAAATCATGTGTGAACTTGCACAATGTTGCACGATGCTGACAGGAAGGAGACCATGCTGAATTCTAATCAAGTCAAAGGTTATTGATGTTCAGTTCCTCCAAAAGTGTTCAATGCAAAGATATGACCAGGACGTTTTTGACATCCAGTTTAATTGAATAGTTACACCTGGAATGGGGTGCAATTAAAAACTAAACACTTCTTTTTCTTTCTAAGAATATAGAGCATTCATCAATCAAAAAACATTTTTGATTCAAAGACATTTTAGCAGTTTGGGGGGTGAAAAAAACGATCACTCAATCTCACCCTCAGGTGGTCTCATAGGTCGACCCTGCTGCTTGCTCCAGCCAATGGGGTGCAGGTCAGCAGTCATGATGTCACACCAGAAATCAGCACGCCGGTCGTCATGGTAGCCTTCATAGCGCAAGAGCAACAGCTGGCCGCAGGTGGTAATTATGGTGGCCACCCAATAAGCACCGTCGGGCTCTCCACGCACTGGAACCTCCAGCTTCATCCCTGGAGTCAGACCCGTTTGCAGACCTTGATCCATCTGAAAAGAGACAACACTTTAAATAGTTAACTTCTCATCTCTTTAATTGTTACCCCCTAAATTACTACCGTGTTTCCCCGATAATAAGACACTGTCTTATTTTTTTTTTCGGTTCAAAAAACACCATAGGGCTTATTTTCGG
>JAQMYF010000023.1:17857674-17874979 GCA_030014195.1 Neosilurus mollespiculum | reverse complement strand
TATGATCCTTCAGGTGGGTGAGTTGTGGTTTAAACACGCTTTCCTCTTCGCCTTTGTTTCAAAAAAGTCACAGATTACAGTCAGGCTGCTTCAGTTGATACTATAATACTGTAGCTTCCTCCATAGCATTCACCCATCTGTAAAATAAGACAGAAACAAGTGTGTGAATAGAAAAAATATATAATATAAAGAATTTACAGTTGTATGTGCATATGTCACAATTTAATTTTAATTACTGCATCTGAAATACCCTAAAATGTGAAAATTTGACCAGAGAAATGTTAAACCACAGCTCTGTTTGACTTCTCAAAGCTGATTGGTCACTTAATGTTTCATATAATAGTCTTAATGGTTTCACCCTACAAGTGCTCCAGCATTTGATAAGAGCTGCATTAAATCGTTATAAATTAGAATTTATTCGCCGTACCGCTCAATGCTACTGGGGTTGTGGGGCAGCTGAAGGTTATCTCAGCTGACTCTGGGTGAAGGTGGGGTACACCTTGAACAGCTCGGTTGTCCATCGCAGAGGCAACACACACACACACACACAACCATTCATCCTCACACCTAGCGGCGATGTGGAACAGCCAGTTAACCTAATGTGCATGTCTTTGGACTGTGGGAGGAAACCGTACCTAGAGTACCCAGAGGAAACCCACACACAAATGGGGGGGACATGCAAACTACATACAGAAACACCCTCACTGAGCCAAGGATTTGAACCCAGGACCTTCTTGCTTTGAGGTGGATGCTCAAACTGCTACACCACCATGCTGCCTTAGTTAAGTTACCATACTTAAATATAATCTTCATGTGTGCATTTTTTGTATTTTGTGTGAGTGTATGTGTGTGTGCATGACAAACAGACCTTCGTGCGGTGTAGTGATCATCCGCTCGAAATGTGTAGTACAGTGTTTTTTTATGGTAGAGCTGAAAGACGCCACCCGTGTCCTCGCCCTCTGATTGGTCAGACAGCTTTACTGTGAAACCCTGAAGAGGCAAACTCTCACTTGCCACCTTATCCTAAAGAGAGACAGAGACAGACAGATAGAGACAGGAAGAGGGGGAAAGAGGGGGAAAGAGGGAGAGAGAGAGAGAGAGAGAGAGAGGGAGAAAAAGGAGAGAAAAAGACAGAAAGAGAGAGAGAGAGAGAGAGAGAGAGAGAGAGTTAGAAGAGATATTCAGTAATGAAGATGAATGAGATAAATCGATAAACAATGAATAAAGATAAACAGTGTGAGTTGATCTGGAGTGCATGCATGTAGATACCATCTGCTGGGTGGGACAGAGTCAATGACAAGTGATGTGTGTGTGTGTGTCTGTATGTTTGTAGGACACATTAGTCCTTTTAATTTATTAAGATGTATTGTTAGAATACAACTTGAATATGTTTATGTATATGAATAATAATGGATCTTTTATTAAAGCTCAGATGCTACTTATAGAAATGCTAATGTTTGGATGCTAATAAAACTGTAATTATGATAAACTTATACATTTTTACCAAGACAATTGATAAAGACACCTCGATTTTCACTTGAAAAGTCATTATAAATATGAAATGGTTACTGTCTCTACAGCTGCTTAAACTGAACAGGAGAGATTAAAGTTTGGATTTTAAGTTTAATAGCTAAAGCTAACGCTTTCTAGGCTGTAAAATGGTTATAAAGGTGATTAGGTTAAATATCAGTGAAGAGTCAAAAATGTTTAAGGAATCATCAGTTTGGAGTAATCTTTATGATGTGTAAACTGAAATCAGTGCATAGTGCAAGTTTAGTTAGCCTACAGAGTCATATTTCTAGGTTTTTATTTTACAGTGAAGCATTTTCTTGACATGTTCAGTACCGTATAAACAAAGGAATGTATTTATGGCAAAATCAGAGAAAATATTATATGTGGTAATTTTGGCACACTTTCATTTCATATCACTGTACCTTGAAAAACAGCTCGGACATGAGACTCATTTAGCTTTGGTTCTGTTTTGCGTCTACACACAACAATATTTAGATACAGTAATACACAAGGCATTAAAACCCAGAAAGGGTAAATTATGAAAGTATGTAAGTTTGTGTTTTGTAGATGTGTGTGTGTGTGTGTGTGTGTGTGTGTGGCTGTTGGTGTAGGAGACTCAGTGTCCCCTCACCTCTCGAGCTGTGAAGGTGTAGAGCACCTTGTCTTTGAGCAGGAACCACAGTCTCTTCCATTTCCGCTTGCTCTTTTTCCGCCTCTGCAAACTCCCACTTATAGTGGAGCCTTCAGCACCCACTGACACCTACACACACACACACACACACAAACACAAGCATTGAGAACAAGATGGAAACAAACATACAAATAAAGAGATAGAGAAAGAGAGAGAGAGAGAGAGAGAGAGAGAGAGAGAGAGAGAGAAAGAGTGTGTTACCTGAGCGAGAGGTGACGTACTGCTCTTCCTGTTTTTCCACAGACTGGGGGGCTGCAGGCTCTGAAATACAGCAGACAGAGGTCTGCTGGCACGCTGTGTGTGTGGACTCGCACTACCACATGGAATGGGAATGTTCCCACCTACACACACACACACACACACACACACACACACACAGGTTAGAATCATTGTGATTTTTTTTGTTGTTGTTTTTTACTGATTACAGTTTGAGGCCATTTCTCATTGGATGATTTTTCGTTATTTTCCAAAAAATATATTTTGTAGGTATTCATTATGGTTGAGGTTAATATGATACAATATAATATTATATAATTTAGTTTCTTGTTTCCTGCTGGTACTTTGGGCTGCCAATTTGATTTGAGGTCACTTCCTGTACTCGGGTGGTGAGGACATGTTCCTTGTTGGAGGTCGTAATTTCCAAGTAACAAGTTTAATTAGAGTGCAGCAATAATATCAGACAGTTGCAGAGTGGCAACTACGATGTAAAGAGAACACAGACTGCGATGACCTAATCAGGCCTGGCGATCACAAAGAAAAGTGATCATAAAGCATTTTACATGAAATCTATATGTGAATAAAAAAATGTACAAAAATAAATAAGTAAGAAAGTAAATAAATAAGTAAATAAATAACTAAGCAAATAAATACAAAAGGAGATATAGATGTTGGTGATAAAATAGCCTTGATTATATTGTTGAAGATTTTCTTTATAAAATAATATTATTAAAACATATTACTTTATTTTTATTATTTATACATAAAATTTATTAAAATTTTTATTTGAGTGTGGCAGACCAGTTGTATGTAAAAATGCACATAATTTTAAAAGTAGATCAATATTAGCTCAAACAGCTATCACTCATTCATTCATTCATTGGTCTAATCATTCATTTTCTAAGCCGTTTAATCCTAATTAGGCTCGCGGGGAGGCTGGCGGCCATCTCAGCTGACTCTGGGCGAAGGCAGTGTACACCCTGTACACCTCGCCAGGCCACTGCAGGGCCAACACACATACAACCATTCACATTCACTCTCACAGATAGGGATGAATTGGAACTGCCACTCAGCCTACTGTGCATGTTTTAGGACTGTGGGAGGAAACCAGAGTACACAGAGGGAACCCACGAAAGCACTGGGAGAACATGCAAACTTCACACAGAAATGCCCGAGCCCGTGAATCGAACCTGGGACCTTCTTGCTGTGAGGCGAACGTGCTAACCACTGCACCACCTTGCCGCCCCACGTGGCTGTTTGATGGTGTAAAAGTTGTACTTTTTTAAAGGAAACATGCCTCTTTTCTTGAGCTCGTCGTAGCAGCGATCACACACTTTTGCCACTCTGTCCTTCAGATACTTCAGTGGGTATCTGTTTCTGGAGCAGGAGCGACACACCACCTGCAGGCAGGATACAGAAGTGCAATAACTTAGCATGGGATTATTAATTTTATTACACATTGTTGTGTTTTAGCTAATAAAATGATATCTTCAGTCATGATTTCAAAATCCTACTTACATTTAAATTACATTCCCTGCTATATTTACACATGTAACATGCAGTGTATGAGCGCAGGAATATTTTGTGGCACTGATGCGTGCGAGTAGGTGTCACCTTTCCACATGCATTGCACTGATGTCTACGCAGAGTGAGACTGAAATCTGATGCACAGTTCATGCACATCATGGCGTGAGAAATGGGCACTAGGACAGGAGCGGCTTCACCCAGAGACATCCACAGCTTCTCTCTCGCCTGGAAACGGCATGGAAAAGTGGATCATGTCACACACCACATCAAATACACACGACATCTACATCAGGTTTTTTGGTGAAGGAAATTAAAAATGAAGCATGACACAACTGCACACCCATACACACACACACACACACACACACACACACACACACAAGTATCAGAATTTAGTAGTTAAAGATGGTGATCACCTCGCTGGAGGAGCTGAATGTATTGAGGCCTGCAGCGTGGTCGGCTATCGCTCGGCTCAGAGTGTGAAACCAGTCCTCCCTCTCTCCTACAGAGCTACAGTGAGGGAGAGGGACAGAGGGAGAGTGAGAGAGAGAGAGAGATTAATATAAAACTACTATAGTTCATCCACATGATGATATCAGACAAAATGCTGAAATACTTTCTTTATAGCTCTTCATAATATTTTGTACATGCAGAAACATTTAATAATAATAATTGTAAATGGATCTCTGCATTTCTTTGCTCATGCCTAACACTGTGTTACAGCACTGTATATTTTTGCATTTTCTATTCATAAAATTCTTCTGAATTTCACTAAACATGGAACACTAGACAGAAATATAGCTATACACCTGATAAAGAAGCACATGTGCAAAAAAGTGCAAAAAAGATGACTCCGTACCTGGCTGAAAGGGTGATGGTGACATCATTAACTTCTATCCTCAGTGTGTTGAGGACGTTGTCAATGACTGGTTTACCAACCTGTCACACACACATACACACACACATACACACACAGCACACACACACACACACCACACACACAGCACACACACATATTTTAATGATCAATCTGCCAGATTTTAAATGCACACAATTCTTGCACAGCCAAGAGGACATGGCTTGTACTGGACCTAGGACACTAGGTCCTAATCCTAGGACCTAATTTAGCAAGTAACTAGCCACGTATTCGCATAAAATTTATTAAAAAGAGAATGTATCCTTAGAATGAATTAATTTATTTCTATTTTAAATAAAATACATATATAAAATACATTGGTTCTGTCTTATATATATTCCTACAATCAATAAGAATTTGGTATGACTCCATCTTTTTTGGCACACCACATAAGTTTTTGGACACATAAGGTCCTGGGGCGTTTGTGTGTGCAGTTTGCATGTTCTCCCTGTGCTTTCATGGGTTTACTCCGGGTACTCCGGTTTCCTCCCACCGTCCAAAGACATGCACATTAGGCGAATTAGCTGTTCTAAAATTGTCCCTAGGTGTGAGTGTGAATGGTTATGTGTGTGTTGCCCTGCGATGGCCTGGTAAGCTGTTTAGGGCTCAGCCTCCCTGTGACCCTAATAGGATTATTAGGAATATAGGATGTATTTTGGCAAACGGGTGAGAATGAGCAGCAACATGTAAATAAAAAACAAGATGTTACGCTGAGAATATGGATTTCATTACTAAAAAAAGCAAAGAAGCAAACATCAGACACCTAAGAGGTTTCAGGTGTACATTTTTCATGCTAAGCATTTAAAGCTGAAAGACCTGAAAGACCTGACATGTGGATTGTACCTTCATCCCACTGAGAGGAAGAGTATTCTTCATCCTGTATTTCCCATCCTGCTGAGGGTAGGTGTACAGGATCATGTCGTTGAGCTGCAACACACACACACACACACCAAACTTGTGAATTTTACATCATATACATCTAACTAATAATATATTATTTTAAATCACCATACTGACTGCGCACTCACAGCATGTCATTTCTCTTTCTCACCACAAGAGGGCAGAATAAAGCTTAATTTAAAATTTTTTTTTTTTTTTTTACCCCCACTTGCCTCATATTTTCTGTAACATTAAGTGTCTCTGTTTTGATCCCTGAGAGGGCAGTTCACACGCTGCACACAATAGATACGGTTTATCTTATATGCTTGACTTGACAATGATATTGTAATTGTGGGAACGTACTTGCTCACACACACACACACACACACACACACACACACACACACACACACACCATTCATTGTGTCTTTCTATACAAATTTAGCATTAAACAAAAGCATTGACATCATCATAGGGAAGCACAACGTGCAGCACTACAAACATCCGTCACTCAGAGACAGCATCCAGGAATTCTGCACAAGTGAAAGAATTCAGAGAAAGAAACCTGGGTGGAGGCTCTAAACAGCAACAACAAAACAGCAATAAAAACAGCAGATGCAACACCCAAAAGTAGTATACAGTAACACGCCTGTTCGCTCGCACGCTTTAGAAATTCCATGACCAAGCTGCTTAGACGTTAACGCGGACTGCCAGAATTCAAGACAGCTCCAAAAGAAAAAGATCAGGTGCATATTTTTTCTTAAAAAGCAAGAAGGTCCTGGGTGGGTTCGAATCCCGGGCTCAGTCATTTCTGTGTGGAGTTTGCATGTTCTCCTCATGCTTGTGTGGGTTTCCTCCGGGTACTCTGGTTTCCTCCCACTGTCCAGACACCTGCATGTTAGGCTAATACATTCTTCCTAATTACCCCAAGGTGTGAATGGGTGTGTAAATGGTTCTGTGTGTTGGTCCTGCGATGAACTGTTCAGGGTGTATCCCACCTTTGCCAGTGTTGGCTGAGACAGGATCCAGCCCTACCCCCCGAGACCCTGATAGTATAAAGTGATTCGGGAAATGAGTATGTAAGTGAGTACAATTTGGGTGAGACCTTGCTTAAGGAAGTTTCAGATTATTGGTCAAGACAGGATCCCGCAGTGGTCTTCTGCAGTTGTAGCTCATCCAGGTCACAATTTGATGTTCTGTGCATGCTGAGATGCTTTTCTGCTAAGCACAGCAGGAACAAATCCGACCATTTTCCTCAACAAGATGCTTCTTTGATGTCTCACTCAATGTTTTTTGTTTTTTTTGCACCATTCTGACTATTGTGCATAAAATTCCCCAGAGATTAGCCATGTTGAAAACATTTAACTTTTAACCTGTACCTGCATATTTATTTATATATTTTTGGATTGTGCTACTGTAACATGATTGTCAGTGGGTACAGCTGTTATATAAAAGGAAGAAAACTTATCAGGATGTGCTTCTATTAAAAAAGAATGATCTCCAAGTTAGTAAAAGTGACTCCACTCTATGTTGGGCCTTTAACACATTTACCACAAACCCAAAATATTCATATTGATGGTAATATTTTCTATTGAATCCAGGATAAGGTTAAAAATGTGTCATTTCCAGATATATTTATATAAAGCAAATAAAAATATAGGTAAATATTTTATTCCTATAAATTAAAAGCTGTGCAGTGACTTTTAAGAAAAATAATTTATTAAATGTATTCAGAGCTGACAACTGATGGATTTCACCTGTGTAGAATAAAAATATCTGTGTCTGATTTGTTAGCAGGGATGTGCCAGTGTGCATGAGTGATGTCTCTCAGTGCTGCCTTTGACTTGCGTTCATTTATTACTTGATAAATTAAAGCTGAACCGAGACAGTCGTCTTCACTTGTGGACCCTGTGACACCGCGTCTAACTTGCAACCACCGTTACAGATGCAATCATCACTCATATCAACGCAGACTGCAGCATCAATCAGAGACATGGAGTCAATAGAGGGATCATAAAGGAGAAAATAAGAGCGAGGTCACAGGACAACAAGAAAGATACAACAGGCAGCTGTGAACAATTGTGAGCAGCAGTAAGTGTGCACTAGTATGTGTGTACGCATGCTATACGATTACATATTAGGAATCATAAATTCATTAGCTAGCATATTAGGTATGTGAAAGCTCAGATGACCTGTCTATTCTTGTGTTTTGGTTTCCCTGAACTCTATAAGGTAACCGTTTATTAACATTTTTGGAGCCCAAAGTGAAAACTTACTCACCCACCCACACTAATCATATTAATTTATATGCAAGAATAAGTAAAACTAATACTTCATTATTTTAAATGAGAGAAAACAACAGTATTAACATATATTTAGCTACTAACATGAAAACCAAGACCGCAGGTCTCCAGTTGGTGCATGGACAAGGTGTGCGACTATCAAACTGGAGGTCACAGATTCCAATACAGGTTGATGCCAAAGGCATCCGTGACTGAGAGTCAATGGGAGCTAATTGGCCAAGCTGTCACAGGAAGGAGGCATACGCTCACCTCTCTGTCACTCACAGCAATCACCAGTCAATCATGGGTGTCGTAGTGCTTTTACTCCAAGTGTGTTGGGCTGTTAGACGGCATTGTGTGTCAAGAAGGGGGCATGCACATATGTTGTATATGACAGGAAGGCAGTACTCGACGAAAGGGAATTAGATAGGACTAAATTAGGGATAAAATAATAATTATTATTATTTTTGAAGTTCATTAGTACTTGACTTTCTAACCTGTTTTTTTATATTATCCATTTTAAAACCTCTCAAATTCCCTGCACAAAACTGGCCATATCCCAGCAACCAGACATGCTTTTGGTACCCAAAGTTAGCTTACTGTGTCAGAAATATGGAAATATACATAACACAGATAGCCCAAAATGTGACTTAATACCTAATTTGATGTGAAGGGTCACATATGTTGTTGCCACGTTTCTGGGCTCTATTGATGTTAGTGATCTAGAATTTTGTATAGCTATTTTAAAAATCACAGTGCCCCCTAGAGGTCACAGGTCTATATGGACATGGTTGGAGATTTCTGTCAATACTCTGTGTTTATTATCACAGATAAAATTGAGCAGTGCCACCAGTTGGGGCAGTGTAGAAACTTTTGACTTTAAGTTGCCCTTTACTGGATATATTGCTTAACATCCATGCCAACGTAAAGAATACATAGACATATGTGGGCAGTGATGGTTTTCGTATGTAAAGGTAGCATAAATAAGGTTTTATGTCACTGACAAAACCTCATTTAACCCCAAAACATGACAAAACTAGTTTCTGTATAGGTGAGTATTCTAGGTGAATAAAGCCTGAAGCTCTCTCTTTCATGTGATAGTGTGGGCTTGAATGTAGCTGATTGTCAATAGTGTTCTGCTGACTGTCTTGTCTGGCATTACAAAGGAAACCGTCATCCACTGACTCACACCACACATCCTGGAAAGAAACAAAGCCCAGAGAAAAAACTTAAAAAATGTAGCTGAGAGAGAGAGAGAGAGAGAGAGAGAGAGAGAGAGAGAGTCTCTAGTTGAGTGGCTCTTGAACCTGCCACTGATGTGATTATATCTCTCATAGAAGGCAAAGGAGGAATGACAAGCCACTGAAAATGTTTATGCACCATGATTAAAGAACCAGCCTGTCATTTTTTAAAGCTTTGCCTGGATAATAAAAATAAACACATCAAGTGCTTTGGAGTTTCCACCATGCATTAGGATAAAATATATGCATATAGTATACAGTGCACACACACTTTTATATATATATATATATATGTGCACTGTATACTGTAACATCGACTTCACTTGCTGGGAGGGGATAACAAGAGACAACCCTCTCTGGGGAACCACCATCAGAAATGGAACTACAACTTTCATAGCAAGATTGTCAAGAGTTGGAGGTGAAACAAAAGCATAGGAAAGAGGGTCAAATGCAGCCACAGCCTGCTCTCCCACCTGGTACCAGATGCCCACATTGCAACTGAGTCTTTCGAGCAAAAATTGGACTCACACACCGACACCATTGATCAATACGATCATCATCATCCTCAGCACCAAGGGATAGCCACGACAATGACAGTATATATATATATACAGTCACACAGTTTGAGGCTTGTCTTTTGAAACGAAATTGGGCCAGAAAGGCTGCATGGAAAGTTTGGAGATGCTTTAAGAAGAAAAGCGACAAGATTTACCAAGAACAGATGTCGAGGCTGCCGGCTCTTACGGGAGACCTTCGTAAGTGTACCCTCTTTCACAAACACCTGGAAAACACACACACACACACACAGAGCAGATGGCCATCTCAATATGTGTGCCATAAGGTGTTATCAGTGAAGTGCTTCTGTAGTAATGTCATTGCTAGGATGTGCTGCTGTTCTTGGAACATAACACCATATTACCTGAGTAAATGGCAAAAACTTTTTTTTTCCACATGCAGTCAAGTGTGTATGAAGCACTCACTCTTCCAGGCTGCAGCAAACTCCTCTTCCCCTTCACGCTGTACTCGATATGGACCAGACGCAGCAAGTTCTCCTAGGAAACCAAGTGAGAGAGAAGGAGGGGGGGTTTAGAAAGGGTGAGAGAGACAGGAGGACAGAGAGAATGGAAAAGTAGGACAAAGAGAAACAAAAAGAGATGCTCTGAATGCCTTTGTTTGTTTTTCTAATGAGAGGGAGGAAGACGGAAAAGGAAGAGCTGTTCGGAAATGAATAGCACTGCAAGATAGAAGGATCCTATGTCTGTGTGTGTGTGTGTGTGTGGGTGTTTGGGAAAGCCTGTGTGTTTCAGTCTAGACCTTATTCCACTGCACACTACACTCTTTGTTTTTGGAACATCTGGAAAGTTTTGATGACATCATCTCTCCCTTCCCTTGACCGTAGCATCATGCAATAAACATTTAGCCAGAGTTACGCTCCCACACACTCGCATGCATAAACTTACCCCTTCTTTTAGGTTGTCATTGGCCTGGTCTGCAACGTCCGACACAATCACCAACGCAGCTGTGTGCAAAAGCAAAAAAGAAATGGTGTAAAATCACAAGCCTTCCATTATGTGTGTGTGTGTGTGTGTTGTGCTCTGTGTGTTTCTTATAAACCATACTGGAGGGTAATGAGTAACCGAGCAGCCACGTTTTGCCGGACATCAAAAATCTAGTTCCACTAAAAAAGCCAACAATGTTTCAATGCCTAAATGTTCACGCATTTTCTTACCACTTCCTTTGTATGAAATGGAACAAAGCCTTTATATTTTCCCAGAAACTTGTGTCAACAAAAGCCAGCATACCATTTTAAAAGTCATTTTAAAACTGATAAGCTCTGGCTAATATTTTTGGATTGAGTTACTGTAATATAATATCGAGCAAAATAGTAGCAATGTTTAAGAACAACGGCAAATCACAATTCTGATGGTCTGTGTTTCCATTACGTGATGAGAAGTGTTGCTATGGTTATATGGGTTGCATTCATTTCACTCACTCTCTCACTCATTTGTCGAAGCGCTAAATCCTACTAAGGTCACAGGGAGGCTGGAGCCTATTGCTAACACTGGCGAAGGTGTGGTACGCTCTGAAAGGCTCGCCAGACCATCGCAGTGCCAATACACACATACACACACACGCACATGCATTCACACTCACACCATGTCACACTCAAACAGGGAAAAGCCAATTAGCCTTATGTGCATGTCTTAGGACTTGTGGGAGAAAACCGGAGAACCCGGAGGAAGCCCCACAACCACCGAGAGAACATGCAAACTCCGCACAGAAACGCCCGAGCCCGGGACTCGGAGCCAGGACCTTCTTATTGTGAGGCAGATGAGCTAACCACTACACGCCCATTCATTTAATTTCATGTGATTTAAATTTCAATTTCAGTTTTAATTCTGAGACAATATTATTTGTGGAAGCATCTAAAGTTCAGTAATGGTTGAAGGGTTTTTTTGTTTGTTTTTTTAATTTTCTATTACTTGTACATATTTCAGCTCGCAATTTCAAATTGCACATTAAGCAGGTTAAAGGTGCAGTGATCGGTTCTGGAAAAAAGATTGTTGATATCTGAACTTAAATAAATTCACACCTCCGTTCAGCACAAAACTCCCAAATTCATGGTTGTGATGAGTGAGTGAATACAGTACAAACTAGTATTAACACTGCTGTTATGGAAAATGATCAATTTAGACTAATCAGATTGGAGAATTCAGCAGTGCTGTTGTGTAAATTAGTGTAATAAATGTTTAAAAATTGTTAGAAATGTAGAGAAGAGTGAACAACAATACCTTGAGTGTCTTCGTATTCTTTGGAGTCAGGGGAGAGGTTGTTTAAGTAATCTGGAAAGAATGAAATGTAGACACAAAGCAAATCTTGAGTGCCAAATACCAGAAAACTCCCAGTCTGAGTCGAATATGAAATATGCAAAAAAAATCAAATCACACTCTTCCTGCTTCCCTATACTCGCTTGTAGATACACATATATACGGCCAGGTTACCTGTGAGAAGCATGCGGTACTGGAGTACACGCACGATGATCTGCAGCAGCTGATGTTTGACAGGAATCTGCACTCCTTCTGAATTCTGCTGCTGTAACATATACACCCGCATACCACATACAGATGTGAATCATGTAAATGTAAGTGCATCACAGCATCATCATGACCTTCAGCCTTTAACACCCAGATCTCAGATACCACACACAACTCTGAAGGGAGAAAAAAAATCATTCCAAGGACAGTCTGTGACCTTTCCCTACATTGTGACTGCAGGCAGAGAAACAGGACCTCAATAAATCTCATTCCTTTACTCAATTATTCATTATTCCACGAGAAAAAAAAAAAAAAAAAACGGAGAATGAGTGAATTGGTCAGGCAAAAGAAGAGTACGAAAATCAATCAAGCCTTAATTGACTTAGACAAGTCTTTGTTCAGGGTGACTCGGAAGGAGCCTGCAGGGCATGGTTAAGGTCAGATAGCGCGCTGAGATCAGGTTCGGAGAATAAACAGATATCCAGGGAGAAAACCGCAACACAGGATGCGGTAAAGAAAATTATAAGTAAAAGGGATAAAACCCGAGAAAGTACACTAAAGAGTATGGATACACTGGAGGGTTTCGTGGTTTCAGAAAAACAATGAGATGAGGCCACAGACATCATTCATGCAAAGATGCAATCAGCTAATCATGAAGTAGTGCATGAAGATACAGGTCAGGAGGTTCAGATCTAAAACACTCTTTACATCCCTGGTGAGCAGAAAAGCACCTTGGAACAGACAACACTTCAAATCTTGAGGCTTGATGGGTTATGCATGCAGAGGATCACAGGCATTCTGGGGTTGCACTCATGACAAAAAAGAGGACAGGAATATGAGGCTACAGCGGGTACAGACTTTAACCCAATTAAACTGAACACAAGAAAATTGAACTGCTCCTCGCTGACAGCTGTTGAAACTGCAGTGTGTTCTGCTGTTGTAGGTTCAACTCGTTGTGCATCCTGAGATGCTTTTCTGCTCACCCCAGTTGCAAAGAGTGATTACAGTGGAGCTCACAAGCTCTATACTTATGCAAATGTCATAAAGCCATGAGCTCGATTTTGTTGTTGTGACTGTGATCACATGCTCACACAGGCAACCCAATAAATGAAGAATATCACGGTGCCACTGCTGTTGGCGCTGAGCACTCCGCAGCTTACTCTTTTACTTTACGTATGCATGTTTCTGTAAACTTACATGTGCAAACATTCTCAGAGCTCTGCATTCAGGAAGTGCCAAAATATTTATATTAAGTGACTCAATACTGTGAAACCTGGCACTTGTCGGCAAAGTATGTTATAGAGAAAAGGGCAAAGGAAAGTAAAAGAGGGAACACTGACTCGATATTTGTTTCTCCAACAATACAGTGAAAGGATCAAATCTCGCATACAATTCCGTTTGCACTTTTCTCCATCATGACAAGCACTAGGTTTTGCTCGACATGGTCAAACATAAACTGAACAATAACAGTCAGGATTCCACATCTGTTTGCTCATTTCATTTCACGTTTCCTCATTTCAAACCAGGTTCTGTTGATTCACAAAGCAGGATCATGAATTTATTCTTAAAAACAATCATTATATTGAGGTCCACATATCCAAATAAGAGAAGAGGCTTTCTATCAGCTGTAGCTTTTAACCTAATAACTTCATTACTTTTTGTCCATATGATTATCTTACAGTGAAAACAATACTGAGATTAATATCAGTTTGGTCATTTAATTCATTCCATAAATGTTGGAACTATTCACCTCTCTTGCTTTTCTACTATAGGCATTTCATATTTCACCGAAAAACACAAAGTCTGAAAGTCTGCACCCCAAATGGATTCAATTTCATTTCATTTGAACAACAAATAAAATTTCTAGACTCTTTCTTAATGTTACTGACTGCTTTAGTTTTTATTATGCTTTTCCATGAAGTAAGTTCTGTTGTAGAATCTGTTTGTTTACACGTAAAAACAGGAATAATAATAGAGCAATAAGTTGTAATTTAAACATCTTTGTTTTTTGGTTGCATTCAATTATTCATTTTTTGAACTGCTTAATCCTAATTAGGGTTGGGGGAGGCTAGCGCCCATCTCAACCGACTCTGGGCGAGGGCTGAGTACACCCTGGACACCTCTTCAGGCCATCGCAGGGCAGAAACACGCTGATGGCAACCCATTGGTCTA
Organism: Neosilurus mollespiculum; assembly: GCA_030014195.1. Taxonomy (NCBI): domain Eukaryota; kingdom Metazoa; phylum Chordata; class Actinopteri; order Siluriformes; family Plotosidae; genus Neosilurus; species Neosilurus mollespiculum. The sequence goes on along the minus strand of JAQMYF010000023.1, from coordinate 17,860,508 downwards.
CTCTTTTCGAACGACAGCAATGGTTCTTTTACATGCCTCTCACCACAGACAGTGAGAGACATGGCTGGCCTTTGATAACCCAGTTAGCTGCTCTGGGTGGGACAGCAGTGACAACTCGGTGATAGTGGGGCTGGAACCCCTAACCTTCGGATCAGTAAGCCAACACCTTAACCACCGAGCCACCACTGCCCCTGGTATCATTTAATTTTATTTTTTTTGTCCAACAAATTTGACATTCATTGTGAAACGTGATACAGGAACAAACATGTGGGATTGAGACGGGCTGTGGTCTATACCTGAAAAATCATTGAGAACAAACTCCAGACCAACATTTTTAAATGGACTAGAAGTCTGTTTACTGGAATAATTGACCTAAATAAACTTTATCTAAATGTACGTGTCAAAAAGAATATAGTGTGCCTTAAGTCATTTGTATGATTCCATCTGCTGGTAATCTTCCGTTTTTCAGACCTTGGTTTAATTTTCTCATGTATTCATTTACATTCTTTCTTCCTCCTCGCACTCGGATGAACCCCCCCCCCCCCCGAGATTAATTAGTTTCTCCTCCCTTTTTGTACATCGTATTTATTTGGTCCTTTAATTTAACCACTAAAGCACACAGATTAAAGTAACATGACCTGTGTGTTAAATCCCTCTCATCGACTTGAGAGACTGTGTTATGATTGCAATCCAATTGACATTAGTGCTGAAGAAGTGGATTCTTCAGCCAGCCAGTGTGTGTTTCCGTGTATGTGTGTGTATGTGTGTGTGTGTGTGTGTGTGTGTGTGTGTGTAAGTGAATGAAAGAGGGTTGATATTTAGCACCCTTGAGCTACACTGGAAGTGAGCCAGCTATTCAGAGGGACAGTAGCCGATGCCAGCGTGCAGATAAGCTACACAAATCACCGTGGCAGTATGTGGCAGCGTCTGCTCCCGGAGCTGATTTAATTCAAAGGAGACTGTTTCACTAATTAGCTTTAGTCCACCTCATTGCCTGGATGTGTGTAACGGACTCATTATGTCTTTATCTAACCTCTTTCACCTGCACGTTTCAAGGGACTGCAATTGCTCAAATTAACTCATGTGCACACACACACACACACACACACACACACACACAAACATAAGAAAGTAAATGCACATGATTTCATGATTATATATAATCTTTATACCAGAATGCTAAAAAAGTAATCATCATCAAAATGCTGCTGCATGAGACGAATAAAAACTGCTGGATGTGCAGTTACTGAAAAATAATCAACGTTTATACAAGCACCTGATGTGTCCCTGATTCCTACTTTAATTTCATTGGTAAAGCATGAATACGTCTTTAATGACTGTGGACATTCATCATTTTCTCAGACAGGGCAGTCAAAATGGAGAGAGTGGTGTTGGTTTAAGTACTGAGAAGAGCCCTGTCCTAGTTTTTCCAAGTCCCTATTTCCTAGTTTTTTGGCCATTTGTTGTGACCCGAGAGACAAACTGAAATTTAAGTTCTAAAAAAAACCCCAAATGAATCACCTGGAGAATAAATAAGCATGATTCGTTGAAAACACTTAATTTGTGGGTGTGTACATCGAAATCTTTTGCCAAGGTATTCCTCCAGTATACTGCAATCATTTGGTTCTTTAAAGCGGCGGAACGGTGGCATTTCTGTGTGGAGTTTGCATGTTCTCCCTGTGCTTGCATGGGTTTCCTCCGGGTACTCTGGTTTTCCTTTCAGTACAAAGACATGCAGCTTAGGCTAATTGGCTGTTCCAAATTGCCTCTAGGAGTGAGTGTGAATGGTTTTGAGTGCATGTGTGTGTGTTGGCCCTGTGATTGTCTGGCGAGCTGTTCAGAGTCAACTGAGATAGGTTCCAGTCTCCCCGTGACCTCAGTAGAGTTAAACAGTTTGGCAAATAAGTGTTTCTTTAAACATCTTCAAATCTATGTATTATGGGGAAATAATAATAATATATGTTCAAACTCAGAACAGAATATCTGTTAACACTCTTAAACTGGGAGCTGCCATGTTACGGTGTCCTATTCAGTTAAACTAAATACTTGTAGACTCTTCTTGAGAAGAGCTTAAACAACAAACAGTGCAACTCTGTCTACGGGCAACAAGTAAAGGAGCAAATCAGCTGTGATTGGGGAAGTGAAGGAATCAATGGAGGAGCAGTTAAAGGTAATTGACATCAGAGAGAGGAAGAAGAGAGCTGTAAGGATGTTCATTTAAACAGTGCTGACCTTTTGGGGCTTGCACAGCAGATCTATTGATGTCTGTGTGCTGAAAAAGCAGTTTTACTTTGTAGGATGTATGTGTGTGTGTGTGTGTGTGTGTGTGTGTGTGTGTGTGTGTGTGTGTGTGTGTGAAAGTATGTATAATATATTGCTTTATATATATAAATTTATAATATATCTCATAATGTAAACAATTGGACTTGTTTAAACTCTGTATTTGCAAACCAACTCTTCATATGTATATATATTTTTTCATTTTCTAAGCCGCTTAATTCTAATTAGGATCGTGGGAAGGCTGGCGCCCATCTCAGCTGAGGGAGAGGTACACCCTGGTACACCAGGCCATCGCAGGGCAACACACACACAACCATTCACACTCACGCTCACACCTTGATTTTGGGTGTTGATCTTGGGTGATTTGTAACAGCCAATTAGCTAGCCTACTGTGCATGCTTTTGGATTGTGGGAGGAAAACGGAGTACCCCGAGGAAAAAACATGCAAACTCCACTCAAAAACACCCAAGCCATGGAATCGAACACAGGCCTTCTTGGTGTGAGGCGAACATGCTGACCACTGCTCCACCATGCCGCCATGTATATGTGTGTGT
>JAQMYF010000023.1:17792397-17813392 GCA_030014195.1 Neosilurus mollespiculum | reverse complement strand
GAGATTTGAGAAGATTGAAAATTTAAAAACAAAGCTTTTCTTGTGGAAAACCTGATGCGGCCCAGCCTCACCCAGAGACTGCCTCCAGTGGCCCCCGGGTAAATTGAGTTTGAGACCCCTGCTGTAAAGGCAACAATGCTAACCACTGAGCCACTGTAGCGTCCTGCTAATCATCATGATCACCAATCTTCCTAAAAATTTCCTCGCTAGTGTTTGCTGCAGAAGCATATTTCCACAATAATTACTTACAAACACACCAGTTATCTTATTAAGAGTAACATTTTTTAATGTCCGTGTCTTTTGGGAAACATTCATTCATGCACTCATTCATTTTTTGAACTGCGTTATCCTAATTAGGGTCACGGGGAGGCTGGCAGCCATCCCAGCTGACTCCGGGCGAGGGCAGAATACGCCCTGGACAGTTCGCCAGGCCGTCGCAGGCCAGAAACACGCTGACGGCAACCCCATGGCTTACTCTTTACAAACATCAGCAATGTTTTTTTACATGCCACTCACCACAGACAGTGGGAGACATGGCTGGCCTTTAATAACCAGGTAAGCTACACTGGGGGGACAGCAGTGACATCTTGGTGATTGTGGGGCTTGAACCCCCGACCTTCGGATCAGTAAGCCAGCACCCCACCACTGGGGCACCACTCGCTTTTTGGGAAACATTTTGGTTAAACACTTTCAGGTTTACACTCTCAGCATTATAAAACAAGAGATTAAAAAAAACTTGTAACATGTTTAGTATATATTACACTTCAAAATAATTGCATAGATGATGCTACAAAAGCATGATTCGTGTTAGAGTGCTAACGGCTAAACCGGACCAAATAAGCAATTCTATGCTAAGTCAGCACCTACTGTACATACACTGGATGTAAAACCTTTCCATGCCAACAACAACAAATTACAAAATAATAACCTTGTGACCCAGTGATGAAAACCAAACAGCATCCCTTAAACAGGCTTAATGTGAATTTGAGGCCTCTTTGCTGCAACACACCCTTTCTCTTAACAAAATTCATACACCCTTTGCCTCTTCCTGTTATTTAGTACCTGGCTTGACGCACGTCCTACTAAACTCCCTGTGCACTTGGTGATCTCCCTGCGAAGATGTTGCTTTCCCAGGAATCTCTGTTCACAGGAAGTGCATAGGGAAAGCACATTTTTTGGTGTGCCTTGTTTAATTTACAAACTTCTTTCAATTTCACTGGAGTTCTACTCATTCTTCCAGTGATTAACAATGGAAAAGACATCCTTCAGACTGAGAAACTAACCCCCACCCCCCACCCCCCCACCACCCCTAATGTCAAAGAACAATAAAAAAGAGAAAAAATACAGCCGTCTGAGTTCAAAACAGGATATGAATTATGCAACAAAGAATTCGATTAAAACAGGACAGAATGGGGAAGACAGTGGGTTGGGCCTTTGGGTTGCGCGATGCCAACAGGACATGATCTCAGCTGTGACTGGTGTAAAACATAAGCCATCTCATAATGAGGTAGTAGATGCATCAGCTGTGATAAGCAAGAGGAGGGGAATAGAGAGAGATTACAGGAATCACATACTGAGAATAATCGACTGCTGCACCATTCTGAACTTGATACCGAGACATTTTTGTATTCTTACCTCTTTCTAATATATATTTGAAGAAATGTGCAATGCTCTGCAGAAGTTGGATTGACACTTTCATCTACGTCTAGCTCATCAATATGCATTGGTCTAATTTGGATCAGGGGATTTCTTTGTGCAGATGTTGCGTGCTTATGAAAAAAAAATGTACCCAACCAAAAAAAAAAGAAAACGTACGATAAAGCCAAACTCCTAATTATCGTGCACAATTTAAGTGAATTCAGTTCAAACTCAATTCACACTGAACATTTCCACAAAGTGATTCACAGAAATCTGGATTGACATTTAATAATGGGATCCTTAATGAAATGACCAAAAAAAAAAAAAAAACCCTCCTGTGAGAACACGAGGACGAAAACGGACACAGAACAGAACGTGTGCTCTTGTAGATGACACCGGGACTGCAGGGTGCTCACTCAATCATTATCCGAACCCCTTTAATCCGACTAAAGTGGTGCGTGGGCACTGGTTGTAGGCGGGGTACTCCCTGACCGCTGCAGGACCAAAACACATACAAACGTTCACACTCACACCAAGGAGCAAAGCGTGACTGCCAGTTAGCCTGATGTGCAAGCCTCTGGACTGTTGGAGGAAACTGGAGTCCCCCGGGGAAGCCTACACAAGTATACGGACAACATGAAAACCCCACAGAGAGAAATATCAGAACCTGGGACTCGAAACCAGGACCTTCTTACCACGAGGATCCATAGTTGTAAAAAAAAAAAAAAAGTGAAAGGAAACAGTTTACAGAGTGAGAATGTGGTGAGTAAAGAGTGATGAGGTGGAACAGGGCAGTGTTTACGATTACAGAAGAGGGTTTTAGCTATAAACGGGATTACAGGGGGTGAGAGATTATCACCTGGGTGAAAGAAAACAAAACAAAACTCCCTGAAGGATGTAAACATACAGAAGTAGCCGGTTCCTGTGTAATTAGTAGGAACGACACTGGGAGGACTGGGAGTCGGGGTCTTTCACCTGTGTTCCTGATCATCCGGATGTCATCCGTCGTGGCGTCTGAATGTCCACATCGTTCCTTCTCGTCTTGTGTGCCGGAATATCCAACACTGATAACTCCGAAGGTGTCCCGTCGTCACTCCCAGGACATTTTCACAAAGAAATAAACAACAAACATTACTTACATAGCTTTTCTTCCAAAGAAAAACAAGACTTAAAAGCCGGCTCGCGTCATCACTGCAGTAGAGAGAGCGCGTGAGGGAGAGCGCGAGAGCGTGTAGCGGTGGATGCGCGAGCGACTCGCGTGTCTCACTTTCTGCGCTCGGGCTCGGGGAGGTGTGTTTTCACGCACGCGCGCGCTTCTTCCCGAAGAGGTCGAGCGACAGTCCTCTAAACCAATCAGACGAGCGAACAACCCATAAGCCCTTAATGCGTCACAAAATGAACTCAAGAAATGAGCTCGAGATCAGCTGGATCTCGTTGACATGCTGCAAATTCTGCTCTCTTCCTCAAATAGGTGATGTACAGGACCAGGCTGTAGGGGTCTCGACCCAGTCAGTCAGAAAGTTGGTTGTGCAATCAATCAATCAATCAATCAATCAATCAATAAATAAATAAATAAAATCTCCTCCCTCCCTCCCTCCCTCCCTCCTAATTAGGGTCGCAGGGAGGCTGGTGCCCATTTTAGCCAACTCCGGGCGAAGGTGGGGTACACCCTGAACAGATCACCAGGCCATTGCAGGGACACCACACACACACACACACACACACACACACACACACACACATAACCGTTCACACTCACTCTCACACCCAGAGGAAATTTGGAGCAGCCAATCATCCTACTGTACTTTTGGACTGTAGGAAAAACTCCACACAGAAATACCCGAGCCTGGGAATCGAACAGCAGTTAATTTCATTTATTTTACAAATTGATATAATAAAATACCAGTCTAACTAATATCTATTGCTCTGAAATTAGGAGTGTTCATGCTATTTTTGTTTTTTTTCCGCCTCCTGATACATTACACTAGTGTAGGAGTTATATTCTGGCTTGATGATGAATTACATTAAAACATTTGCTGAATATGGTGACGTTCAGGTTAAAGGTTCCAAGTAGAACTCTAATTCACTCACTCATTGTTGAAAGTGAGTGATTTAATCCTATTAGGGTTGATGGGAGGCTGGAGCCTATCGCACCCCACACTGGGTGAAGGCGGGGTACACCCTGAAAATTTCATAACAATTTTTTGCACCGACTTTGGTTTTGATACACTAAAGCACTGTGGAGATATAACCTCACTTCCTTTTAGGTGGATTTGCTGTTGATTTCGATGTTGGCTATAATGCGTGAACAACTTTGGGGGGGAAAAAAAGCCACCAAATCAGTGGTAAATTTAATGAAGTTTGGTCAGAATAAAGCAACATGGTGGGAATTGGGGGCATGTAGCCACACAGTTCAATAGTTACATGCATAAAACACAACCCACAACCCATATTTGACCCAGTGGTGTGAGTAGATCTTTCAAGCCACTGACATCAAACTTAGTGAAAGAAATTATGGGAACATCTACAATCAGTCTGCCAAGTACCAAAACTTTTTACCATATGGTTATAAGGACCATAGACTCAATAATGTTTCATAAAACATACAATACATTCTGATACATACACATATACTGTATTGCTGTTGATACAGTGGTGCAGAACACTTCTTGACAGTCATGATGTTTATTAAGTTGAGCTGAAACATGTTAAACATCAACATGCAAATAATACTTATTTTAAGGGAAGAGTGTAGAAAACAGCTTCTAAAAACAGTTCAGACGCCAAACACTATCGAGCATGTTTCCCTACTGGTAGCCTGTTGCCTAATTGGAGGAAAGTAGCTCTTTAAAAGCCTCTCTCCATAACAGGAAATTATTCTCCCTGTTTCCTGCACAACAGGCAACGCTTCCTTAGCAACTCCTAGACAAAGGTGTTGATATTAACCTTTCAATTTCTCACTGAGTTTAAAAGCTGGGCTGCATATGAGATATTTTCAGCAAATGTTAACATTTAAATTTAAATTATGTTCTGGTTTACAGTTTGGAAGATTGAGTTCCAGTCCCAGCATTTCCGAGGTCCTTGAGTAAGATCCATGCCATAAGATGTTTCACATCTGCTACCTTTGAAAATCTTTGATAAGAACACATGTACCCCTGCTTATTCATGCAATTATCCAGTCGGCCAATCACAGTGCAGCAGTGCAGTGTATACAATCATGCAGACACAGGTCAAGAGCCTCGGTTAAAGTTCACGTCAGACATCAGAATGGGGGAAAACGTGTTGTCAATGACACTGACTGCGGCATTGGTTGGGGATGTCAGAGGGACTTTTGAAAAATTATTTCTGTGTCTCTTGAATTTTCATGATGCATACAAACTGGCACAGAAACCAAAACCCATACCCCGAACATGAGTGTGTTGATGAGAGGGGTTGGAGAACAATGGCTAGACTGGTTCAACCTGAGAAGAAGTCAAGTTGTAAGTGCCTTATTCCATTTCTTTCACATTAGTTTTCCATTGTTAACATACCTTTTATTGATTTATAGGAACCCTATAACATCTCCCAGAACCTTCCTCTTTCTTAACATCCCACACTGCTTCTCAGGAAAATATTTTCTGCACGGTTTTATTCTTTATTAAGGTCACGGGGTTGCTGGAACCCATCCCAGGTGACTCCAGGCAAAGGTGGTGTACACCCTAAACTGCTTACCAGACGATTGCAGAGCCAACACAAACACAACCACTCACCCGGCCAACTGAGGATGGCCAATCAGCCTAAAGCTGCATCCACACACGAAGTGACGAGCGACAAGCATCCAGGCAAAGATGAACGCTTTGAACGCTAATGAAATGAGTGGTGAGAGGTGACATTTTCTCAAGTGACGTGCAATGGGCAGGTTTATCTGAGCTGAAGTGATTCGAGCAGTAACCAATCAGAGCTTAAAGATACCACTGATTGACATATGCCGCCAAACACTGAGTTTCCTAAAACTATTTTCTTTCTAGTCACTTCCATAGACCGTGTAAAATAGGTGATTTCATGTGCAATTCAGTGGCAAAGCAACTCACGTGTCGCATGTCGCTTCCTGTGTGGGTGTGACTTAATGTGCATGCGTTTGCATTGTGTGAGGAAACCAAGGCACCAGGAGGAAAGCAAGCAAATATGGGTAGAACATGCAAACTCCACACAGAAACGCTCTCACCAGGAACAGGACTCAAACGCAGTACCTTCTTGCTGTGGGTAGTGCTAACCCCTACGCCACTGTGCCAATAGAAATGATAATGGATTAGAATTAATTTTAGAGTTCATAAATATATAGTAAACGTTGCTACCAGAATTACTGTCAGTGCTTCTGTGAGTTAGATTATTGAATTTAAGAATGCAGGGGCACATTTACACATTTTCATCTGGTGTAACTTCTGCTTGGATAGATTTCCACTTTGCAAGACAACTGCATGAATCTGATTTTATAGTGTCTCTTGTTTTTGTCTTTTTTTTCTTCAAAGCACCACCAGCTGTGTGTCTGCACACTTGATAAAGGGCAGACTGTTCGTACAGCCAAACACCAGGAGAGAAGAGCTTTCAGTCACGCAAATCACTTTGGCAGTTATTATTATGGATTTTGCATTGGAAACATAAGGGGGTAAATGCAAAGGGACATGATACATCCACCCCCCCCACCCCATTTTTATTCTCTCTATTTTTTCCTGTTGTCCCAAAGGACTCTCTCTCTCTCTCTCTCTCTCTCTCTCTCTCTCCCTTATTCTCTTGTTCTCCTCTGCAACCGGCAGAAGGTCAGATCTAACTCCTGAGCAGCATGATTCCAATAAATCAGCATGGAGAAAATCTCCTTGATCTCTTTTTTAAACAGTCTATGAAACCATGCATTAAATATGTTACATATTTAGTAAGCTTATTACTTTGTACTAGCACAATATAAAATATGTTTCTTATATTTTGTCTACGTTGCTGCAGTAATTGAATTTTTAAATCATTTGAATATTTACTTCCTGTATCACAGGCAGCTATACTGTAATTTGATTTCTCAAGCTGGGAAAATGCAATGCTAGGGAACTTTTACAACATTACTATGAGGTACCAAAATCTCAGAATTATTGCATCAGTCTGGCAGGATTTACATCAACCATTTGATTTAAAATAGACAGAAATAAAAGGGGGAATATTCCAGACTAGACAGATGGCATGTCAATATTTCTTGGAAAAAAAAGTTCACCGTGGAGCTCAGTTTTATTTTCAATTGCGTCAGTAGGCCATTTTCAGCTGCTGTACCACCTCTTTGTTTGCGAGGCTAAAGATAACGTGTGCCTGGCATTTAGCCCTGCCATTTGTAGCTTTCAGTGGAAAGAATTCACAGACACTGAATTTGACCCTTTTTGCTTTTTTTATATCGCACAAATATGTTTATCTTTCTGAAACGGCCATTGGAAAACACAAGCTCTGTTTATAAGCATTGTAACCAAAAGGCTAACGCCAGCGGCTGGAAGAATAGCGGTGAGTTGTAAATAAACGTCCAGATGTGATACGAGAGCACGACAAAGGAAAACATGTTTTTGGGGTTGAAAACATAAATATCCTTGACCACTGCCGTTGTTGGGAATTGTAACACCCCCTACACCCCCCCCCCCCAACCCACCTGGGCTATGTGTATATGCGAGAAAGACAGCATGAGGAAAAACATGTCAGAAACCAGCCACATACACACATAGTACTGACCCAAACAGGAAACTGATTGGGGGAAAAGGGGTCAGCGACTTGTTTCCAAACCCCTGAAGTGAAACATTGCCTCATGTTTTATAAGAGTTGCTGTAAAAAGACCCACAGGATTGTTTATAACCTGCAGGGGACATCAGATTAGTATTTTTCCTCGTTCAGTGAGTGCCGTTGTCACCAGATGGCTGGGTCAATTCTGAGGTAATGTTTTTCTCACCAGGTGACTCATTTAGTATATATATTTTTTTTAAACGCCAAACAACTTTGATTCTTTTTTTAAAATGCCAGCAGAGATCCATGTCGGCATTGTTTAGATTAATCACGTCTGCCAAGGAGGTTATGCATTACATTTGGTTTATTTCTCTAGTAAAAGAGTTACCAAAAAAAAAAAAAAAAACTTTTTTTCTTTGCAGATTTTAAGGAAATTAGAGGCTTTGGACAAGGAATTATGATCTGGATTCAATACTGGATACAGGAATTTTTTTAAAGGATTTATTAACACAGTGAGATAGCTTTGTTTTAACAAAAAAAAAAAGTTTCAAACATTGTTCAGCAAACTTTCATGCACTTATGAAATTGTTCTTTCTATTCACAGTTTGGAAAGAATTCTTTGATGAAAAAGCAAACAAGACTATAAGCTTCACTCCTCAAGGAGCCCACAATCAGTCCTGAGTGTATTCGAGTGTGAACACGCTCTAAGAAAACATGCACTTAATGACACAGGTGAACGATACGAATTTATTATGAAACAAAAACAGCAGGGAATAAACAGACATAAATTAGGATTTACCAGCAAACAGGTGAACACAGTAGGGTAACAGATGAATGACAGGATGGGGGGTGGAGTGAGGAGCAAAATAAAAACAAACATGACAAGGAATTTATGAATTTATGACTAGAATGATAAGATTACTGTCTTAAAACTAAATTTGTGGCATGACACAATAATTTAAACAAACATTACATACATTTTGAACTGCATATGTAAGAAAAATTCAAGAGAGAAATCACAGACGTGCACTACAGATAGACAGATACTGGATTCAAAAAGCTATAGTATTATCCCTTGAAGGTTAGTCAGTGGAGAGAGAGAAGTAAAAAGAGAGAATGGGAGAAAGTAAGTGCGTTTTAATGGTGGAGAAAATCCAGTGTCAGCGAATCCAAACACATCTCTCGGTGCACAAACACAGGAACACTATTCACACCTTCTCCTTGTCCTGCTCCCTCAGGTGACAGAGAGTCAGCACTTCATCAAAAATAAAAAAAGAAAGGACTGTATTCTCAGCTGAGCTTTGCGAGCTGATCAATACATTACTGTCAGCCTGCAACACACCAGTGTCCAGAGCCTCTGAAGCAGTATACTTATAATATATACTGCATATATACTGTGTATATATTGTATATACCATACAGCAGGTGTTGTTGTATTCTGTAAGAAAATCTTTAACTGTAAACAATGAATATTACTGATCAAGTCAAATCATAGAATAATATAGTAATTAATTCATTAATTAATTAACTAGATTAAACAATACATTATTTTGTTTTTATTTGTACCTATTAGGGACAAGCTGATGGACAGTTACTCATTTTACAACGCAGATACAGAATCATGGGTTCACAAAGCTCTGTATTCATAATTATCCACTTACTCCTTTTAGGGTCGTGGGGAGGCTGGTCTCAGCCGACACTAGGCAAAGGCGGGGTACACCCTGAACAGCTTGCCAGACCATTGTAGGGCAACACACACACACACACACCATTCACACCTAGGGCAAATTTGGAAAAGCCAGTTGGCATAATGTGTATATCTTTGGACTATGGGAGGAAACCAGAGTACATGGAGGAAACCCACGCAAGCACGGGAAGAAAATGCAAACTCCACACTGAAACAACTGAGCCTGGGAACTGTACCTAGAACCTTCTTGCTGTGAAGCAGACATGATAACCACTACGCTGCCGTGCTGCCCGAGTTAAGTATCAGTGAATAGAATTTTTTTTACTAAATACAATGTAAAAAAAACATAAGAAAAGCAAGCTGGATCTTCACCTGCCTCATATGAATACCCATGTTAAAATCCTCGCCAGCAAAATGAGTGTAAACAAAATTTTATCAACCCATGCAAAGTGGGTAGAGTTTAACTGATCTGAACTTTCACATGATGTGAATCTTCATTCTATACTTGCTGCATGACAATAATAATGTAAGTAAAGCTTTTTACACCCCACCACCCACCCACCCACACACACAGATATAAAATGGGGACTCAAATAATTAAAGAGTGGTTCAGGGAGCATGAGGAGTCATTTTCACATATGTATTGGCACCCCAGAGTCCTGACCTTACGTGCTGTAAGCAAGGCAAATGTCGGAACAACAATATATTTGTGTGTGCCAATTGGCAGTGTATAAGCTATTTATTAGTGAACTAATGAACTGAACTACTCCATGTCTGTGAACACTTCCTGTTGGGAACTAACTGTTCACTGCTAACAATTTCACCAGAAAACATTTGTAAGCGGGAAACATGCGAAAAGGTTACCTAGGCAACTGGAGCTCAAATCACTTGTCAGTCATTGCTTCCTGTGTGGATGACACTTTAGGGTGAAGGGCTCAAACAAGTGAATCCAATACTGTTAGAACAAGTGTCAGCTTTATAGTGATGTTATCAGTGTTTCCTTTCCAGCCTTCTCGCTATGTTGTACTTTCAATGATTAATGTTGCTAACAATAGTAATTAAATGTGCTGCACCACACTGTAATGCCTATATAATATTAACAAGCAGGAAAATGGCTGTCGTAATTGCCAAAGCACATTTAATTAATCCAAGAGGGCATTGTATGGGCAGTGATTCAGTGTTTTGATACTTACAAGGCAGTTATGCAGCTGCTGCTAATGAGCTTTTCGATTATTACGATATATTCTCTGTCCTGAAAAAACCCTCGGAGTCGAGCTCTTGCAACAGCAATTTAACGATGTTGACTAGAGCTCTTGAGGAGAGGCATAAAAAAGACTCACACTGTGGCCTTTAAAGCAGTCGTGCGCTAGCAGCTAGATTTATGTGTGCTCTGGTGCGCCGTCCGTTTTGAGAAATGGTGTGCGGGACGTTACCTTGCTGCCCTTTTCTGTAGCAATTCATTTTGCTGTTTTGTTTAATATAATAACAAAAAACCCACAATTCACATGTCCCATTAAGCGTCTGGTGTGTGTGCTCTTGGGTTGCCCTTTGACAGGAACTAGCGAATGTGTACGGTACCAGAAAACTTATCTGATCACAGTGCGAACAGGGATTTTCCATTAGCATGCTAACTGAGCTAAAGCTAATCTGTCCAGGTTGTCTGGCTGCTGAGAAAACAATAGGCCTGGCAGGGTCTAATTTTTTTTTCCTGTGACTGCTTTCACATCTTTCAACCTAGGGAAACTGAAAGAATGTAAATACCCTGATTATAAAGATCTCTTTTTTCTAGGTTTTTTTTTCGTGTTTATTAAAAGTTTGAGGTGACTGTGCAAGCATGACTAGGTCACAATATGAGGTCTAACAATGATTAGGAACTATAGTTTTCTGATACATCCTTCTAAAAATTCTTGACAACATGACACTGTCTCCTTCCTACACACACCCAGAATTCAGTTTGACAGCAGAACAGCTTGACTGAGTCTCTGCGGCGCACCATGTCTGAGACGTCAGCTGTGTTGTTCGCTCACCCCTGAGATCAGGCCGTAAAATTCACAGATGGCTGCTGCTTTAGCTTCATGAAAAAAAAAAAGTACCCTTATATGAAATATAGTCAAGGCGTAAATAGCAAAATAATTATAAACTAACTGTGTAATAATCTGGATTAACTATTTTTAAGCTCAAAGTGAAATTATATAAGATGTTTTGTTCATATTTTTAGATTACTTAGAGCTGCTCTACATCCTTAAAGACAGCGGAAGTTGTAGTCATGACCCGGAGTCCGGTTCTGTTCTGCAAACAGAGCATCGTTAAAGTTAGGCAACATCTTTGAGTGTGTTATTTTCTTTCACGTGAGTTACATGGAAGGTACTGTGACACGCCTATTTTCGTTTTGCAGGATATTGTGTGTGTTTTTTCTGTCTGCAGTCCACAAGTGCGTGCTCGGTCCTAGTAAGTTATTACCTTTCTCATGAGTTATATATTGTTTGTGTTATTATTACTAGATATTTGAGAGCTTACGGAAATTGTAATAAAGTAAAGTAATATTACGATAGTCTTTACATTTACATAGACAGGAACATTCCAGTGGGTTCGGTGTGTTCGTTCCACAAGTCATTATTGCAAAGTAAAGTAAATCTGAGTGAGTTCTTTGAAAATTCCTCCCAGGAGAGCAAGGCATCGGCAGTATGTCATTAATGATCTGCTCTTGCGTTCATCTCTGGGGTGCAAAGCCATGCTGAAGTCACCTGAAAACCATATGCAGTTCATTCACGTGTGTGGGTTTGTGGGTGTGTGTGTGTGTGTCTGAGAGAGAGAGAGAGAGAGAGAGAGAAAGAGAGAGAGAGAGAGAGAGATAGGGATGAATGCGCAATGACACAACATCCTTTATGTGCATGCTGTGATCACATCAGCAAAAATCCGCTCGGCTCACCTCATTAGCACAAAACCCAATTCTGCTGTCGTAGTGACAAAGCGAACTTCATGTCACAGTTTTCTAATAAAATCCTGTATAAACATGTATGTGCACCGTGACATACCATATGTTCCCATGACATCATTTTCCTGTGTTGCTTCATGATTGATCCACACCATTAGCCACACCAGCACCTGTCAATCAGCTGTTTTATCTTTCATGATGAATGTGTTTGACTATAACTTTGCTGTAACAATAGTGTGGAATTAAACCAGGATGTTAAATCCATCACAAGGAATAAAAGAGACCCAGATTTCCAGTGTCTTTAAGTTTTTATCAACAATATGATACCTTCTGTTTAATATGGAGGCTATGAATAATCAGAGCTGTCTCAAATTTCATAAATTAAATTAGATTATGTGTAAACACTGGGAAATCCACTGATTGTTTTCTGCAAACAATGCAACTATAATAATATTTATTTTTAAAAAAATCACACAGAGTTGGCCTTGCAATTTATTTTAATATGGGTTCATTGGGGCACAATATTCATTGGGACACAATGTCCGCAAAGCGGAAAAAAAACACAAAGCGCCATGAATTATGAGCATGCTTTGAGCATGATCAGGGAACAGACAGGAAGCAGGTCACATTCAGAAAAATTAAACTTGAAGGAATCGCGTTTCCAAGTTCATCAAGGTCCACTATGATGGTGTATCAAGGTCTGTTACGCTCTGTTAAGGTCTGTAAAGCTCTACTGCACTCTATCACTCTATCACTCCACTGTTCTATCACGATTGGTGTCAAATTGTAATAAATCATAATAATCAGCACAATCATCACAAATTCACCAAGTTCCCTCAAGATCATCACTAAATGGTCACACGTCCCCCCACGCTCAAATCGTGGAGATTGTGGAGATCATGGACATCATGCCCCAGAGTAACCCCAGGGTAACAGTACAAGCAGTGTAACTTAATTCATGTGAATAGCTACATGTGAAAAATCCCCGCAGCAGTAACTGCAAGGCAGATCTAATGTAAACAATTTAATTTTAAAATCCATAAAATCTTAATCTTTATCTGTTATGATTTACAGAGTACCACGCACAAATTCATTTGCACTCACTCATTTAATCCCTTTAGGGTCACGGAAGGGCCTATCTTAGTCAACAGTGGGTGAAGGCTGGGTACACCCTGAACAGCTCACCAGACCAATGCAGGGCCCCAAATTTATTTACACTTAGAGGAAATTTATCTTACTATATGCACCAACTGACTAGTTTTTACGAGCTGTGAGGAAATTGGAGGACCTAGAGAAACCCACTCGACACAAACCTGAGCTTGGGATTGGTTTTACTTTAGGACTTGATTATTTCTTTTTGAAACATTGTACTACTTCCTGATTTAAATAAAAACACACGCAGATGGCTCTCTACATGCTTCATAATCTAA
This sequence comes from Neosilurus mollespiculum, assembly GCA_030014195.1. Classification (NCBI taxonomy): domain Eukaryota; kingdom Metazoa; phylum Chordata; class Actinopteri; order Siluriformes; family Plotosidae; genus Neosilurus; species Neosilurus mollespiculum. Next base: position 17,799,978 of record JAQMYF010000023.1, on the reverse strand, counting down.
ATAAACAGTATACAAAACAAACCTCTGTCTATTCATACATCATCTTTCCACCAACTAGCTAGATCTTCACTACAGCAAGTCAGGGAGGATGAAGGCTATTCACCACTGCATATAATCACAGGGGCAGTTCTTGGAAAGCCTCCAGCTCTGGAGGATGGAGATCAGATTATTGTCTGCAGCAGGAAGGTGAACTGGATGTGCAAATAGCTCCAGGCAAGAAGAACCATTGCCTTAGTGGGGTATAAGGTTTTATGTGTCGAGCAGGTGAGGAAGAACAGAAGAAAACAGCTGTAGTAGTACACCAGTGATCATTATTGGATCCACCAAATAAGCTTGCTCCCTTAACCCACCTTTGCTTTTGGACGTGAACTCAGGAGGGCTTGCAAATGAACTGTACATGCAAATGGTAAGAACAGAAGCTGGGATCCTTACTTGCTTTTGCTACCAGTTGTTGTCATAAAATTCATGACCAAACCCCTGCGAGTCACCTCCCATCGACTCGTTTCTTTTATTAAAGACCAAACCCAGACATAAAGAAACACAAAGAAGGATCTTGGCTTTATTATACCATTTATCTTCACTCTCCATATTGTTGCCATAACTGGTAGGCACATACAATAAAACCAGGATTTAAAATATGGCTCATCCTCTTTTTGGTCACACTTAAGGGGATTGTATTGTGTTAGCAGTCTGGAGGTTGAGGAGAAGACAGTGTGGGTGTGTGAAGGTGTGTGTAGCTGTGCGGACTCATGGAGTACACGGATGCATTTTTAAATCTACATGTGCACATCTATTTGTGTTTGTGTGAAAACATTGTTTATGTATTATATAGCCATCATTGTTTATATACTGTATATTGACAGTAGTAATGTCAGTACGGTTCGAAAAATTGTAGTCATTCATGTCCTTTTGATTATTTTGCCCTTGCTTCTCGCACCTTGATCAGAGGTTTGCTCTCTTAATGTGTGCGTCTGTTCTACGTTTAGCCCTTAGCCCTTCATTTATCTATTAATACCACATTGTTTATTTGTTATAACAAATAAAATATTTCATTACCAATATTCCAATGTCGATATATAACTATAAATTTGTCTATTTTTGGGACATTCATTGGACATGGTGTGCATTCCGACTTTAATACTCTGTATATAGTACACTGAAGTCACACAAGCAGCATGAATTCTCTTGATTTATTACCAAATTTTTATTCGTCTTAATTACTACTAATAACAAATCACATCAGGATACTGATAGGTTTTACCTTTTTCATTTTCTGTTTACTGAATATTAAGTGTGTGAATCTGGCTTTAGAATGTGATCATCTGTCGAGGTGTGGGTTGTTACAATGCATTCATCCGCGCATTCGCAGGGTTTTTCTCATTACTATGCATGAGACTTTTTTTTTTTTTTTTTTTTTTACAGAAAGCAGAAAGATACAGAAATAAATAGAAACAAATAATGTGTGCTCAATTTTACCCAACAGATACCAAGCTAGGCTTGTTAGGTAGCTGATGCTAACCACAACTAGCACATGCTTATTTGATTTGATTTTTTATTATTGCTTTTTATGTGTTCCCACAATTCTTTTCTCTGCAATATTGTATATCTGGAATGTGAAAATGGTAATCTTGTTTTCAAATAAGACACAAACGACTACATTTGTCTAAATTACTGGATTAGCCACCTCCTGTTTGCTAATATTTGTGACATTATGTGCATAGTGCCACCATTACTATGCCTGGAAGCTCTAATGTGTTAGGAATACAGACAGGGAAAATCATGCAAACAACATCAAACAAACAAACAAACAAAAAAACCCCAAACAAATAAATAAATAAAAATTATGACAAAATTTCTAGACATTTAATTTTTTTTTTAATTATGAGGAAAGTGAGCTATATATGTTGTCTAACACAGATTTTTTTTAACTTTTCAAATTAAATTTATAAACATTTCACTCTTTTTCTTTATATCAGAAAACTTTTAAGCATCTGTTTTTCATCTGGTGTCATGTTGGGGATGTTTAGTTTTTTTTTGCACTGTTTCCTTTCAGGTATAGTATTGGTGGTCTTTTTTTTTTTTTTTTTTTTTTAAAGACAACCAGATCTGCTTTTATGGTCATTTACATTCATCCAGGAGTGCAATATTTTGACCATGCGCAATATGACACTGACATTAGTGCACTTGTGCCTGACCAGGAGGCCACCATCTCTGTTTATTATTTGCTTTTTATTTCTGCATAATGATGTTAAGTTTTGACTAGAGGTAAGTGTGATTTCTCAAAACCAGCAGGGGATAGACAGGATCTTAATGGTGCATCTCTTCATCTTCTTTATCTCCATCACAGCACTGCTCTTCCTCCTGATGCTTTTATATTAATCATTCTATAAGGGCTAATTCATTTAGAGCCATGAGAGCAGTTTGAACTCATTTGGTCGTTATTAAAAGATTGTGGGTGATACGGCACGGAGTGTTGGTGCAAATTCGATCAGGCTGGATGGATATGCTCTAAACGAATGGCACTCTGGCTTGAAAAAAAAGGGGAAATGGCTTATCATGGAGCTTGATTAGAAACGCAGCTGTCTGCTTGTGTTAGCGTGTCTGTGACGTGAAAGTTGTCCTGCTGGGTTTGCATAAAGTGACCTTGAGATGCTGAGTGAGGGAGGAAAAGAGAGAGGAGAAGAGAAGAGAAAAGAGGAGTAGAGATAAAGGAAATATATGAAAAGAGAAGAGATGAAATTCAAATATAAGAAAAGAAATTAAAACTAAAAAAGAAAATAAATAGACAAAATATAACAGAGAAGATTTTAAATGGAACAAAATGAAATAAAACAGAATAAAGACAACATGATATGAATGAACTTAGAATTAGAAAGGAGACTGATGGAATTAGAAAAGAATTGAGAAGAGAACTCAAGAAAATAACACTAGAATAGAAAAAAAGTACATTAAAAGTATAAGTGAAGAGTTTAAAAATATGCTAGAGGTATAAAGTTAGAGTGTGGCATAATGGCGTAATGGTTAACATATCTACCCCACAGCAAAAAGGTCCTGGGTTTGAATTCTGTGCACGGCAAGTGTTTTAGGGTGAAGTTTGCATGTTTGGGTTTCCTCTGGGTAGTCTGGTTTTCTCTCACAGTCCAAAGACATGCACATTAGAGGAACTGGCTGTTCAAAATCACCCATAGATGTGCATGTGAGCGGTTGTGCACTTGTGTTGGCTCTGTGATGGATTTAGGGTGGACTGTCTGTTTACAGTGTCTTCGTCCAGGGAGGCCTGAAAAGGGCTTTAGCCTCCCTGCAGCCCTAATAAAGGATTAAGCGGTTTGGAAAATGGAATGAGATTTAAAACTGGAATATAAGTGAAGAGATTAAAATATAATACAAGTAAATAAATAAATGTAGAATTAACCAGAGCTGAATTCTTTAGAATAAAATTAATTAAACAAAAATAGCATAGCATAGCAAAACATAGAATAGAATAGAATAGAGTAGAGTAGAAGTTTTTGAAGCCACCATTTTCAGCAGCAGATTATCGTCCTCAAAGTGTTTGAGTGACACTCATCGAAATAAAGACACAATAGCAGTCAATTCAGTTTCCACAGCAAGTTAGTTTATCAATAAACAAATCAGACTGAAGTGTTTTTATCAGCCTCTCATGTTTACAAAGCTGCATCTCTTCACATCTCAGTGCAATAATCAATAATTCAATCCACTGTTCCACACGACTAATAACACACAACTGTGTACTGCTGTCATGCATAATTAACTTACACATTTGTGATCATATAGTTATTTTATTAACAAACACTCAAGAGGATCAAATTTATTCCAGTCACAAGATAAGCGATTAATCAGCTTTCAAGATGTCAATATTTATACCACTGTCACATTCTCGAATCTGATTGGTCTGAAGATGTTAATTCATTTTTAATAACAGCAGATTTGCCTACAACACTGGCTGGAATGCAAATATGTTGCTCTTCTACAGTGTAAGATGTAACTATAAATGGATATTTATATAAATATTATAACTAGACTTTTCATTTTGCAATAATTTAAATCATTGTGATTGTTGAAAAATTATTATGGTACAGTGATTTGCAAAAGTTTTTACCCCCTTGGCATTTCCCCTATTTTGCTGCTTTATAATCTGTAACATAAATTATTTTTTTCTTGGAATTTATGTAGTGAACCTATACAAAATAGTCTAAGTTGGTGAAGTTAAATGGGAAAAAAGTAATATAAATTTTTAAGATTTAATGCTACCAATTACCTACCTTCAGAAGTAACATAATTAAGTAACAAAATTAAGGTTCACATGTATACAACCTAAGTATCACATGATGTCAGTATACACACCCCTGTTCTGACTGGCCCCAAAATCTTCAACATCACTAATCCAAAAGTACCACCAGTCAAGAGACACCATGAAAACCAAGGAGCTCTCCAAATATGTCAGGTGTGGAGAAGTTGCATTATGACACCTTGAAAATCCCACAGAGTGCCATTAAATCCATCATTACAAAAATGCAAAGAATATGGAACAATTACAAACCTGCCTAGAGAGAGCTGTTCACCAAAACTCACAGACCGGGCAAAAAGGGCATTAATCAGAGAGGCAACACAAAGACTAAAGATAACCCTGAAGGATCTGAAAGGGGAGACTTGTGTATTTGTCCACAAGCCACAGCACTGGGCTTTGGAACTGTGGCCAGAAAAACCCCAACAACACTGCAACATTTACAAAAAAATAAAATAAAATAAAATAAAATAAATTTAATAAATAAATAAGCAAATAAATAAATAAACAATTAAACAAACAGACAAACAAACAAATAAATAAATAAGAAAGAAAGAAAGAAAGAAAGCATGGTGGTGGCAGTATCATGCTATGGGGATGTTATTCATTGGCAGGGACTGGGAAACTGGACAGAATTGAGGGAATGAGGGATGGTGCTAAATACAGATAAATTTAAGGAAGAGAAATTCTTAAAGGAGCTGGAGCAGTTTTGTTTTGAAGAATGGGCAAACTGCAGTGGGTGCAGTGGTACTGCAGTGGCTGGGGTGGGGTGGGTTAGTTGTGCACCCTCCAGTTTTCTCTCATTCACTCAATTTCTGAACCACATAATCCGTACTAATAGGGTCGCGGGGAAGCCACCCCTATTACAGCCGACTCTGGGCAAAGGTGGAGTACACCCTGAACAGCTCAGCAGACCATCGCAGGACAACACACAAACAACTATTCACACTCACATCCACACCCTGGGGAAATTTGGAATAGCAAATTAGTCTAATGTGCATATCTTTGGACTGTGGGAGGAAACCAGAGTACCCAGAGGAAACCTAAGCAAGCACAGTGAGAACATGCAAACTCCACAGAGAGAGAGAGAGACAGTCTGGGGCAGATTTGCTACGCCACTGTAATAAAAAAATTTGGGATGTGCCAAAGAAAACTCCATGCAACTGCACTCTATATTAGGTCGTATAACAAGATGACATTTTTGATTATTTTTCTATAGCATAATTGTTTTTTTTTTTTAGTAGCTTCCTGTTCCAATTTGTTATGTTGCTCATTTAAAGCACTCATATTGGATCCCTGTTACCAAATCAGCAACAGAATTTTGTAAATTGATTTGAGTGTACAATATCATAGCAAAAATCACTTTCGTTTTTGTACATCATTGTGAAATATATCTTATAGAGCTGAATGTACCCTTCATATGAGGCACTGTAACAAAAAGCCGATCGTTTTACAGTCACTTTATTGCTCAGAACCCAGGGGAAATGTTCACAATCATCAGGGGTTTGTTTCCACATATGCTACTGCGGGTTACTGAAAGGCTTTGAACTCTATTACTCTTGGACCTCTTGTGAGTTCGAAACGTGCCTGATTTGATTTATGTGGCAGTTTTAATGTTGCTTACACTCATTACAGTCAGGGAAACCTCAAACATGTATCGATTTTTGCGTAGGTATGTGTGTGAGTATGTGTGTGTGTGTGTGTGTGTGTGTGTGTGTGTAGTGGCTATTAGCATATCAGTAGTTACTGAATTTGTAGCAGCCATCGAATAATAGCATTTAAAATGAATTTCAGTATAAAGAGCAAGATATATAATAGATGTATTATAGATGTATCATGTAGCAAAAAGACCCTATATGGATACTGGTTTTATTTACTCATATACTCATCTTATTACATGATCCACAGTATAGTATATGAATGTGACCAAAATAGTAAAAAAAACCCTTTAATTTACATGTACAAAGGGTTTTTTACCCTTACAATTTACATAATGTAATTTACATTTTACAAAGGGTTTATGAGATGACTGGGGTTTGACCTTTCAAGATCACTCAAGGTCAAAGGTAGTTGTATCATTTGAAAGTCCATATACAGTTTCCTATTAGTGATCTATAATAGAGGCATGTCTGTCAATGGGTTATAAATGCACTTTCTCCAAAACTTTGTGACCTTGCTCTGACCTTAATCTTTGACACTGACACTCCAAAATCAAACCATGTCTGTGACTTAGGTAGAGGGGTGTCCCCAGCAAGTTTGGTGAAAATACGTGCACTGTTGTGGTCAGTATTTTGTTCACAGGTAAACTGACGCTGGTGATTCCAAAACCTCCACCAAAACTCTATTCACAGTTATGGCCAATACAGACTCACCATGTGACCTAATGTGCATGTTTCTGGACTATTGGAGGAAACTGGAGTATACAGAGCCACAGTATCACACTCACTTCACTGAAAGTGTGTGATTGTTGTTCAGGTTTGATCAGAAGGCACATGGCGTCCTCTGCTCTTCCTGTATTCTGTGTATTAGTAGCATTAAACCTGGCTGCAAGGCTGTACTGTTTTCACAGTGGGACACTTTTGAGAATAAGCACACCATCAGGATTTTTATGACTCTCATTATGCGTGTATGAGTGGACGACTCGCTAAATATAAAAGCATGCAAACCCATCCTCAGGGCTGTTCCCACTGATTTCATCAGTAATATTCTTTTTTTTTTCTTTCCCTATAACACACACTTCAGTTGCACCCCCCCCAAACAACCCCCCATCCTCTTTTTCAGTTTCTCTAATTCTGTTTGTGTGTATGCAGTTAATGATGGTCATATTAATGCCTGAATGCATTTTTCATTACAGCTCTGTCCAGGGGTCATGTCTGGGGGTCAAAACCTGAATGGAGATCAATGAATAGGATCTGCATTGTCCTTTTTGGACAATAATACACAAGTGTGTGTGTGTGTGTGTGTGTATGTGTGTGTGTGTGTGTGGTTATTTTTACTATTATTAATAAGTGACACGTCGATGGCAAGGGGAAATGAAAAGAATTGGATAGTGTTATAGAGGAGCACAGTGATGTCTCATAGAGATACTACACTTTTAATGAAGTGCTGGGCAGGGAGAGTACATGAGGGAACATGGGCTGATTTTTTTGCTTGCTTACATTTCATCATAAGCTGAATCCATTGAGAGAAAGAGAGCGAGAGCGAGAGAGAGAGAGAGAGAGAGAGAGAGAGAGAGAGAGAGAGAGAGACAGAGATTGACAAAAATAATGGCTTTGTGT
>JAQMYF010000023.1:17778914-17792297 GCA_030014195.1 Neosilurus mollespiculum | reverse complement strand
AGAGAGAGAGAGAGACAGAGATAGAGAAAGAGAGAGAGAGAGAGAGGGAGAGAGAGACAGAGACAGAGAGAGAGAGAGAGAGAGAGAGAGAAAGAAAGAGAGAAATAGAGAGAGATAGATAGATAAAGAGAGAGAGATAAAGAAAGAGAGAGCTAAAGAGAGAGAGAGACAGAGAGAGCAAGAGCGAGAGCGAGAGAGAGAGAGAGAGAGAGAGAGAGAGAGAGAGAGAGAAAGAGATTGCCAAAAATAATGGCTTTGTGTAGGTAGATATTTTCCCATAAGGCTCCACAGGGTATAAACAATGTAAATGTATCCTCAAGGGTGTAACACTAGGGTCACTAAGATGCATTGTACCTTGAGGTCTTCTGACTAACACTACCAATAACATACTCTCTAGTAGAACCACATTCACAGCATTTGTACCCAACCCATTTCATTATTTTTTTTGGAAATGCAATAATAGTGCTTTAATGAAACATTCATAGCTGTTGTAAACAATATTTAACCTAGGTATAATAACAGCCTGTTTATTCGAAAATAAGTATTAACACTAATCTAATTGGTCAGATGGTGGCTTTCATTGAATGTTCAATTTTCAATATGGTATTGTTTCCATGGCAACAGCTCACAGAGACTCTCAAGATACTCCCGGTGTCTCTCAAAGAACTTTCCAGAACATTAAATGTAGCTACAAATGGATCAAAGGTACAATAATGCCGCTCCTTAATTAACAAGAAATTATTACTACCGGGGTCGTAAGCACATCTGCCTCACAGCACGAAAAAGTCCTGGATTTGAAATTGGTCTTAGTGAGGGTGTTTTCTGTGTGGAGTTTGCATGCTCTTCATGTGCTTGCGCGGGTTTCCTCCAGGTACTTTGGGTTTCTTCCGACAATATAAAAAGACATGCACATCAGGCTAATTAGCTGTTCCAAATTTCTCCCTAGTTGTGAGTGTGAGTGGTTGTCTGTGCATGTGTTGCCCTGTGTTGAACCGACAAGCTGTTTAGTGCGTACCCTGCCTTCGTCAGAATCGGCTGAGATAGGATCCAGTCTCCCTCCTAACACTGTAGGATTAAATGGTTTGGCAAATGAATGAAAGAATGAATATTACAAGAGGTAAGCAATTCACTTTGGGATATGATGCAGGAAAATGGTCAAAACACCAAATCTTTTAATTATTTATCTGTAACAGCACATCCCGTACATTATTCCAAACAAGTAGTGCTGCTTGAGATGATTAGAAGAACATAGTTAGCATCTTTAATAGGTAATAACTCATGCTAATGCTAAGCATCTTTTGATAAAACTGATCTTTTTGAATAAAATTTTGGCAGACACTCATATCCAATTACAATTACATTTTAATACAACGGAAATGGTTACCGGCCTTGCTCAAGGACCCAACAGTGGTGATAGTGGGGATTGAACCGCTGACCTTCAGATCAGTGACCCATCACCTTAACCACTAAGCAACCACTGCCCTAAATATATGTACATATATTTGACTGAAATGTCAAACAACACTTTTGTATTGGTCTGTCTCTTTGGTAAAGCATCAATGCATCACAGATGTTAACCTGTGAAAAACAAACAAAAAAACAAAAAACAGTATAATGAATAATAAGTGCGTAAAATTTTTGAATGCCTGTTAATCATTCAGTAACAACATGCTGGATAGAAGTGAGTAATTATTTATTTTTTAATTTTTTTATTTTTCAAAATGTTTTTGACCATTTTAGAGGTAGCAATAAAAAAAAGGTGGGACAGCTCTATGTTCCGACAGCCGATTGGTCCAGCAGCCCTACTCATATAAGATGGGTACCTTGTTTAAATCAACACCCTACTCAGTTCAGTTGGGTTTAGGCTGTTGGACCAATGGACTGCAGCAGTGGGACCAATGGGCTGTCGGATTATAGGGCTGTAATCCAATAAAAATATTTAATAGCTGCTGATCAATGAATAAAAAAAAAAAAAAAAAAATTTCATCTTATAATGTTTGAACTAGGATCATCTGATATATTACTGTAACTGTAAAAACGTATATGTCACTGTAAAAAATGTGCACATTTTCCACTTTCACATTGCTGCATTCTGGTGTAAACCCCCCCCCAAAAAAAAATTGCTATTTCCACGACTCCCATTTAAAAAGCGTAATTTATTCATCTTTTTGGACAGCTGAGAAGACAAGGGCGAAGGGCTAAACGTTTTAAAAATCATTATATGACTGTGTGTGCCTGAGGCTGGAACTCTTATTAGTCAGAATCAGTGTACTCTCTCAGTAAATGGCCTGCTTTTTCAACTTCAAGTCTCCTTTTATGAGACAACAACAACCCCAGTCCCTTATTGCCATACTGACAAGCTGTTGTCTCTTGCTAAAACAAGGCTAATGGTGTTGGTTTGTATTCCATGACATTGTCAGTAGACACATATGGATATAAATGTGTAGTTGGTATACTAGGTTGTATAGAAATAACTTTTATTCAAGTTGTGGATTTAAAGACAGTGATGTACGATTACAACTATAATGGAATAATGTCTCTAAATATTACAGAGCGATGCAATATTTCTTCTTTGTTCTTCTCCTCCATGCCTAGTAACTTTACCTGCTGTCTCCATTATTGCTGTTTTTATGACTTTGTACGCCGGCGCCGTTAAATTGATGGCATTCCCTGTGAAATTCACAGCTCAGCAATAAGTCATCAAAGCTGTCTCTTGTAGCCAAAATCCCTGTAATGTACATGTACAGGCTTAGTGGCTGTGACAAGTACATGAGATTTCAGTCTTTTATCTGAGACGATCTATCATGGTGGTCAACAGGTAGAACTCATCTTCCTGGGCTCTGTTTTGTTTCAGCTGTCTCTTGTGGTGCTTTTAAATGAGGTGTGAAGGCTCCCGGTTAATGAGCAGATCTGATGATGAAATGGATGGTAGGTTTGAATATTTGGATAGTGAAACCAAAGTCATACAGCATGAAGCTGTCAAGGAAAATTAACCTTGCTCAGCCTTGAACATTTGCGTAGACGGCTCATTAGTTGCATGTTTGTAAAGTCATAGTTAAGATTTGGAAACAGTTTGCTCTGGGTGATATTTATGGTTATTCCAGACACATTTATTTGCCTAAAGGAATCTTATTGCACAGTTTCCCACTTCCAGATATATTATTCAGCCATGACATTTTTGGCATCTGATGTTTATTTTTAGCTTCGCTATGGAGTGATGGAAGTTGAACAAAAAAAAGTTAATTCATTATAAATGTATTGTAGTCCACCCTGAACAACTTGCATATCCATCTATCCACTTCCTATACCACTTATCTATCAGGACTGTGAAACTTGTACTCTTCATGCTGTGACGGTCTCAGAGCTTTGGAGATATATTTTTGGAAGCACTTTTCTACCTAAAGAGAGTGATTCAGCGGTGCTTTAGACTTTTTGTCTGTCCATCTCTTTTATTAAACAAATCAGCCTCCAAATCTTTAACTTTAAAACAGATAAAGATCATCTTGCACCATTCTGGAACTTTGTTGTCCATCCAACAAACTACACAATGGGGAAAACTGTTTGTTTAGACACAGATGCTATAGAACTGGGGTGTCAAACTAATTTTCACTGACGGCCACATCACTAAATTTAAAGTTGATCATAGGCTGAATAATCACAGAACATCTATTCGAAAAGGGCTTAACAGCGACAAGCTAGCATGAAATCTTTCTTGAGTCATGAATGACTATCTATTTACTTGAAATAGGCTGCTGCCACCTAGTGGAAGAATGATGAATTAGGTTACATGGTAGTGGTCGCTGCAAAGAATGTATGGTAATCATATTCTTTGAAAGCTCTTGCAGGTCACATAAAATGAGGTGGCGGGACAGATTTGTCCTGCAGGCCTGAGTTTGACACGTGTGCTATAGAATAACGTGTAGTATAGTAGATGTATCATGAAAAAGTGGCCTTTTGTATCATGTCAAACTATTTCATACACTGTATGGACACACGTTCATGGACACTAAACCATAATACTCATATGTGTTTCTTGATGGTTGGATTCCAGGTTTCATTCCTCTTTGCTGTTATAACAAATTTCTATCTTTATGGGAAGGCTGTGCACTAGGTTTTGGAGTGTGGACAACTGTGGGGATTTGTGATCATTCACCCACAAGAGCGTTATTAAGATCTTGCAATGATGTTAGGTGGGGACACCTGGGGCAATTAACATTCTAGTTCATCCCAAACGTATTCAGTGGGGTTGAGGTCAGTGCTCTGTGCAAGTGACTCATGTTCCCTCACACCAACTTTGGCAAGGCATGTCTTTATGGAGCTCACTGTGTGTGCAGTGGGGACAGTAATGCTAGAACAGGGTTGAGCCGCTTAGTTCTAGTGAAGGGAAATTGGAACCCAACAGCAGATGAAGACATTCTGCACATTTGTGTGCTTTCAACTTTATGGCACCAACTTTGGGAAGAAGCTACAAATCGGTCCGATGTTCAAGTGTCCATAAACTTTTGTCCGTAAAGTGTTTATAATGAATTGACATGCTCTAAAGGAATTTTTCATTTGCCTTGAACTATAAAAAGGGTTGAAATAGGGGTTGAAATACTGTATATTGATGTAAATCATGTGCTTTTCAATTATGCACAAATTTTTATGCGCTTCTATGTCATGTCAAAAACCGAATCATTCTCCTGTGCCTCAGGTGATTTCTAAATATGCATGTCTGTCTAGAGCTTGTAGATTTACACTCCTTATTACCTCAGTGGAGCATTTAATTTCCTGTGCGTTTAGGGATGCTAGTGTTACAAACGTGCATGTGTCTTGCGTGAGTTAGCAATCATTCTGGCCAGAACATCATGACAGAGATACACGGCAAGTCAGAATACCTGCCTCTTACTGCGAACACAAGTTTATTTATGCGAAGAACACTGGCGCTCATCCATCACCTGACTGAAAGGTTTAAAACAATCCTTTCAGCGCGGACTAAATGAAGTGTGTGTTACTGAAAACATTGTGTTTAATCAAAGCCTACTCACACCTTGGTTATAGACGGAGCCTCCATGCCTCTAGATATCAAACCCTTAGCGTGTTGTCACTCTCCAAAGGTGTAATCATGGGTTTGTGGGTTAGTAGTGATGAGTTGAGAGATGAAAGGGATTGTAGATAAGTAGAAAAAATTGAGGCAGAACAACAGAATTTGGCTTTGTTATAACAAATAAAATGAATTGAATTACAAATGTGCATGTCAGCTATCGAACAACAATTGGCTCCAAATTCCAGCATAGCCTGATGTATGAGCAATAACATATAGCGAGCTGGTCATTATCGTTAAATAAACCCCGACAGAGTGATCAGGACCCAGAGGGTTCTTGAATTACTGTGAAGGGATTTATTTCATGATAATGACCATCTTGCTGTGTATTATCCTGCTTAATAGATGGCTACTTAGTAATAATTTTACATAAAATATTGATTTAAAATGTATTTAGAGTAGTAATGTGCAGCCCTGTGAACTGTTGGAGAAAACCTGAGTACCCAGAGGAAACCCACGAAAGCAAGAGGAGAACATTCAAATTTCATTCAGTCTCAAATTTCATACAGAAAGGCTCTAGTCTACGATGAGGTTCGACTCCAGTCCCTTGTTGCTGTGGGGTGACAGTGCTAACCACTGTGCCATTGTGCCACCCATTATTTGTGTCATTCCAATTGCAAAACCAGTTTCTGCTCTCTCTCACTGAGTTAACAGTTATTGTTTTTTTTTTCAAATCTACAATTCAGTACATTTCTCGACTTAGCATTAACGTTAAACAAAGCCTGTAAAGCGTGGTGTCACTTAAAGAAGACTGCTCTGAACGTCTTCTTTAATGGATACACCAACGGTGTTGCTAAAGATTATATTGCTAAACCCATACTTTACCTTCCAGGATTACTTGAGCTTTTAGTGCCTTCCATACTATATCATGTAACTAACAAGCACTCCATTATATAAGAGGCATGTTTAATTGTCCTGGCAATAAATGGTAAACCGCATTTGCACTTCTGCTGGCTATTATCTAGTTACGAGAAACATAAAAAAACACACTTCTGAGTCATGGCAATTAGCTGGAGAGTAAGTGCAGGATAATTAACCCCAGTCCCATCATTAGGCCAGAGATAATAGTATGTGTGCACTCTAGTGAGTCAGGGAGGTTCATTAACATGTGGTATATGGCTCTATCGAAAAGAAGTAAAGAAAAAGCACATCACCTGCAGTAATGTAAGTGCATGCAGAATAATCCCATGGGGGAATTTATAAAACTACTTTTAGCTGCATATCAATGTAATGCTAATGCTGAAAGCATAAGGGTGTAGTGGAATAAACAGGTCTCACAATGACTGTTCCACCCATGACATGGCCTCTGCAGGGAGGAAGGATATACCCCACTTCCCTATACAGACTCACAGAGAGAGAGAGAGAGAGAGAGAGAGAGAGAGAGAGAGAGAGAGAGAGAGAGAGAGAGAGAATGTGGTGCTTACTTTACTATTTAACCCTGAGCTGTGAGCTACAGTGATCCTCCCCCAAAAAATAAATAAACAAACAAACAAACAAACAAAAAAAAAACCCCAACCAAACAAGCAAGCAAGCAAGCAAATAAACAAATAAACAAACAAACAAACAAACAAACAAACAAACAAACAAATAAATAAATAACAATCAAAAATATAATCAAATCAAAACAATAATGTGAGCGAAAGAAAGACAGAAATAATAATAATAATAATAATAATAATAATAATAATAATAGTAATAATAATGATATGCAATGTTTGTAACAAAGTGATTATTGTAGCTTCATTCATTTTTATATTTGTTATATTTTTACATTTATTTCAAGGAATGCTCTACCGTGTCCTACCCTTTTCTTCAACTTAAAATAAAAAAACAAACAAAATAATCAATAAGCTTACAGTTCTTTCATTGGGGATTTTGTGAAATTTGTACATCATTTTATACATTTTAGAAAAAAAAAACAATGGTGTTGTAAATCAACAACATTTGTGTTCGTTACACCTGTGACTATGTGACTTTCAAACCTAGGGGGTGTGTCACTCTGTGTTAATCACCTGGCACAATTGTCACTAATAAATTGCATGAATCTACAGTACAGTCTGTGCTGCAAAAAAATCAGCCCCATCCTCAATCCCTGTTTATTCATAACTTTCTGTGTATTTTTTAATTTGACCACTGGTGGTGCTGTTGCTCACAGTTGCAAAAAAGTAAAAAATAATCCTAACTAAAATGGTTATCATTTTTCTGATGTAGATGCCAAATATTAAACCTTTGCTGATGTCTTGATGTTGTTGTTTGTCTGTTGTTGCCAACGATGACCAAGAACATCACATGTCACAGTGAAGACTGAATATGGTGTGTCTGGCTGTGGCTGATCAGTCCGGGGTACAGTAAAGCAGGCTATGTTTGAGGCACCTTTTCTAGCCCCTTCCTCCATGGAGGTGAGCAGAGTGATCCCTGAAGAGGGTTGCTCAGACACCCAGGGGGCTGCCGAACTCCACTGCTGCTTCAGTTCAGTAGAGAACGACCCGATGCCCTGGGATGTCTATGTGCAGCTTTGTGACTACAGCTTCCGGTGTATCCACATCTGCTGCTTTGCCACTTGCCCATCGACACAGGACTTGTTGCGGATTGATGTGGGGTGATGTTTTGACTTGCATGTGTATTTGATTTAAGTGAGGGAGAGTTGCACAGTGTCGGCTGCCTCACTCTCTCGTCTCATCCTATCTGGTTCCAGTGGCAAGATGTACTCAAGACGGCTGGAGACAGATTGGGATGCATTGGATAGCCAACAACATATTTGTGCCTTACTGTGAAAGAATGCTCTAGAAGAACTGTGCATTTCTGCCTATAGATACAACATGAGTGGGCTGAAAGGTTTAACATTTTGGACAATATTGATTACAATACAAGTTTCATGCTAATTTGGGCATTCACTCTAAGTGAACATTGTTCTGTTAGATAGATGGCTGTTTCAAGGCAACATCTAAGAATAGGTGTAAAAACCACTGGAAACACCGCATCTCACCATCCTGTTGCAAAACGCAAGCCGAGCTGATTAGATGTCGCTTGTTTGTTCACTCTGAGCTCCAAAACGCTCTCCGCCTATCAGCCACCGACTTCATCTGCTCCTGATAGGTGAGGGCAGGGGAGGAAGTATGTGGAAAGAGACAGGAAACAGGAAGAGGCAGGAATAAACGAAAAGCTGAAATAGCGAGAGTGGAAAATTCCCTCCTGCTGTGTTAAAGCCTTCTAGTAGAAATGCCTCTAAATGTGTCCTTGAAAGACTCAGCACTTGTCTGACTGCATGTGTACGAGGAAAGATGACGAACGAGGTATGATGGGATACAGCTTCCTGTAAAATGAGTGTAGAACAAATAAAAAGGATGTAGAGTGCTGACTTGTGTGATTCTTTCATTATTATTTCATCAGAAGACATGACATCATTAAATACCCCCCCCCCATGAATTTTACGTGAGAAAGATTTAAATCCCTCTTTCTCCAAGACAATTCTAGTTAACTATCAAGTAAAACAGCAGCTGTTCAATAAGGCTAATCATATGTAACTGTTGAATCTATAGTTAAAAAAACAGAGGCCTATATATTCTATTTATACTTGAAAGCATATTCATTTATCATTCATTCATACTGTATTCAGATTCATTTTTTAAATGTATGAGTGCTGAAACTGATTTTGCTGCCATCCTGTGGTCAAGAAAAAAATGAAACCCAGAAGAAGATCTCCAAGTGTACATTGTTTTATCCAGCCTTTTATTTGAGCAGTCTATGTCATTTAACCCACGTATACATAAGTAACACTAATACTCCATCAGTTATAGAGTATAATGTCTGCTAAGACATGTGATGCTTGAACATGAGCTCTTCGTGTATGTTTCCGCTCCTCCACCTGGCTGACTGGATCACCATGTCCTCCTTCTTACAGCAGCTCTGTTGGGACAAAGCAGCAGGAAAAACACATGAGACAAGGTCACAGCGCACCCTCCACCCCTCCAGGCAGGAAGTGCCGAGGGGCCCAGCCCATCAGAGACAGGAAGTACAAAGTGCAAACCAGCAGCGGCGTCCCACCTCTTCCAACCAGGAAGTACACAAAGCTCCCTCCTCCCCGTGCATACCAAAAAACTGAGTTTGGAGAAATGAGCACAGGGGATTTTCTGACTAACAAAAATGACAAAAAATAAACACACTTTATGCCATAAATGGGGTTTTTGGCAGCGTTTCCATTCACTTAATGACCTGTAGCAATGTGTACTAGCTTGTAATTGTTCACTGATTTCATGTGACTAACCAGAAAGTAGCTAGTGTTTTAGGATTGTTGCCATGTTATTACTTGCAGAAAAAATACCCCATATTTACAGAGAAGATACCATGCTAGAAAACTTACATAATCAGGCCTTTGGATGAAAAACAAGAACTAGAAAAGCACTCATAGCATGCAAAGTACATGTACAACACAGCATAGATGATGTAGCACAAAGGCCCTATAGGGTACTGGTTTTAATTATCCATGTGCTCATCTTATGATATGAACTATACTATGTGGACTCGACCAAATTAGTGAACTCTCTCATTTGAAGAATTTAGGAGATGGGCTGGGGTGTGACCTTTAAAGGTCACTGAAGGTCAAAGGTAATTGTCTAATTTGAAAGTCAATATATAGTCTACAATTAGTGTTCTATAGTAACAGCAGGTCTTTCAGCACTCGTTTCAAAGTAATTTGTGCTCTATATCCAAAACTTTGTGACCTTGCTCAGACCTTCACCTTTGACCTTGACATTCCAAAATCAACTGATTTCGGGGACTCAAGTTGGGTAGTGTCCACACCAAGTTTGGTGACAATCCATGCATCGGTGAGGTCAGCATTTTGCTCAAAGGCAAACAAACAAAAAGCTTCACAAACACAGTTCATTAAAATACAGAACGTAACAACCTGCCATGCTGAAAAGCAAAACCGTTATTGCATTACTCTTACTTTGACTTATCTTGTCATATATGACCCATCACATTGTATTGGGTATTAAGTGGCATGGGCCAGTTTTGAACTAAGAGAAAGAAAAAGCCTGCAGCTCACAAAAGAAAATAAACAGCTGTCAGAAATAAACCTGCAGAGAAAACGCAGAAAACGCTCAGTTAGCATGCAACTTTGCCTTGTCTGGCTCGAACGGCCGTCGCCACCTTTATAAATCCTGACCACGCCCACTCTTCTTTTAATCAGTGCCAGTTATCTGGAGAAAACAATAGGAATGTAATTATTCCTCCCATTTCTTAACCCATTCGAACTTGTTTGGTCAGTTTCTTTCGGTGTATTTGAATAATTTCATGATTTTAAGCAATAATTTTATTGAATCTTAACATTCTTATCCGTTTTTCTCTAAATTAATCCATTTGGAAATCTCCTAAATTCCTTGCACAAAATTGGCCATATCCCAGCAACCAAACATGCTACATGAATGATTGCATGTTCTCCTCATGCTTGCTGGGTTTCCTCCAGGTACTCCACTTTCCTTCCATAGTCCAAAGATTTGCACATTAGGTTAATATGCTGTTCCAATGCTGTTGCCTCTTGGTGTGAGTGAAAGTGTGAATGATTGTGTATGTGTTGGCCCCGTGATGGTCTGCCCAGCTGTTCAGGGTGTACCCTGCCTTTGTCTAGAGTTGGCTGAGATAGGCTTCAGCCTCCCTGTGACCCCAGTAGGATTAAGCTGTTTAGCAAATGAATGAATGAATGGATGTAAAAATGAATCACTGATATGAATCACGTGAAAGCAGTCAGTGTGTTACAGACACACACTATTCTGAAATGTTGTCATTGTTGTAACACAGCACTAAGCACAATCATAATCATAGAAAGAAGTGTCGGTGTTCTTCAGCCAGTCTATCTATCTATATAAAGGACATTCTTTTAGGTGTAAGTGTCCCCCCACCAAACAAACAAACAAACAAACACATTAATTAATTAATTAAGTAAGTAAGTAAGTAAGTAAAATTCAATTCAAAATTTAAATCAAGTTAAAGATTCAAACTTCTTTATTTCCCTACCTGGTGAAACACTCATGAGGCGCTTAGCTGGAGGCTTCACATCTAATCGTACTATACAGCTAATAGAGCAACCTGTCTGGGATTTATTAATTTTTCACATATTTTGGAGAAATTCTTCAAAAATACACACTTGACGCCTTATTTCCTGTCAATAGGAAGCTGGCTCACAGAGACTGCACAAAGTCCAGTGATGTGGATCTGTGCCAAAAAAAGAGAGAAATGCTTTCACAAATGATCAGCTATTAACTGGTCCACTGTGAAAACACTGCAGGCGTTCACGTGTTGAAGTAAACACATCCATCATGCAGTAAATAATCTAATATCTGTCAAATGCCCAACAGGAGACGAGGACTGTTCTAATACAAGCGTCAGTACGGAGAAAGTTTATTCTAATACGTCTGGCAGGCGTGTGGATGTTATATTTTATCCTCAGTATGATGTGTAAAACTCATTACACCTTCACCGAACACAGACACACACACACACACACACACACTGTCTAGAACCTATAATCCGTGAGTTGAGAGTGGAAAGTT
The DNA here is from genome assembly GCA_030014195.1 of Neosilurus mollespiculum. NCBI lineage: Eukaryota > Metazoa > Chordata > Actinopteri > Siluriformes > Plotosidae > Neosilurus > Neosilurus mollespiculum. Next base: position 17,780,663 of record JAQMYF010000023.1, on the reverse strand, counting down.
TCATATAGTAATGTTTTGCAGAACAGAATATTCCGGAGAATTGAATGATCTATAAAAGGAGATCTTATTCCCTTGAGTGGAAGACACCGGGCTTCATAAATTTCCTTACACCTTAAATGCAAAAGAGAAAAATCTAGATAAATAAATCGATAAATATATAGAGATCTTGATATAGAGATCAAGATAACTGAGGTGACTGGATAATTCTATACAGTGATGCTCTCCACATCATGACGTCCGAAAGAGTTTGAAGATGAAGATTTCACCGGGTTCTAGAGATCTTTCTACTTAAAGTATATATCTGTAAGATTTCTGGAAAGCTCCCATCTTTAGAATCCAAGATCAGGAAATATTCCACGCTACAGGACCATGTCATAGCACACGTCAATCACATTCAGTGTTTTCACGTCTGACATTTCTACTGATGTTTCCTGCTGGATTACGACTTCATGGGTATGTATTTTAAGAGTGGTGGAGGCCAAGCTCAAGGTCATGGTCATCAATCATGTCTGGATTTCGGAGGACATCATCTAAACGGATCTAAACGGATTGGTGGAAATTTACTGTACAATATCTAGAGGATGTTGTGAGACGACACCATTTCTAAAGGAAGTGCATGAAGCAGATTGGACAGTTAACCTAAAATGTAGCACTGATATCTAGCTCATCCTGGGCTCCTCACACTGGAGTTTCGTGCTGCTTTCGTGTGTGATGTGTACAGAGAGAACCTTTTCATTTCAAGGAAGACCCTGTGAGGTTTAAGAAAATAAAGTCTTATCTACTGACTTGGGAAAATCTGACACACTGGACCGTACCGTAGAACAAATGCTGGGGGAAATCGACGTGGGCTTCAGCAGAACTCTCTCAACCATGAACGGCACGATCTCTCTTGAAACTTTCATTGTTTCCTCCACACACTCGAGCCGACACTCTCGGAAACCAATTAGTGCATGGCTGGCAGCAGAGAGAGAGAGGGAGATGCTCCCTCCTGGCCTCTCAGACTGTCAGATTAATTGACAGAGTTTCCCTGCTCCAGGACACACAAAAGGACAAATCACCTCCGCTGTGTGTTTAGTGCCTTCTTCCTCCAGTGTAATTGAATTTAGATTGAGATCAGCTAGCGCCATGGCTAATACGAGGAGACTATTTCTACTCAAGCCGTGGATCGTGTTTATTTGTGATGTTCAGCACAAAGTGTGTTTTTGGAATTAAACCTAGAATTTGTAGCTCATTTTATTAGGCTTTATTAGATCCGACGTGGTCACGTGACGCATGAATCTGTTTTCTTATCTACACGTATTTTTGAAGTGATTATGACCTAGCAACCATCTACCTCGACGTGTATTTAATTTTGTTTGAAATGAGTAAAAGAAAGGTGAATCTGTTAGAAAATGTAAAATCGGGACCCCATGAACTTGGAATGGGGCTTTAGATTACACCCTGTCCCTATAACCAAATTCCACCATTTATTGATTCCAATAACAACGCAGTGCTGGAGAAATCTCGACTCTGATTGGAGCAAGAGAGAGAGCAAGAGAGAGTGAGAGAGAAAGTGAGAGAGAGAGAGTGAGTGAGAGAGAGAGTGAGAGAGAGAGAGTGAGAGAGAGTGAGCGAGAGAGTGAGAGAGAGAGTGAGAGAAAGTGAGAGAGAGTGAGAGAGAGAGAGAGAGAGAAAGTGAGAGAGAGAGAGAGAGAGAGAGAGAGAGAGAGAGAGAGAGAGAGAGAGAGAGAGAGAGAGAGAGAGAGAGAG
>JAQMYF010000023.1:17729126-17764622 GCA_030014195.1 Neosilurus mollespiculum | reverse complement strand
TTTTTTTTTTTTTTTTTTTTTTTTTTTTGACTGTGTGTAACGTGTTGGGCGAGAGGACAGACGTTCCCCTTCAGCTGCGTAGCCTTGAGGGCTAAAGACTGCTTCTGAACGGAGGTCATGCCAGAGACTGACATTGATGTTATTCCAGCAGGGCAAAGAGCCCACGTTCTGCTCCCATGCTGCTGCCTGGAGACCTCTAAGCCATAAAGCACCTTCTCAGAGCGTGCCCTTGATGATTCGAGGCCTTGTGGGTGTGTTGGATGGCTTCAGCTCAAAAGCAGAAGCCGCCTTTGCACCCAGTGAGGGGGTGGAAGAGCAAAAATAACTGATGTGTGATGTTTTATTGAGACACCTGTTCATGTAATATATTGTAGGATGTCATGTGATTATCAATAAATGATCAGGTACTTTATTATGTGCACAATGTAGGTTTCTACATAACTGGGAAAAAAATGCAGCGTTGAGAAATATTTCATTCATTCATTTTCTGAAACGCTTAATCCTAATTAGGGTCGCGGGAAGGCTGGCGTCCATCTCAGCCAACTTTGGGTGAGGGCGGGGTACACCCTGGACCAGGCCATCACAGGGCAGAAATATTTGGTGAAACTTTACCAATGGTAGGTTTTCCCAGAGATTAAAGCCTATAAATGATTCATACCTCCAGTAAGGTGAGTGCACTGTTTTTATTTGTATTTTCCACTTTGAATGCTTAAGTGATAGGGAGCTGGTAACAGCATGCATGGTTAGCATTTTTAATCAGTAAACTTACCCCCGCATGTGCAGCGAGTGCTTACCACATATTCTATCTTTTTGTCTTGTGAGGTTTCTTTAATGTTCATCAAAGTCTGATGATTTATGTGAACGTCCATGATATAAAACCTCCTGAATGAGGCTGGAATGGTGATGGGTATATCCATCCATAGATGTGTAAGCTTTCAGCAGTTTGTGTAGTGCATCAGATAGGTTCACGTTCAGCCGCTAAGCCTATAAACTTTCCCTGTTTTTATCAGCAATGCTGTATTGATCAAAAGCCTTCTCTCTGCCAGCAACCAGTTTATCATGAAATCTATCCAACACAACTTTATCCAAGCATGGTAATTTGTTCTTATTCATTGTTGGGTTTTTCATGAGATGCCGACATTTTCGAAACCCATCAACTGCGCAAAAATGCGCAAGATGCTAATAAAAACAACAGTAAATTGATCTATATGTGTAATGACATGGGTAATAATGATGTAGGTTCCCTTGTGTCACAGAAACTTTGTATTCAGCAGTGTTTAGGTAACTTATAAGTGTCAGCATAATGAATGCATCGACCCAAGGGTTCAACGCAGACCACTGCTCAGAGCATTATACTGCCTCCAGCCACTTGCCTTCTTCCCATAGTGCAATCTGGTCCCCCTCTCCCCAAAGCCTATGCAAATACAGCCAGCCGTCCACAAGTAGTAAATGAAAAATGCAATGGATTTGACCAGACTATCATCTTCAATTGCTTTATGGTCCAGTTCTGATGCTCACGCACCAATGGCAGATGTGTCACTGGTGGACGGGTCAACGTTGGCACTCTGACGTGTCTGCAGCTGTGCAGTCTCATACACCGCAAGCCATGATTCACTGCTTGTTTAGATACTTTTCTGTCATAACCAGTATTAACTTTTTCAGGAACTTGTGCTGCTTGGATCAAATTAGACAGGCTAGCCTCCACACCCACCACCACCACACAGACATCAGTTAATCTTTGGCATATATGACCCCCTTGCTGTTGCTTTATTGGTTGTCCCTTCTTTGACTACTTTTCGTAGGTGGTAACCACTGCATCCTGAGAACACCCCACAAGACATGCCATTTTAGATGCTTTGACCCAGTTGTCAAGCCATCACAATATTAATTTGGTCCTTGTCATAGTCACTCAGATCCTTAGGCTTACACTTCAAGAACTAACTGTTTACTTGCTGTTTAATATTGTATTGACCCATTTAATGATAATATCAGTGGTTATCTTACCAGATTCTTCAGGCTGGCAAAACAAATTCTCTTTTGTGTTCAGCTCACTCGTGAATTACCGAATGATACTCTTTGCTATTTTAACATGATGAACAGAATGCCATTAGTTGTTGCCCCAGAGTGCACAAAGTGTTTTTTTTTTTTTTAAGATTTGAGCATCTATTTTTAACTGATTTTCTGAAGGAGAGCAACAGACAATTAAACTACAAAAGGACACTCATACAGACAGCCTTCAATGAGCCTTAAATTTCACTAGCTAACTTGCATACTTTCAGAATGATTTTCAAAAACAACTACCGCATCCATAACAAAACTCTGAGAATTTTACCAGTGGTAGTTTTCCCAGAGATTAAAGCCTAATAGTGATTCATACATCCCATAAGGTGAGTGCACTCTTTTTATTTGTATTTTCCACTTTGAATGCTTAAGTGATAGAGATGCATGCAGGGTTAACATTTTTAATCATTAAACTCAATTCAACTTACCTCACCTGGGCAGTGAGCGCTTATTATGTATCCTAACTTTTGGTCTTGTGAGGGTTTTTTACATTCATCAAATGATTCTTGTACGATGATTCTTGTCCATGATATAAAACCTCCTGAACGCGGGCGTAGTGGTCATAGTTATAGCCATCCAAAGATGTGTAGGCCTTCAGTGATTTGTGTGAGTAAAGTCCAGGGTAGTAGATTAGATAGGCATGTTGTAAATGTCCAAAAAGTTCACATTCAGCTGCTAAGCCTACTAACTTTTCCTGTTTTTATCAGTTATGCTGTTTGGATCAGGAACCTTCTCTCTGCCAGCAACCAGGTTATCATGATATCTATCAAATGCAAGCTTTATGAATGCTTTATTCAAGTTTGTTAATTTGTTTTAAGTGTGTTGTTGGTTTTTCACAAGACTCCACTGTTGTATTCTGTTTTCTTTTGCCAACCTGGTGACTGATCAAGTGTGGAAAATATGAATCAAAACCATAACATGTAGTTGGTCTATGTCTCACCTCATTGAACAGCAGTTTAGACATATTTTAATAAGCAGTGGTGACATGATTGAAACAATTTCAGGCAAATAATCAGAAGTAAGGATTCTTAATTCCTTCATAACAATTAACAGTTCAAACTGAAATTTAGAATTGAATTGTAGTTTGAGAACATGTGTTAAACTTTACATAAGGCTAGTACATAAACCTGTCTGGTCATCTGTTACCTGACTGACACCTGTTTTTATTTCCCTAGAATTTTACTGAAAGTGAGAGAGTGGAGTTAAATTGAATTTTAGCTTTTCTTATTTTTCCCAAGAAATAATTGACAGCTCTTCCTGGTGGTGACAATCCAATGATAAGGTGACAAATTCTTCCTTATTTAGTGGACTTGGTTTTGAGGATTAACAAAGCAAAAAGTAGTTCGAATTCCGTTGTTAGAACAGACTTGAGAATGAAAAACCGAATCGACCTGCTGTAACAAAACAAAAAAGGTTTATGGGTGGTGTTTGTTTATTTAATTTTCTAACCTGCATTGTTTTGTTAATATGCTTAAACATGTTTGCTCTGTTTTTTATATTGCAATGTTTATTTTATTTTAACGTCAGTCTTAACAGCACCGCTTTTTGTGTAGTGTATCTTTCTAAATATGGTACATTTAAAAAAAAAAAAAAAAAAAAAAACAATGTTGCCTTTCAGTCCTTGCATGTTCTCACTCCGGGTTGTGCAGTATCGGAACATAAGAGCGCGCGGTTGATGACGCTTATTAACATCCTCCCCACCTCAGCCCCGACGCTGACTCGTGAAAGCTTTGTTGCCAAGCAGCGGCGTCGCTCTTCACGAGCAAATAGAGACCAGAGAATAACGCTCCGGCAAAAAAAAAAGGTCTGAGGAGGACGCTTTAATGCGGTTTAATTAGAATTTCATTTGGTCTAAACGCGCGGGCAGCGGGAGAGGGGAAGAGAAAAATGGGACGTAGTTAACATTTGGTGGACTTAATTGGACCCTTTTCTTCGTCGCCTCTTAGCAGAAACGCGCCGACACTACCCCGTTAATCTCCCATTTACAATCGATTGAGTTGGCCAAACAAAACAAAACAAAAAAAAAGTCCGGGTCTCCTTTTCTTTCTGCGTCGACCAAGCTTTTGTGGCTGCTCCAGTGCCTCCGTCATGGGCTGATCTCGGCCTCTCCGTTGTTGACGGTTCATTAATGCGCTCTTGTTCCCCTGCAGAAAATCCCTGCTCGCCGTCTTTACGCGACCTCCGCCGTAATGAGCTCCGCCGGCAATTAACATGTTTCTCGAAGCAAAGCTGGTTGCTCAGATGTTCGAGAGGTAAAGTGCAGAGAAAAGGGCAACGAGGCCGCCTCTAGGTTGTTTACTGCTCTCCCCTTTCCTCTCCCTCTCTCTGTCTCTCTCTCCTCTTATCAGAGATGGACAGCTTTGTGCAAATTACTGCTGCTGCTTCTTTTTTCCGTCTCGCACAAACATGGCTTTTTGGTGACACCCTTTCCAACAACTGTTTTTTGTTGATCTGAAATGATCTAATACTGTGTGTGTGTGTGTGTGTGTGTGAGTGAGAGAGAGAGAGAGAGAGAGAGAGAGAGAGAGAGAGAGTTGGATGTGCGTGGATTACATGGTGAATTAAGTTGAACTCGGTGTGTGTATATAATAATAGGGTGGCGGTAAAGTTTCCCTGGAGGTTTTAATGACTTGTGCTTTAATTAGACAGAACTGATGTTGTGTAACTCATGTCTCAGGCCAGATGTGTACTGGAATGTTGATGGCGTTGCATATATCTTTAAAGACTATAATATTAGGTAGTATTGGTATAGTATTTTATAATATTTATTTACATTTCATTTAAAATAGTGTGGAACACAATTTATTGGTTCATTAACGTTATACTGGGAATACTGGGCATAGCCACACTCAGCAGAAATGCTATTAAAAATCTAAATTATTATTTATTAATAATAATAATAATCACAATATTCATAAGAATGCTATAATAATAGCCATAAAGTTTGTTGTTATTAATAGGCACCTTTCTTTAGGAAGATAGGCACCTTTTTAAAAGCTCATTTAAAAGTACTATTTATTTGCACTCTTCCTAAATACCTAGCTTATTAACTTTTGAATTCATATTTTATATGAAAATTGAGACTAATGACATTCCTTTTGTGCGATTAATAATCCTGATCTCTTAAGGGTTAAGTCACTGGAGTTATTGTCACCGGTGTCACAAGACCTTAATTACACATTACGATTATTTTCCAAGATGGCGACAACGGCATCTCAAAGCACACGTCATCAGACAGACCAGCATCAATAAAATGTTGCATAAAAAAAGTATTGTTTGTGATGAAGATTAAAATGTGTGACCAGTGACACGTTAAAAAATACAAACAAACAATGAGTAAATATCTTGTGGAAAGTGTCCTGGTGTCCTGTAGAGTGACGTTTCGTTTCTCGGAACTTTGACCCTTGAATCATTTCGATTAATTTTGGGATGATAATTTGTCAAGTTGAGGGTTTAAAATAAAACATTACACATTTTCTCTATCGCGTGCGTATAGATTCTCCCGGCCAGGCCATTCAGTCGGTAGTATTTAGTTTTTCTCTCCGGATCCCTTGACGTTTCCCGGTAATTGGGACGCGGAGATTGGTGATCACGCGCTGCTCTGTCTCTTTATCTAATCACGGTTTCCGCGAGCTCGTTTAGAATAATATTGTTCCAGGAGTCGCGCGCGGAATACATTTCGCCCTATTAAAGTGATTAAATGTGGACTTTTATTATCGAATAGAATCACTTTATGAGCGCCCCTGGATGCGCAGAAGCTTCCCTCCCGAGCCTCTTTACTCGATTAAGATAATGAGACTTTGAAGAGTCCATGTTTTTTCTGATAATTTGAACCATTAAACGGAAGTCGAGTGCGCGTGCCGAGCGTGGACGCTTCACTGGCGCCGACATTGCATTATGAAGGCGTATGATGCTGCATTGGGTGCATGGGGTGTTTGGTAGACACAGTGCAGAGTTCAGGAAATTAGAAGAATATGAGAAAGTCGTTATCACATAACGTGGAATGAAACGTCTTTAAATATCGGAGCTGCTTATTTTTATACTCCCCTCATTTCCTCAAAGCGCACGCAAATATGGATATTTTATAAATCATAGTCTCATAAAATAACGGCTCATAAACCGAATGAATACAAATTACTCATGACGCAAATTTAGCACTAAAGTAAATATATTGAATCTTGTTTTTAATTACGTTTCATTTTAATAAATAAAATGATACATCAAGAGCCTATTTTAGCATTTGTGGTCTCGAGTTTATTTTAAAGTGGTTGATTTATATTAATATTCGACTAATATTTGCAAGCACACATTAGTAGCATTTTATACTGCATAAATATGTTTAAATAATTATAAACATTATTATAAAAAAATGCGACATTAACATTATGCCTGAATAAGTTAAACCATATGGTACATTAATTTGTGCAACATGTGTGTTGAACGAATAAAATGCTTTGAAATTTTTCTTTTAAATAATATTTTATTCTGTTTTATTTACAATTTTTGAAGTTCTTCGAAGTCATCCTTTAATCCAGTCATATCCGATTACGGCTTTTTTCCTTTTTTGTACACAAAGTAGCTTGTTTGTAGCTCAGGTCCGTTTAAACTGAATCTCAGTTTTGTACTCTGGAGGATTCCTCACCCGTTTGTAAGCAGGCCGCGTTATTTTCGTGCAGTTTCCGCACGTGTTTTTTCAAATCAAAGTTCCGACAAAAGCCTTTTCCGCACGTCCCGCACGTGAACGGCTTCTTGTCGTTGTGCGTGTGCATGTGGAAGGTCAAGTTGTAGATCTGGTGGAAGGCTTTACTGCAGATCGTGCACTTGAACTGTTTCTCTCCGCTGTGCGTCAGCTTGTGATTTTTGTAATTGCCTAAAGGAAGATGATACAGTTATTAGTTTTGAGGGATTTTTTTAATCCAAACTCAAAAAAGTTTTAAGGAAATGATTCCCCTTAATCACTGCTTTGCATGCTGAAGTCAAGAAGTTGTCAAACTTGCTGACAATCAAACTCCCAAACAGCCCGAAACTGTCGGATTAGAAAAGAGACAGGGGCCGTGCGTCATGACCCGTTAAAAATTTGCAAATTCTTTTTTTTTTTCTTTTTCTATTTTTTTTTTTTTTTGGAAGCATTGTGATAGTTCATATTTACATCCAAGTCTGTCTGCTTGTTTCTGCCACAGAGACTATGTGGACCCAAGTTGCCTTGGCTGGATTTGGCTTTAACACATCACATTGCTTTGTCCTTAATATTTGTCTACACGTTTCACTTACCTTTTTGATGAAAACCTTTTCCGCAAAACTCGCACACGAACGGTTTGTAGCCAGCGTGGATTCGCACGTGCGTGTTTAACGTCGAGCTCCTGTTGAACGCTTTTCCGCACTGGTTACATTTATGAGGTTTTTCCTGTGAACAGGTGGTTATAATTCGTTTGTTGAAGCTGCATAGAGTGAACGTTAAAACATGATAATTTAATGACAGTAAAAATGCGCGCACATAATGATGATGATGATGATGATAATAATAATAAAAATAAAATGCAAAAAGTGCAACACTGATTCTGCATGACTTGTGACAACACATTTAAAGGCACTCACTTGAGTATGTATGATTTTATGTCGACACAGTGTGCTGGCCTGGCGGAACCCCTTCCCACACACTTTGCAAACAAATGGTCTCGCGCCCGTGTGCACCGGCATGTGGCGCGTGAGGTTGTAGTGCGCGTTAAACACCTACGAGAAAAAAATACAACATGCAGTAATTTGAGCAGAGAAAAACCCCCAGTAAGGTGTTACATCAATCTAAGAGATCATGATGCTAACGAAAACTGTTTGTGTGGATTTTCTTGTGAAATTGTGTAAACGTGCATTCTTATTTCAGAATCCAGCACTGCCAAAAAAAAAAAAAGGGGGAGACTATTTAATAGACATTTCGGACGTATAAATATTTTCCTGCTTGGATTTTATAAACATGCATTGCTGGATTGCATTGGATGTTGTATTAAGTAATTGCAGTGAATTACCTTCCCGCATACTTCGCACGTGAAGTTTTTGGGTTTTCCGTCCACAGGACAGGTATTCGCCTTGCTGTGCACTTTGGAGCTGTTCTTCTCAGAAACCAATCCGTGGTTCTCCTTCATGAGATGGTCCAGCTGTCCAGGCAGACGCTCTTTATGTGGATACTGTGGCGTGGGCACTTTCTCAGCCAATTTTGCACTCTCCAGAAGCAGCAGCTTTTGATGCGCCGTCATTGCCTGCGCCTGCGAATTGGCAACAACCGAAGAAAACAAATGTCCACTGAGTAGCTCGGATTGGTGATACGCAGCATCCAGGTAATTGAAATAGTACAAAGATGCGTTGCCTGGCATGGTCATTGCTTGATGGATCACTTGAGGTTTGATAACTCTGCTACCTGGCAGCAAGTCCGTTTTTGTGCATGCACCGCAGCTGGATTTGCACGTCGCTGCCGAAGCGCACAGCGCACCCCGGAAGTTTGCTCTCCAAAATTCGGAGTAGTTCACCAGCGCTTTGGCCTGGTGGAGGTCGTAAGCTAAAGGTTGGATGGGAATCATGCACGGAATGGGCGCACATAAACTTGTCCTTTTCCCGTCGGTGTTATCCGGTCCTCTGCGCTCCTCCGTCGTCTTGGACATGATCCTGTCGATGGAGAAAGCCAAGGTTTTTGGAGAGGACTCGACCGCGCTCCTGGGCTCGAGTCTCGGACAGGACATGACCGTGTCCAGGGGCAAAGAGCTCGCCATTGCTTCTTTCTCCTGCCGAACTTAGTGTGAGCAGCGTCCTTCGTCGATGTCTCCTGCTGGAAGCCAGAGAGTCAGGGACACTACATCAGTTTTAATAAGCACCTCGCTTTCACAGTGTCTCCCCCCCTCCCTCCTCCCATTTACATTCAAATGACCATCTCGGGAACAATAGCATCCAGGGGTAGCAGATTAATGCTCATTAACTAGTACACACAAAATTAACAGGACATTACAGAGCTCGTTAAGGAAATAATAAGATAGAACTCCGTCCTCCTCTGCTAACTTCATTCGTGAAATACGCACAGCCAAAAAAAAAAAAAAAAACAACACCCGATGATGTAGTTTACCTTATTCCACCCTCTGACAGTAAGTGGTGTATTCACTACTAACTGCGCTCTGTCACATTTTCCACACACTCTCTCTGCTAAGCTCCTTTCTCTCGGGGTGACATGGGAAATCCTTCTCCATCTCCTGTCCCTTCTGCTACCGCCCATTTATACGCGGCTGTGGGGGTGGTTATGCACAACAGATAGTGCAGATTATTAGTTATGTGTCTGGGCCCAAATCTAGTCGTACTTAGACAAAAACACAAACACACACCTGCAATGTGCACGTGCAACCTGGATCTGCTTAAAATGTGTGTTCTTATTGTTGTTCTTATTATGTATATTAGTGTATATACAAAAATATATGGTTCACATAAATATTTTACACTCCCCGAATTAAAGGTGCTGTTATAAAGGTCACCTTTATTGTGTTTGTTTTCGTTGTTGGTTTTAATCTATGACGTTCCATGTGTTGTACGATTCATTAGCTTTTAGAGTGCAGGTTTAAAGTTATTCAGATAAAGGTAAAGTCAAATTATGTACTATATGTGTATTATGTTCACATTTCATGATAATACGTTAAGTGCATGGTACCTTTATTGCACAGAATAAATACTATTCATGTCATTTTTGAGCCGATTTTCTAACGCAGTCTATAAAGGGTTTTACTGTCTTCAAACTATACATATTTGTTTATTTGCAAGCAATTTTAATGTATTTATACTTTCCCACACCAAACAGATTTTTTAAGAGCCTGGGCGGTCAGTCGTGTGTGAACTTATTTAAAGTCAAACTTTTTTTTCTTTTGCCTCCGACTTGTTTCAGTTTTCGTCTCCATTCTTGAATTCTCGTCATTTCCAATGGCATTTCCAGGCCCGTTGATACTCACTATTTGTATAATGAACACGGTCCAGTTTCCACCTGTTTAAGGAGTAAATTGCGAGAGCAGAGCCTCCCTCGGATCCTATTAAACGTTTTTTTCCCCCTTCGTCCATTCACAAGAGCCAATTCTGCAGCGCGATTCAGAGCTCAGACTCGGGAAAGAAAAAAAAGAAGCAGCAGCTCTTTCACTTTTAGCCACTAAAGCACTGCGTGGAACCTGGTTTTGTGTTTTTTCCCCCTTCGAAATAAAAGAACGGATTAAAGGAGGAAAGAAAAGACTCTGCTTGAGCAGAGGTATACCAAGCAAATAAAAAGAGGCCCTTTTAAAAGCGGTGCGTCAAAAAGAGAAAAGTTTGCTGGAATCCCGAGTTTTGTGAGCTCGCTACAATGACCAGTCCCCTCTCGTCTTTTCTTCCTGAGGGCCTGCTTGAATTCATTTGTTTGCAGACGATTTTACCTGAGACTCACAACAAATTGCTACCAAAAATCCCTCCAGATGGAAAGCAGCCCGCTTTTCCAGACTGCGTCATTGATTTTTTTCCCCCCTTTCCGTCCGAAGTTTTTGGAGCTTTCAAACTGAACAGATTTGTTTTCTCGAGTCAATTTAATTTTGATAGATCGAAGAGGATATTTTCACTCAGAGTAAAATTGAAATGCTGGGCTTATGACAACTTTCCTTTTTTTGTCAAATAAGTGTTGAGATCTTTAGGGTTTTTTTTTCCCCTCTTGAAAAAAAAATACAAAAATGGCAATTTTTGGTTTTCTAAGGAAAATACAGTGAATAGCAACATTTTTCATTTATACTTGTCCCATAATTTATATAATTATGTTCTGCAAAGTATAAAATAATTTTTGTTTGTTTGCTTTAGGGGTGACCTTTTGTAAAATGTGTTTTATTTTTGAAGAATCCTTTTGTATAGGCACACTGAACTTTAAAATGTTATCAACTGTAAAAATATTTTCATTTTTTAGGAGAGAAACATATTCAGCCATGTGTCCCCCATATTTGCAACGCGTGTTTCACACGTGCTGAGAAACGGTGTGGTGAGTCAGACTGAAGGTGAGGAGAGAGAGAGAGAGAGAGAGCGCGACCGGTCCCGCACCTGCAGTCTTTAAGCTGCCTCCACTCTCTGCACTCATATGCTAATGATCCGCCTCTAATTTGAGTTTATTCAGACGCAATTACCGGCTTGTCCACACAATAAACATTGATCCTATTGCTGTAAACTGGACTCAGCACTCTGTTAACACGAGCTAACGAACACAGCCGCATTTACAACACAAAAACTGTTTATATGATAACGGAGCGTTTATTTAACGGCAGGTAATTATATTTTAAAAAGCTACTCAGAGAGGACGCAGTGCATCCATGTCTAGTCGTCTAGTTATTTGTCTAGTTGTTTATTTGTTAATATATTTATTTTCCTTTTAGCCTGCGTTTAAGTGTTAGAACGACACCGAGGTTAAGGGATTTATGGAATGGACTTTATAATAATAAATTATTATTATTATTATTATTATTATTATTATTATTATTATTACTACTACTGAATAACTTTTTAACAAAAGTATTGTGTGTGATTACGTAGTATTGTGCAAAGGTCTTAAAAAATAAAATTAAATGTTCCTCAACAGTAAAAGCAACAATAAAAACAATAACAATAAATATGATTTAGATAAATAACCGATAATAAATGAAACAAAGTCAAGATCTGGCGTTATGACACTTTGCTTGAGAAAAAAGTGTTTTCAGTTCAGTTTTTTAAGGAAATGAGCCGTATTTATTAGTGAGTATCTTGCAGAAGCAGCCACAGCAAATCTGGAGGTTTTGAGTGCCATAATTGGTTCTTATTTTGCAGCAGCACACAGGAAACTGTTTAAAAAAAGAACAAAAACAATCCTTTTTTTCTATATTAATTTACAGGACCTGATGTTGCCATCATTACTCATCAAAATCATTCACAAAAGATAACTTTATATTTAATTTATATAATAATAATAATAATAATAATAATAATAATAATAATAATAACAACAACAACAAAAGAAAATAAATCACATTTTTATTTCATTATATTTACATACATTACACAAGTTATATATTATAATTGTATAAGTCATAAAATAAGTGGAAAAAAACAAAGGATTAAAAAAGGATGGTTAATATTTTTGCACAGTACTGTATATATTATGTTAATATAATATATAGCTATAACATATTAAAAAAAAATGAAAAAGGCTATCTATCTGTCTGTCTAATATTGTGGGTTGAATTTCATACACTACTTCATGATTTTTTTTTCATACATTTACAGAAAAAAATTAAACAGCTGAAAAAAACTGAACCTCACTTACATGGAGAATATTCTGTATAATATAATGAATATCTATGTACATGTAATAGACAGTCATGAGATACAGCTGATGAAGCTGAATCCACCTAAGTGGTCAACATCTTGATAAGTGAGGTAAAAAAAAACATAGGCAGAACTTTCATATGTCATGTGGGAAACCCTTTTAGAGACAAGTTCTGAAATTTTTTTCAACCATCTGTTAATCCTGGAGGAGTAAATGAACCCTGGCTACAGCAACCGTTATTTAACACACACTTCCTAGATGCAAGCTCCAATTTTTTCCCTCCCTCAAAGCATATCTATTCTGTTTCCAATCCACTAATTGCAGCAGCAGATATTTTAAATTGAAAAATGTGTTGTGACATCTACAAGTATGCCTTTGAACACCACCATGCTTTGTTGCTGTTGTTATATTTGTGTTAATATTTGTTCACTTTTTCAATGTGGGATAAAATTATAAATACATGAGTATTTGTTTCTTATTTGCTCAAAAGATACTGAAGGGTTTCAGATAAACATTGTTGTGAGGATGGCATAATTACCAGTCTTGAGAAGGTGACAACAGGCTTTGTCATAATAAGGAGTAAGAGGAGAGGGGTGTGTGTCTGGGTCTGTGTATAGGGTTGCGAACATGCCTTGGCTGGGAGATGTTAACACACACCCCCACACACTGATTGTCTATTAATGAATGACTGAATAGCACCCATGGTTCTCATGGATTGAAGCCGAGTTCCTCTAATTACAACCTGAAGCTGGAGACCTTGATCTTGCATGCCAAAAGATGTGCAAAAACACAAGTGTGTGAACAGGTCACTGTTACTAGCTACTTATCTTTTTCTCCAGAGCAAATGTTTATATATATATAACAGAAAATTTCAGATGGATTCTCCCACGTCATGTATCATATGCACCCCAAAAGTTAGAATGATTCACATTTAACAAGGCCCTGCGATGGCCTGGCGAGCTGTCCGTGGTGTACTCTGCCCTCGCCCAGAGTCGGCTGAGATGGGCGCCAGCCTCCCCGCAACCCTAATTAGGATTAAGTGGTTCAGAAAATGACATGACATGACATTTAACAAGTGCATTAAAAGAACTCCTGTTCATCGTGCATTCATGGTGAATGGGGCCACTTTTGTGTTTTCTCTTCCAATATATGTTTATACATGACAAGCACACTGTAGAACCTGTTCTGTAGACAGACATCCATTTACATAAACATTAATGGACTTAATGTGTATGTCTTTGGACTGTGAAAGGAAACCCACCATGTACCCAGGAGAGAGAATACTAGAGTATTAAAGGGACACTTGATACTCCAGTTTCCTCCCACAGTCAAAGATGAGCACATTAGGCTAATTTACTCTTTCAAATTGCTCCTAGATGTGAATGTGAATAGTTTTGTGTGTGTTTGACCTGCAATGGTCTTGCAAGATGTTCAGGGTGTACCCTGTCTTCAACTAGTGTCAGCGAAGTTAGGCTCCAGCCTCTCACCAACCCTAATAGTAGGTTTAAGTGGTTCGGCAAATGAGTAAGTGAGTAAAGGTACACTTGAGGATATCGTCACAGTGACAAGGAGAGATATAGTTCATTAGCCATAACACAGTGGTGTGAACGATAACCCCACCTCTAATCCTACCTTTAACCTTTCTTGATTCCTTTGGGTCGATGTCAGGTAATACAGGTCTCATATTACTCAAACACACATTTGTGCCATGTACACTATTTTTATACCCCACTAGGCGGAAAGCCCAAAGAGGGACAATAATGTGGCGCCATCTGTCCATCCCAAAATCTTCTTATATGAACTCCTCTTCTCTGACTTTTTGTAAACTTGGCAGACATGCTGGCCACATGCCATGGATCCACACATCATATATCAGTGATCAGCTGAGTTTTAACAAAGATGTGTTACTATATAATAAACTCAATCACACTCCTATATAATGATCTCCCTCACAGAAAGACTCCCCTTGGAAAAATCTAGAGTGAATCAGTACTATTATCCTATTTCAAAGGAGACGCTTATTCGGTGGGGGATATTGGGCTCGTTTGAGCTCTTGTTCTATAAGCAGTGTTGCTTTTGGTTTTAGTCTTGGGTCCAGATAGTTCTTTTCATTGCAGTATGTACACTTCACATTTCCTCATGATGCAACATGATACATCATGAAGCGATGCTGTACAGTTTGATACATAATAATATGATGTGTTAAGATACAATAGGGTATGTGAATTAAGATGAGTGATTTGATGTGATATATGATACATTATGAAACAATACAATACATTTAGTTATGATGATACGTTATCATGCTTGATAAATATAATACATTGTGGTACACTATAACATGTTACTATATGATATACAGTAAGATAAGTTATGACGAGCTCAGCTTTGCTACAATATGGTATAATGCAATACAATGTTTATGACTTTAGTTCATAAGGCACCAATTTGATATTTAATGTTAATACTGTATCTGCTATGAAACAAAAGCTTCTGATTGATATGTGATTAAGTGTTTTCAGAGTGTAGTGTTAATTAGGAATGATGTGAAGAAATATTTTAAAGGGGCACATTAGTAAACCTCCAATGTGTTTTATTTTCCATTATCAGCTCACAGGCTTAGTGTCTCTTATTCCCCTGTATTACATCTTGTCTTGGTTCTGAGTCTGTTTATCGTAAGACCGCGTGAGCAGTGGAATGATCTTGCGCATGCACAATGACTTGGCAGAGCAACACCAATTCATAGAAAATTAAGAAGCAGAAGAAGGCATACAATTTTAAGAGAGGAAAAAAAAAAAGTTGGCGATATTTACTAATATCACTGTGCTGGGCTCATTGACACTCGTGTACAGGAGAGAGAAAAACATTGCGGCCGATTCTATTTTATTTCCAAGAGATAATGTATTTCATGTTTAATTTTCATAGGAAGTGATTGGGCCCCTTTAAACATATCACAGTTATGGCCAACTCACCTTGCCACTCAATAATTATTGATTTTGAATTAGAGTTAGTAACATTCTGATGGATTTTACTTTACTGTGATCAGAGTGGAAAAAACATCACACTATGTGATGATAAACTGGTGCACAGCAAAAATGGAACTCTGAGTCCTTTTGTCAGCCAAGACGTTTTGTCCTGAAGCCTTCCTGCTTTTCTCAAGCCTGTCAATCTATCTCAGCTCCACTCCCCATCCCGCCTCCTCCCCCCACCTTCCCGCCACACACTGGCTGTCGGTTCAGTTCTCTTCAACGTACACACACTCTCATTGTGGATCTATACTTGGCACTGAGTCACTTAATTCTTAGCTCATGTTTTTTCCCCGTTTGTGTGTGAAGTGTAGAGTGTCTTGCGACCCTCGGCACACATTCTGTCAGCTGCCTGCTCTCTTTGCTCTTTTCTGCTTTTAAACTGTCTTTTAGCCCACCTTTCTCCCCTCCTCTTCATTTTTTTCTCTTTCTCTCTCTCCTACGGCCTTTCAATTAACGAGCATTCCTGCCACTTCTCCTCCAGCTCCCTTTATTTCTTTATCCCACTCTATTTTTCTGACCCTGGCCCGAGTGCAGGAGGTTCTCCATAATGTTAGTTCTGAATGGCGGAAGGCTTTTCCAAAGGTGAAAGGCGGGGGGCGGCTCCGGCGCACCTTTTGATGCTGGAAGCGAAAGAGCCTCAACAGGGTTTTCTTTTCTCCCAGGACAATAGTGAGGACTGCAGACAGGAGGGAGAAGTTGAGGCAACCTGCACACCCCCATGTCCACATCCACTCATCTGTCCACCGAATTAGATCTGAACCACAAAATGGGCAAGGGAATGTCCCCTCTGGTCCCGCAGAGCCCTTGTTTGATCCTGCAGGGTGCTTTTGGACAGAACGTGGAAGGAACATGTCCAGTTTGTGCATTAACAATTCCTGGAGGCTAGAGAAACAGGTGCATTTAAAATGAGAGCACGGTTACATTTGCATAACGCTGTGGTGCACACTAGGTGAATGCACTCAAGGGTTTGATTATCCACTTTAAGAAGACATGAAGCATATTTGTTTGTCGTTACGCCTCAAGTCATCAGACAGTCTGGAAAAATTTTGTTCAGCTGTTGAGGGGATGAGATGATTAAATACACACCGGGCTGCTGTTGTTTACCAACCATTTATTATTTTTTTTTTATATACAGCTTCCCATTTAGTAATCTCAACTTCATCTCATCCAATTCTGTACATTTCTATAAAATCAGGCTTGTATTGATTGAATTTTCTCTTGCAAGGTGCAACAATGAACTAGCAAGTGATAGGGAAAAGAAACATGCAAGGCTCCTTTTTCTTTGAAGCTAAACCATCTGCCTGCACAAAGACTTTATTTAGCAGCATTATGTCCTCCATATGTCTCCACAGGTCACACAGGCAATTATTGCCCCTGCTTCATCTCTTCTATTACTACACTTACAAACTCCTTACTACAGGGACATTGCAACAGTTTCACTTGCAATTCTTAATCTCTTGTTTTCTGGGAAAGCCTGTTGGATGTTGCTACGAATTCTGATTAATGGTAAATAGACATAAGTGCCCCCCCACACACACACCCCAAAAAAACAAAACCACAACAACAAAAAAACCCCAAATTAAACAAACAAAAACTCCTGAATTTTGCCAGAATATTTTTTTTCCCGTAACACACTTTGACTCTATTTTAATAAACCATAGGTATTCATTCATCTATTAAGTGAACTGCTCAATCCTAATTAGGGTTGTGGTAAGGCTGGCACCTCAGCTGACTCTGGGCAAGGGCAGAGTTCACCCTGGACAGTTCGCCAGGCCATCACTGGGCAGAAACACACTGACGGCAACTCAGTGGCCTACTCTTTACGAATGACAGCAGTGGTTCTTTTACATGCCTCTCACCACAGACAGTGAGAGACATGGCTGGCCTTTGATGACCCAGTCAGCTGCACTGGGGGACAGCAGTGACAACTCGATGATAGTGGGGCTTGAACCCCCGACCTTCGGATCAGTAAGCCAACACCCTACCACTGGTAGTTTGCTAGTTTGTTTGTGTGTTTTTGTGTAACCCTTGGTTTGTGCGTGGATTTTTATGAAATTTCTACCGGACATGAGGCTTTGGACTCAAGAATTGACAAAGGATTTTTTAGCATTGTGAGATATGAAGTGTCATATTACAGCAGGCCTAGCATTAAGTTCGGTGTACTTTTTGGCTTGGCAGAGGTTTGTGCTCTCCTAACGCTCCTGTTTAAGTCTGAGTTTAATGCTGTATACGCTATCGTTCTGCAAAGATCTTATTGCAGTCATGTAGGAGGCAGTTTTATAAATGTGGTGGAACACACAGTCAGTCTACATAAAGAACATGATACAAAATCAAATTCAACTAAATCAATTCACTTTATAATCGAATACTGTGTGTCCAAATTTCCACAATACCACAGCACTGCAGCCTTTAAATGCAATTTTCTCCTGGAAAACCAGACTTTGAATTACTCCAACTTTGAATCTCTGTTCAAAATACGCTCAAAAAGGATAGTTTCACTTCAGGACAGCCTGCAGTTCTCGAAGTAGAAGAAAATCCTAATTTTAAAAATGCAGAGAGTTTTCCCAGGCGGCTAAAGATAAAGCACTGCCACACAATTTATAACTGGAAATCAAAGCATGTCATGCCGTCCTGCTCAAAATATACAGTGGCGCTCATCTTGATGGATCAAATCTAATACATAACACCATCTCTCGGCCACCCCGTTCATCCGCCAGAGCGCATTTGATTAAAGAGAAAAGCAGATCATCTGATTATCATTTTTATCTCTCTGTCTGTCTATCTCAGGGCTAGAACATGGCGTACAATTGCTTTCAACAGTAAGCTATTTATTTCAGGGGAGGCGGGGGGGGGAAATAATTATGCACAGATAAGACAAAAGGTACTGAATAAAACAGTAAAGTCTAAGAGGCTTTGAGCTGCCCTTATTGAAAGGATCTGCCTTCTACCTTGTTATATACCAACATGGCAACCATGGCAGCTATTCCTCCCCTTCACATTAACCCAAGCTGTTGAGTAAACATTCATCAAGGTGAGAGCAGCACAGAGCTTCATGTGTTTCGACATCTATCAGACCTCGGCAGGTGACAATCCTGTCTGCTGACACGGAAATGAAGTGTTTAAGTCGAAACGCGACATGGGCACACAGACATAATCTTATGCTACTTTTCCCGTGTATTTGTTTTTCTCAATGTCTACATTTCATTTGCCTTGCACATCCACTCTCAGGTCACACGCTGTGTTTGATGGTCAGGGCTCAGGGCCCCGGGCCACCCACCCCTTTCCTCCTGCATGCATTGCAAGTACGAACCTAGAGACGTCTCATGCTGCGCCGGTCAATTGGAGAATCTTTTATTTGTAGTCTGTTATCATTCCCATTTCCTAACCTGATTGGAGCTTAAAAGCCACAGCAGCATAGATCGTGCCTGACTAAATCTCCTTGTCTATTAATCTGCTACCAGGCTCTCTGCCGAGTAAAATTGCTGCACCGCAACGGGGATTTATGAGCAAATTAAACGTATGATATCCAAGCCAGCCCTTGTGGCACCCCCGTTTGGAGAGATTGTCATGATTTTCTTTCGCTTTCCTCTTTTGATTGCACAGAAAATCAGAGCGAGAGCAGTGTTTTGCAATGGCTTATGCTACTAGAACTAGGTCACAGCGGCAAGCCACGGGTAACGTATTCCAACAATGAGCCTCTCTCATTAGTCTTTCTCTGCCCTGTGCCCTGGTGCTCAAGAACAGGCAAAATTGGGTCGGTGAGCCAAGGCTTTAAATAGATGAAATCTCTCTCCTCTGCCTCTCTTTCTCTCTCTTTCTCCATCAGGTGCTGCAGTGCTTCAGGGGTGTCAAATAGAGCACTTTTAACTTCATTATGCCATACAATGCAAAACGGTTGGTGTCCACTTTCTAGCGGGTAACTAAAAGAACTTGTGTATGTAGCACTGGAAAGAATTGCTGAAGGGAAATTGCTGTGCTGCACTATATCAGGAACCACTCATCACAGGAGTCGGTGTGAAACACTCGTCTATATAAAGCTCTGCTATAAAACTATGACATGTTTTGACAAATCTTTATATTGGATCTCTAATTGTAGTGCCATTTATGCCTTGTAACCCTTAAAGGTCCAGCATAGAAGTAGTAAGTGCATTAATTGTGACTAACTAGCATTGGTACTAATGAAATGAGAAGGATTTATTAATTCATATTAAATCAAGTTCATAATGATAATGTGAGTAACAGCGTTGTACACCAGTCAGCCATGACAATATAAGTATTATAACCACTAAAGGTGACACGTATATCACTGATCATCACGTTACAGTGACACTCACCAAGGAGTGGGATGTATTAGGCAGGATGAGAACCATTTGTTTCCTGGAAGCAGGAAAACTGAGCAAGCATAAGGATCTGAGTGAATTTAACAAGGCTCACATTGTGACGGTTAAACGACTGGGTCTGTTCATCTAGTTTCCTGGTGTGCAGTGGTACGAAAGGTGGTCCAAGGAAGGACAATGAGTGAAATGACGAGTATCATGGGTGCTTAAGGCTTATTGATGCTTGTAAGGAGCAAAGGTAATTAACTGGTCTGATCCCACAGAAAAGCTACTGTAGTACAAACTGCTGAAACTGTTAATGCTGGCTATAATAGGAAGGAGTCAGAACAGGGTGCATTGGAGCTTGCTGTGTATGGGGCTGTGTAAGCGCAGACCAGTCAGGTAGTGATAATGTTATGGCTGATCAGTCAGTATGACAATGTATTTTGAAAAGAAAAAAATAAGGAGAATGTACTTTTCCTCCACTAATCGTCTTCAGGAAGTTCAGTTGAACAACCATCCTGTAGAATGTGTGAATTACGACACATGGACTATTCCAGTGTGTTTAACCTGGGTTTACTCTGGGACCATGATGTCCACGATTTGAGAGGATTGTGATGAGTGTGGAGGGGTCGTGGGATCGAATCTGATGATTGAAATTTTGCCACAATTATTCTGATTTATTCCCGGTGACCTCGGGGCCAACCCAGAACACACTGAAGGGACTATGTCTCTTGGCTGGTCTGGGAACGCCTTGGCGTCCCCTCGGAAGAGCTGGAGGAAGTGGCTGGGGAGAGGGACATCTGGACCTCACTGCTTAGGCTGCTGCCTCTGCGACCCGACCCAGAAAGAAGCAGAAGAAGATGAATGTATTTGGATTTATTACAAATTTAATGCCAATTGTGATAGAACATGGGAATCGTAATAGAGCATAACAGACCTTGATATGCCATCTTAGGTGATCTTGGAAACATGATTCCTCTACGTTTCATCTCTTGGAGGCACCCGGCCTCCATTTTTTTGCCAGTCATACTCCAAGCATGCTCATAAATCGTGGAGCTCCATGCTTTCCTGAATCGTGAACGTTGTGGCCCCAGTGTAAACCCAGGTTTAGGTAACAGGGATGAGTGAATGAATAACAATGTCATGTCATGTCATTTTCTGAATCGCTTAATCCTAATTAGGGTCGCGGGGAGGCCTGCTCCCATCTCAGCCGACTCTGGGCAAGGGCAGAGTACACCCCGGACAGCTCACCAGGCCATCGCAGGGCTGAATAACAATATATGTTTTTCATATCCTAAAGTTGACAATTTGTGATTGTTATCGTGGGGCCTCTTAGTGTCCTTCTGATGGATATCCAAGGATTTTTTACATTAAGATCTTGTCCTTGTGTTTTTATCTCCCTCCTCCGTCGCAGCACAGATTTGTTTTTTGACCTCTGTATAAATAAATTAAGTTATCCCATCCTCTGTGTTTATAGGGCATCACGAAGTCTAATCCCACCATTCCTTTGTCCCTTCATCTTCAGGTCAGACAGATTTGTTTCTGAAATGCTCAGAGAATGATGTTAATCTGTGTGGGGTGATCTGTGAGTGGAGTGAAGGGTGTATCTTCTTTAGCCATTCTTCCAGGCTGCTTGTGAGCTCAAATTTAATCCTATTGTACAAGACTTCCTTAAGGGTGGAGACTTGATGATGGTGTTGAATAGACACTGGGCACATCTTTACTTTGCAAGTTTTACAGTAAGGGTCTTTCAGATGTTAGAATGACAGTGACCTGTAGCCATGTGAGTCAAATCTACTCTTTGTTTTTAACATGTAGCACAGGCTTATTTAACAGAAAAAAACAGTAAGTCCCAATACTGTGCATGAACATTATAATTTAGTATAGTTTAATGTGTATACTCCTACAGTTCTTTACTTTTTGGGCATACATGAGGCAAAAAGTCACATGAATCTACTGTTCCAGAAATTTGGATGATTTGGTATATTTGTTTTTAATTAACATGGATGACCTTCTGCACCAAGGATATTATAAAGCATCAGATATGATGAAAAGTAACAGAGGAAGAATGAAAAAAACAATTTTCAATTGTTATGAAAAGTAAGGGTTTAGATGATCTATTTGCTAACGGATAAAAAATGTAAAAACATGTTTAAAAATCACAAAATGACGAAAACATAAATATACTGTCCATCTTAGCCAAAGTATATCATAGTTAATATTGCCTTTCTAAAATATCTACTAAAAAAGATGGCCGTACCAGATGGCTTGTGGTACCAGAGATACTGTGATTATTGATTGAGTATTCATTTATTGTGTAAATGTAATATAAATACTACCTTGAAACACCCCAAACCAGTTAGATACAACATAATCAATTCAATTGGCATACATTCAGAGAAAAAAGCTATGCACAATTATGTACCATTCATATATTTACAGTACACATAAGAAGCGTCATACACGTTTGCATTAAACAGGGACACAACAGGGCTTACATTCCTAACCATCTGACGCAAAACATCGCTTACAAGTAGTACGCCATATTGCTTCGAAACACTTAGGAACGCATTTTGGACATTATCACTTGCAAAACACCAAATTCACTTCACCACCACCCCCACCCCCATTTGTTACAACATTCTTCTGACAAACATTAAATATAGATTTGTATATCCATAATTAACAGTGGCTCCCATTACCAATCAACTGGAAAGTGAAAATCATTAAGGAAGCATGACAAACGGAGTACATGCATTGCTTCGTCAGACTACACCAAACTGACGCCTAGTTGTCGTCTTCATCGCTGTCCTTCATAGAGATACCTTGCATTCCTCCATCCCTTACAGACGCTGTGGCCTCCTCCAACATCAGCCTGTTCTTTACTGTCTCGTACATCTTGCTGTTCAGAGTGGAGTCCAGGACGCCTTGCAGACGGAAGTCACGGTATTTTTTCTGAAAAGGTCCAGAGAGATTAGGTCAGTGTAGAAATATCAGTGTTACTAGAAATAAAGAAAAAAATGCATTATTTTGCTGTTTAATCAAAATAAATGATTTGGAACAATGCAACATCTATGATTATGTATTAAATAGAACAAACGATTTAAGTTTGTGAGTATGTATCTGTGTAAACACTGATGAGACACATTTGTATCTCTATGCATCAATTTTCTTTAATATATCCATTTAATTAAATCTAGGAATTGGGTAAAAACTTTAGCTATTAGCTGTATTTAGGTATGCACAGTACGCAGTGAATGCACTGAGATTTATCACTAATTCATTTATTCATTCATTTTCTAAGCCGTTTAATCCAAATTAGGGTCGGGAGGAGGCTAGCACCCATCTCAGCCGACTCTGGGTGCACGCAGGGTACACCCTGGACATCTCACCAGGCCATCGCAGGGCCAACACACACACAACCATTCACAATCATACCTAGGGGCAATTTAAAACAGTAAGGTAGCCTACTGTGCATGTTTTTGGACTGTGCGAGGAAACTGGAGTACGCAGAGGAAACCCCACGCAAGCACAGGGAGAACATGCAAACTCCAC
Source organism: Neosilurus mollespiculum (assembly GCA_030014195.1). NCBI lineage: Eukaryota > Metazoa > Chordata > Actinopteri > Siluriformes > Plotosidae > Neosilurus > Neosilurus mollespiculum. The sequence goes on along the minus strand of JAQMYF010000023.1, from coordinate 17,741,334 downwards.
ACAGAAACGCCAGAGGGACCCAGGGAATTCTTGCTGTGAGGCGGATGTGCCAACCACTGCGCCACCATGCCACTCGACTAATTACTAATCTCTTATAAAATCAGTGGAATAAATCATCTAAACTGTGTATAATGTACTGTAGTTGGAATAAATGCTGCAGCAACAAATCTACATAAAGTACAGAAAAGAAATCTTTACTTGCATTTAAACTTAATCTTAGTAGACTGTACATACTGTACACTATTACTCCCACTGTGAGATTCTCAACTTAAAAAAAAAAAATGATAGCCTGAGCCCAGCATTAGATCTCATTGTCAGGGAATGCCCAGTCCTGCTTGTCTGACCATGGTATAGTTGTGGTTGCCCTTCGTGTTTACGATAGAGGGGAAGTAAAGCCTGTGTGGTGGCTTCACAGGACAGAAACTAAACCTGTGATGCAATACTACAAGGTCCTGCTCCTGCTGCTACCCAGAGATCACGCTCCAAGATTTAGCAGCAGAAGTGATCTCACAGTGGGAGGATAGAGTTTAGCCCATTAACCCATCTGAAATCCATAAATTAGCTTGTTTGCAAATAAATCAATATGTATATAGATATGAGGGTTTTCACTGCAAAAACAAGATGTATCCCTTTCACCACAAAGACAAAGTTTTTCCTAAATTATACAAAGTACACTATGCCGTGATAAAATCTAACTGTAAACATGTAAATAAATAAATAAATAAATAAACGTAATAAAGAAATAAACGTAAGGATAAATCATTCAAAATGTCTCTGACCTTTCCTGTATGTAGGGTTAGCTGTAAGTTTGCATATACTGTATATGTATGCCTTGTATTACCTTTACAATTCGAATGAGGATTTTCAGTTGGTAAAGGTGAAGCTGCAGGTCCATGCGGTCTGTTAGCCATGTTCCCAGTAGGTTCATCGTGCTAGTGTACCATTGCTGAAACACAAATGCACTTATTTCCAACAAAACACACAGATATAGGTGCAGACTGCCACATATCTGAACAAGCCAATCAGTTTAAGCATGTAAAAAGTTTGGAATGTATTCTTGAACCATTCTTGAATATCGTCTGGTTTAAAGAAGTGCACCTTCACTCAGCTGAACCGAGGCCACCGGCCAAAGCTTTTTTTTTTTTTTTTTTTTTTTTTTACTTAATATTTATTTGTTCATTCATTTGCTGAAGTACTTTATCCGACTAGGGCTGCAGGGAGGCTGGAGCCTATCTCAACCCCAGCTTGCCAGTTCATTACGGGACCCACACACACACACACACACACACACACAAAACCATTCACACCCACAGTCATTTGCCATCTTGGGTAGAAGTTAGGCTTTCCACCAACAATCTCCAGCCCTCTAGATCCTGTGCTTTCTTTGACATCTCATCCTGCTTTACACTAGTCACACCCCTGATGCTGTCCAGCATACTAGAATATACCAAATCTTCAAGCACCCTGGAGCAGTCTGCAACAACCCTGCACCAAATCTTCAGTTTATTCTTAAACCATACTGGACCAAACCTTTAGTCAGCTCTTGACTGGAGCGAATTTTAACCATCCCAGTCCAAACTTTTCTTCACTCTTAAACAACCCAAACACTGTAATCTTTTCTTAAATCCCAGAAGTTTAAGTAAACTTGAACAACCCTGAACTGAAACTTTAGTGAACTTAAAACACATGGAAACAAATCTTATGTCAACTCAACCATTCTGGATTCAACAAAAAAAATATAAAGGTTTAATTTCACTTTATTTCTTTATATAATACTGGGAAAAATATTTAACTCTTAAGCCACTCTAGACCAAATCTAAGGTCAACTTTTAAACTATACTTGACTGGATCTTTAGTGGAATTGGGACCAAAGCTTTAGTAAACTCCTAAAACTTCTTAACTCATGGTTTAGGTAACCTAAACACTCTTACACCAAACGCTTCAAGCTTTGTTGGATAAAGCTTAGTCCATCTCTGAAACAATCCTGGACCAAAGATTTAGCAAACTTACTCTGGACCAAAGCATTAGATGACATAAACAATCCTTGACTGGAGCTACAGCTGAATATTGAAGATTTCTGGGCCAAAGCTTGAGGCAGAGTCAAACTTTTCCTTTTAGCCGATTGCTAATTGACACCATGTAATCCCACAATCTGTCTCTGCTGCTTGTGGTCATAGACTGAGAGGGATGATCAAGTCTGCCATCAGCCCCTGTTAGCAAACACTCTTCACTCTCCACTGCTCTTGTTTCACCAGAGGAGAAGCAGCCACATTGTCCTTACGTTACCCAACTATCTCTCTGTCTATCTTCTTGCACGATCCCTGAAAGTTACTGAACTTGAGGCAACTATTAAACAGCCAGCACTCTTGGCTTTTGGGCTGCAGATGTTGGGCTGCAGGGAGGATCTGGGCTGGAATATAATTGATTGGTTGTGACTGAGCTGAGCTGTTGATAGAAGTGCTAGCAGTAAGGGTAAAAAGAGCAAACTGAGCTGTATGTGTGTGTTTTATGTTTACTTTTTATTATTATTTTTTTCAAATGTACAATTTGAGAAATAATTTAGTAAGTACAGGGGAGGATACACGGAGGTGATAAACTTCTCTACCTTTAAGAGTTTCTTTTTCATTTCCAATAGAAATCTCATGTAATAAATTGGGGCTCATGGCACTGATCTTTAGAGGCACAGAGATAGTACAAGAGTTAGTGACCACTATTTCATAGTGTTGTGTTATACAGTACCATTTATCCAGTCAACATGACCAGAAATCTAAGCAATATAAAATCAGAACTGTACTTTCCACACTGGCTGCAGCCCAGCAAACACGCAACATTGTGCAACATTATTGCGACGTTGTATGAAGGTCTTAATTTGGTTGGATGAACAAAATGTTTTCTGAACATTGTGACCATAATTTGATTGCATGTATAAGACTTTTATCCACAACATTGTTTTGACACTGACAAAATCGCACACATCCAGGCCCCCAGTACAGCGCCATCTAGTGCGGAATAAGGACTGTGTACGTCCATACTGGGGTTTCCTTTTCAGTGAATCACACAGGTACTGAGAAGAAAACTACAGCACACATGTGCATAGTCCTTGCAAACATTTGTGGAAATTTATGAAAATGTTACATGTTATATTTTAACAACGGTTTTTGGAAGTGTGCAAATAGTGTTATCACAACATTTGCCTTGCTTCACAGCAAGAAGTCTTGGGTTCGATTCCTGGGCTTGGGTGTGTCTGTGTGGAGTTTGCATGTTCTCACCGTGTTTGCGTGGGTTTCCTCCGGGTACTCCAGTTTCCTCCCACTGTTCGAAAACATGCACAGTACGCTAATTGGCTGTTCCAAATCACCCCTAGGAATTAGAGTGAGTGGGAATGGTTTTAGTGTGTGTGTGTGTGTGTTGGCCCTGCGATAGCCTGGTGAGCTGTTCAGGGTGTACTCAGACCTCGCACAGAGTCGGCAGAGATGGGTGCCAGCCTCCCTGCGACCCTAACTAGAATTAAGCAGGTTTGAAAATGAATGAATGAATGATTGTGGCAATGTTGTTAAAACAAATAGTTAGCTGGGAGGTTGAGTGAGAAAGTTTCTGTTAATTTGTGAAACTTAATCAATGTAACCCAGTGGTACTTTGAGGTATAGTCTAGAAGGATCAAAATACCACATAAGACCAACAAAACAGGGTAAGCTGACAACAAAATCTAACACAATGTTGTCTATTGCTATTTCTATTCATTTTGTTACCCATGTCAATTAGTTGACCCAAGTTTATCACTTGCTGTTAGTAGGGTTGATAAAATTAAAAATTCTGATTGGCCAGTTGGTGGAACAATAGCAATCCAAGAACCTTTTTCATTCATTCATTCATTCATTTTCTGAAGTGCTTAATCCTAATTAGAGTCACGGGGAGGCTGGCGCCCTTCTCAGCCGACTCTGGGTGAGGGCAGAGGACAGCTCACCAGGCCATCAACGCTGAGGGCAATGCAGCCTACTCTTTACGAAAGTCAGCAATGGTTCTTTTACATGCCTCTCACCATAGACAGTGACAGACATGGCTGGCCTTTGATAAACCAGTTAGCTGCACTGGGGGACAGCAGTGACAACCCGGTGACGGTGGGGCTTGAACCCTCAACCTTGGGGTCAGTAATCCAGCACCCTACCAACCTTTTTCATGTTCAGCATAAGAAATGCATGCTTCTGTAAAAAACTGTTTAGCACTATGGTCATTACTGTTGTCTCTTGGTGGGAAATCAGCCCATAGCTTATTTGTTGAATTAATTCTCATTTTTGGATGTAAAGTAGGAAATGTACTCAATGAAAACATGATTTTCACATCATCAGCAATATATCTAAGCTACATACAAGTATATATATTTTTCTCTTAAAGGGGCTGTCCACTTTTCGAATTATTAACATATTTTGGGGGCAGGCGTAGCCTAATGGTTAGAGAAGCAGGTTTGGGACAGAAAGGTCGCTGGTTCGATTCCTGAACCTGCAGGAAAAATGTATGGTGGGGGGGGAGTGAGCTCCTCCACGTTCATGGCTAAAGTACCCTTGAGCAAGGCACCTACCCCCCCCAACTGATCTCCGGGTGCCCCAATATGTGTGGCAGCCCACTGCTCCGAGTGTGTGTGCTCACTGTTTAGGCGTGTGTGTTCTCACTTTGGATGGGTTAAACGAAGAGAAAATCATTTCCCTTGCAGGATTAATGTAGTATAGCAAAATAAAAAAACAAATATTTTACATGACTGGAAGTTTTGATGGATTATCTGAGTGATTAGCTCTTTTAGTAGAACTGTATCAACTGCCTGACAGGAGTCTTACCTTTACAATCTCATGTTCATGTGTTCAGTCAAGAAATAAACCTCTTCTATGTGTGGCTCCATAGCTTGCATTGATGGTGATACAGAGGACACGGTGACATAAAGAGGTTGATAATCTGAGGTTTGGTGGTGTGTCGGGGGTTCTGTGGTGTCTTCATTGTGTGTGTGTGTGTGTGTGTGTGTGTGTGGGAGTCAGGGTTCGGTGTTAATCTGGGAGTGCTGTGTGCCTGTGAACGTTCGGGCAGCCGGTCCGTGATAGACCCCCACAGAGAGGCCAGGCCTGGACAACTTCACAACTCACACATGCTCGCTCTCTCTTCCTTCATCTCCCTCTGCCACTATCACACACTCCGTCTTCCCCTTTCATATGATTGCTCTACATCTCTTGCATTCTTTACCTGTTCTACCTTATTCTTGTACACTGTCTCCTCGAATGCATTGAAAAAGTTTACTTACATAAAAATACATGACAAAGCAACATTACCAAATGTGAATGTATCTTGTATTAACAAAGGAGCAATCACAGGTAATATCATAGACATCATAGGCACAATTCTAAACTTTAAATCAGAAATAAAGGACTTTAAATCAAAAGAAAAATAACTGACACAGAGACAAGCAAATGCAGAAAGAGGCCTGGTCTGGCTTGCAAAATGAACAGTGCTGGTTGTGGCACTTTGTTCTGCTATGACGAGAGGAACAGAAGTCTCTCTCGGAGGGCATTATGTACCGTGCCACTTTTTGGATATGAAGCAGCGGGAAGCTGGCAGTGTCTGCCAGCCGAAACAAGAGTATCGTGCCTCTGAATACATAATGAAACGGATATGGGGAAAAAAACCTGTGATCATCTAATGAGTTCCATCTGATATTAGGATTTATGCGTGTGTGTGTGTGTGTGTGTGTGTGTGTGTTAGGCATTACCAAGACGTGCACACACATGAACATCTGCAGGTCCCCCACACCTCTAGAAGGGAGTGTTGAATGGTTGTGCGACCTCCTGCCCCCTGCAACACCACACATACACATTGCAGAAAAACACCCAGTTTTCGAACAGGCCTGCATTCACACTCCAATCTCTGACATGTTACAGGAAGCCATGGCGCATAGCAGGGGGCAGCAAACAAAATTCAGTGCAAGGCTGCACGCCCTTCCACTCCCATCTAATACACACGTATATACACGTCTACTACTTTAACTAACAGTAAGCACACCTGAATTGAGGCAGTGGAAGTCGGATGAGGATTTGGATCAGCCCTTTCTTTGTGCTTCTTGAAAAAAGAATCCTTTTTTTGTAGTAAAAGCAGGAATTTTATAGTGTGGAGGAGGTAGAGACTCAGTGGGGGGTACAGGGGGATTACAAGCAACCTGTGACTCTGCCTCTTTCTGCCCTTACTGGTGGTAATGTGTGTGTTTGAATGAGTCAGTATGTGTATGAGTGAGTATGAGTTTAGAGCGTGTGTCTGAGTAAGGCCTGTTCTCTATGGCCATTGCCGCTCGAGAAGCTCTCCCGCTGGGACCCAGCTGTGTCTGCAATTAGCGGGAGGGATGGAATGAAGATTGCCGCTAGCGTTGATGCTAATGTGAAATGGCAGGTTGCTGAAAAGCTTGAGAAACACGGAATCAGAATTTCTTATCTTTGTAACTCCAATAGAAAGAAGTTCATGTATGAAATGTGTGAGAGAGGACATGGGAGCAAAGCTCAAGCCTATCTGAATTTCTTCTTCCTCAACATTTTTTTGTCACTGAGCTCAGGCTCAGAGAGGATTCAGGCCCCCTGGTGCAGAGGACTCTTTAAAACTGACTACAAGACATTATGCTCTTAGGACAAAGGGACGGGCTAATCCTACCTGCTCGCTGTTCACAGCCACTGTTGGCCTATTATTGTGTGCTTTCTGGCCCGTGAGAGGAGGTCCATTGACGAGGGAACTCAATTACCATGGTAACTCACACCAACGAGCTTGCGTCTCTCTCTCTCTCTCTCTCTCTCTCTCTCTCTCTCTCTCAGCACAGTGGGACATCCTGACCCAGAGGAAAACTTTTCACAGGAAACACACAACCTCAAACATGTTCCTCTACTGCGCCATTGTGTAAGCACTCAAATACAGCCTCTCTTCTTTCTTGATTTTTTTTCTTTCTTTTTCCACATTCTCCATCCCTCCTTCCCTCTCTCTCTCTCTCTCTCTCTCTCCCTCTCTCCCCTCTCACTGGAGAAAGCAGTCCCCTTGAATGGACAGATTGAAGAAAAGTTTTAGGCTCAGCAAGCATGTGAGGTTCAAACTGCTTTTGATTGAGCGGCGTGTACAAAGTGGAGGTTTGCATGCCTCGTTGGAGCCTTAAGTGCAACAAGCCTCCAATGTTTCTGCTCAGACTAGCGCTATGTCTGTAAAGGGCTGCTTAATCTTTTCAGTACACAGACGGGCTTGGGAAAAAAAACCTGGGTGAAACAGTTTAATGTATAAACCCTGTTGTTGTTGGGTTTTTTTTAATTATTATTAATTAATTCATTTATTAGCTTTTTGATCTACGGCTCTGGTTAAATAAAAATAAAAAAGAAGAAAATAAAAGCTCTTGTACTACTGGACATCCAGTAGACTTTGTTCTCATGCACAAGAGCCTGTTCACAAAATGGATAACAGTATGTAAACACAGCTCTCTTCATCAAAACATGCTCGGAGAGAGAGAACAAGCTTATTGGGATGAACTAAACGCTGGGAATTATAGCCCATGTCCGTGTCATTGAGTAAACACACAATAAGTGAAAAAGAGGAGCGAGAGAGGAAAGAAAGAAAGAAGGAAAGGAGGAGGGGGTTGTGAGTAAGGAGCCGTAAGCAAAGTACTCACAAAGGAACGCTTAGAGGTGGATTGAGACGCAGCCGAATGAGGAGCGCAACACTTCTGGGGCTCGGTCTTGAATGGGGTCGGGGGGGGAGGGGGGGCAAAATGGAATAAGCCAGCAAGCACTTGAGAATCCCGCAGAGCACCTGAATGGGCCGAGGGAGGGCGGGGGGCGGAGGGGGTGAGCCGAAGGTGAATGGCCTGCCTTTTGGGACCAATTTGTCTCTTTTTTCCCCTCCGACTCCCCCTGCCTTCGTGCTGACAGATGTACAAAGGCAGACCCGCGCTGAGACTCTCGTATACACGCATTTGCTAGCAGCTGTCACTCCTGTCAGACGAGTTAATCAAACAAATACCACCATACTTAGGTTTACTTCATAGAGCGAGAGAGAGGGCAAAATGGTTGGCAAAATTTTCTGTTAAGAAAACCAGGCTGACCCCAATAATGCAACCACATGCTATAAATATATATTTTCTTGCCATACAGAATTAGTGCTTATTTGCACTGTAGCATTAACCCACCAGGTCTACACCGGACATGCTGAGAGCTGGAGGCAAAAAAGAAAAGAAACAAATCCCAGCTCCTATAATTATTGGAAACCTAAGCAGCTTACAGCGGCAGCGACGCCTCCATTCTGAACGAAGAAAAACCTTTTAACATGTTTGGAACAATAACTGTGGGAGTACCTGTTGGGTCTCTAGCCCTTTTAGTCTTTTTTTATATTTATTTCTACTCACCAAAGTCCTCATTTCTATTTGCTAAGCTTTTTTATTTAATGAGACAGGTCAGGGGGAAAAACATGAAGCGTACCTTTAATCAGTCTGTACGGCGAGTTGATTACTGTAATTCCGTGTTTAAATAGCTCTGATTTTTAGGGCAAACTACAATATGATGTACTTTCTGGATATCTGAGCAAACATATGGAGTCATCTACAGGCTTTTTTGGATTTGGGTCCAATCAAGGACATTTCGTTACTGACCAATTCGTTCTTAAAATTTGGTGACTCAAGATGTCATTACATCTAGTAAGAGTGGTCAGGTGATTCTCTCTGTATGGCAAATTGATTAATCCTTCGGTCAGCTGGTCATGAGTGTGACTGTGAAGTGGTAGCGGAGGGCGAAATGGTATAACTGGACAACGGAACCCAATACCAAGCAGCAGCACTATAGGATCAACATCGACCAAGGTCGTCAAAAATACTTTGAATCAATCAGTGCTAGACGGAACGTAATCCCGCCCCTTAGAAAGGCAGATTAAGGATATTATTGACCCATGTAATCTGATGGCATATCTGTGGATGGCTGAGTCTCTGAGCTGATCTTAAGGGCACACACACACACACACACACACACACACACACACACACAAATGCTGGAATTTTTTTAATCAATGATCTTCTAGCTCAGCCTGAATCAGACAGATGAGTGCTCGTGTTAATCCCACTTTCTTCAGCCACTCTTTAAACGACTAGAAGGATAAAATAAATGAACCCCCCACCCCCTTCCCCCCAATCACACCCTCTGTCAATCTGTTTGTCTCTGAGTCACTGCAGCTTCAACATAAAGTTTAGGAGTCAGATATGGTCCTAGCGATGTTAAAAATAACATTTTGGATGATCTTCACATTGGATGTAACATAGTTGAAGCCAGTGACAAAACCCAAATCCTTGTTTCCTTTCAGGCCTGCCCTTCCCATGATTTTAACTCTTTTTTTTCTTACTTACTTTACCTTTCTTTTCCGTATTTATTCTTTTTATCATTTATAAGTAGCTGCCCTCTTAATATGTGGGTTGAGAGAGTTTTTGTACTTTTACACATTTTCCTCCAGGATAAATAAAATATTCTGATTCTGAAGATCACAGATAGAACATACACTGCCCGGCCAAAAAACTCCACAAAAAAGTCTCTCTCTCTCTCACACACACACACACACACACACAAATATGTAGTTGTTCTGCCTTTAGCCTTGCTTACAGCACGTAATCGCCATACCATTGTTTCAACAAACTTTAGCAACGTAACATTTATCCATTGATGTAATAACCTGCTCATTCAGTACCTTCAGGTCATCAGCGGACTTCGTTTTATTGCCACATTAATGTTGCTGATTACATGCTGTGATCAAGGCTAAACGCACACGTGAAAATATTAGAGTGTGGCTGGGCAGTATACATTCATCATCTATTTTATCTCGTGACCATTTTAATGTGAGCTGTCGGATTCTTGTTTGGGATTGGTTGATTAATTTTCTGTAACAGTAGCTCTGATAGCAGCTTCAGATCTTTCTTATAGGAAGAACAAATCCTTCACATCACACCAGCAATGGTCAATGTGTAATTTTTGGAACAGTGAAATTTTCTGGAAGGAGTCTCCAGTGTCAGCACCTTGGAAAGGATATTTTTCAGCCACAGGAAACCCTTACAGATTTCACACTCTGAATGTTTTTTTAAGAGAGAGAAAAAAACTAGTGCGTAACGATAAATAGATGAAAAGGCGAATTACTGTTGTAAAAGAAAAAATGTGCAACTAATATCATTATCATTCCTTCATTTTCTTAGCCACTTAATCCTAATCAGGGTCACAGGGAGGCTGGTGCCCATCTCACCCGACTCTGGGCAAGGGCGGAGTGCACCCTGGACAGCTCACCAGGCCATCGCAGGGCAAAAACACACTGATGGCAACCCAGTGGCCTACTCTTTACGAACGACAGCAATGGTTCTTTTACATGCTTCTCACCACCGACAGTGAGAGACATGGCTGGCCTTTGACAACCCAGTTAGCTGTTCTTGGGGGACATCGGTAACAACCCGGTGATAGTGGGGTTGAACCCCCGACCTTCGGATCAGTAAGCCAGCACCCCACCACCGGGCCACCACTGCCCTGCAACTAATATACTACATATAATTTGGTTTAGGGTAACAGCAGCCCATCAGCATATCACTGATTTATTTTCCAATAACAGCCCATCCTGAAGTGTTCTGTTCCTTACTTAATGTTTTACACATTTCTTTTCCTAATCAACACATTCAGAGGTCCGTAATAGAGACATTAATGATCCTTAAACTGTTCTGTAACTGCTGATGTGTTTAATACACATGTCCATCTGGCCATTTCTCACAATACTATTATAAAATGGTAGAAAGGAAGGCAGCGAGAGAAATCGTATTGTGTTGTACGCTGGTGCGAAATCCTCATCCTTGACCCCAATTAACCTCCGCCAAACACACACTATCCTGGCTTCAGTACAGCTTCCAGTCTGATCTTAACTTCCAGTTAGATTAGACCCTCCCACAAGGAAGATAAAAAAACCCACAAATATACTGAAACTGAAGGGGAGCTAAGAATCAAATGAGCAATAAAAAAATTTGTTAAAAAAACATGAAATGACTCAATAAATGTGATGGATGAAGGAAAATCACCCCTATGGAATTTTATCATGAAATTACTTTGTTATTTAAGGGTACCTGTGCTGAATTAGTGTTACTAGCTATTTAAAATGATCACATATAAGTTCAGCGGTTCCTAACGGCAACATCAGTCCATGCCCGAATTTAAAGTGCTTGTGAGTGCTCGACACTGGGCATGCTCAGGGTCATGTTGCCTTTCTGATTGGTAGTGATGTGAACTTCATGGATTGGCTGGGCTGTGTCATTGACCCTGTGCGTCATGACACATTATGTGTCATTATGTGTGCTGAGCTGCAAAAAAAAAAATTAAGTGCAGAAATCACGGAAAACATTTCTTTTTGTTCCTAAACCAACTGACGACAGGAAAGCAGAGTCTGCAGAATTGCACATTAGCTGGATTTCATGAAGCCATTTTTGGATTTTACCGTCATGCACATCTCTGGCAGCATTCTTGTCCTCAGAGACACTAGAATGTAACGTCTCAGTGTCTCCACAAGACTCCTCCCTCTCTGGTTCATATAGGTAACCATTCACACACATTTCCTCCCAATTGCTGCCATAGTTGCTTCTTGAACATGTCACCTAAAATGTTGGTTGCCGAATAGATCTGCTTGTTTACTTGCTCTGGACAACCCAGCCCAAAGAGTTCACATCAGCAACTGCTAACCATAGGTTTAACCACCGCTAGTAATCCATGGCATAAAATCACCCAGTTTTGTGCTATTTATGGTCATTTATGTTAAAATAAGTGGCTGTATCACTTAAACGTATTACGGATGGACCAAGAATATAAGGATGACCAATACCGGTACTCTTTAAGGCTCACGTGAGCTCTCAGTAAAAAGACAGAAATTAGAATTGCTACACATTAAGTGTACCAAAGCCTGTACCATGAGTAAAACATACTAGGAAGGAACAACACACTTTGGGGAGCGCTGTTATATTAATATAATCAACATGGTGTGGTATAACGTGGTCCGATGTAGTTCATGTAAAAGCATAGCCCAATTTTTAAACATGTATTAATAAACAGGACATGGTGTAATGTGTAATATTGCGGAATGTCATGTCATGTCATGTCATTTTCTGAACCGCTTAATCCTAATTAGGGTCGCGGGGAGGCTGGCGCCCATCTCA
>JAQMYF010000023.1:17698200-17720575 GCA_030014195.1 Neosilurus mollespiculum | reverse complement strand
TTTCAAATGCGGACATTCAGAAACTGGTTCTGTAACTGTAATTGCTATTTTCTCAAAAGTAGCATTTCCTGATTAGCAACATCCACTGTCATGCTATAATCATGTATTATACCTAGTATAATAGTTTGAAGCAGCCATGGAAAAAATTAAGAGGCCACTTTTAATGGATATTCCAAGGTTGTATATGAATATCTCAGTATGTCAAATTTTGTACTTAATCCGTATTATGCTGGAGTGGGTCACAATTAGAAAATGGAGTGATAAGATGCAACAGTGATGACTGATTGCTATCTGTGTGCTGTGCATGAGTGATGTTAACAGACTGACTGCAGAGAGCAGTACTCAGTGGAAAGAAAAGAAAGAACAAAGGGAAAGAAATGGTGAAATAGGATAAATAATAAAGGTACAAAGAGCAAATTTAGGGAAAAATGCAGGAGGAAAGAGGAAATAAAAGAAAGAGTAAAGTAGGAGGGCAAGATGAATGGATAGAAGTAAATAAGGACAAGAAAGGGAGGAGAGAAAGAGTGAAGGAAGGAAAAGAATGAAATGAAGGAGAAGGAAGGAAATCCAAAAGGAATGTGAAAAAGTAGGAAGAATGAAGGAAGAGAAAGAAATGAGGGACAGAAAGTAGGAATGAAGGAAAGAGGGAGAGGGAAAATTAAATGAAGGACAAGAAAGAAAGAAGAGAAACAAGGAAGGGAAATAAAATAAAGGATAAGGAAGAAAGAAGAGAAAGTAGGAAGGAAGGAAGAAAATGAAATAAAGGACAAGGAAGAAAGAAGAGAAAGAAGGAAGGAAGGGAAATAAAATAAAGGACAAGGAAGAAAGGAGAGAAGAAAGGAAAGAAAGAAAGAAAATGAAATAAAGGACAGGGAAGAAAGAAGAGAAAGTAGGAAGAAAGGAAGAAAATGAAATAAAGGACAAGGAAGAAAGAAGAGAAAGAAGGAAGGAAGGGAAAATGAAATAAAGGACAAGGAAGAAAGGAGAGAAAAAAGGAAGAAAGGAAGGACTGAATGAGAGAGTTAGGAAGGAAAGATTCAAGTGGATGGGAGAAAAGAAAAAACAAGCATGTGTGTGTGTTGTACCTCCTGGCCGAGCTCCATGGCACACAGTTTGGCAGACTGGGCTCTGGCGTCCACCATGACATTAAACATGGTGCAGATGGACTGAGGGACGCGGAAGTCTGTGGTACGACTGCTCTTCTGCAGCTTCACTTCAAACGCCACCCTTGTCCTGAGAAATGGACAGAGAGAGAGAGAGAGAGAGAGAGAGAGAGAGAGAGAGAGAGAGAGACTGAAGGTGAGTGACGTTAACTAAGTTAGCGCCACTGTGAGACTACGGCAAACTGGACTGTTGCACCTCTAACCTTTTCACACACGACTCAATCATGTCACTGGACATGAGTTTAAGTCTCATCTCTAAGTGTTTAGCGAACTCCTCCTCAGGCCAGTGCAGGTCTCTGATGAATGTCTGCAGAGCGTCCAACTTCCAGAACAGATCCTCAGACGTCCCTGAACCGTTACTAAACACACACACACACACACACACACACACACACACACACACAGTCAAAGATCACAGCATAAGTTCGGAGTTAAAGGTCACACCAGAAGGGACAGGGAAGGAGTATAAATATGAGTGTGTGGTAATCTGGAAAAATCTCTCAGACTACAAAGATCTGAGATTTTTTAATGATAAAATGTATACTTTATATTTAAGAATTTATTTCATGAAAGTTTCAAAACTTGAAATATGGAAGATTCAAGTGTATAAGTCTGCCTGTAGAAGTGAAGGGTTTTCTCAAGATGCCACACACACGCACACAAAATTCACCCTATAGCAAGCCTCCACCCATAATCTTCCGAAAAAGAAACAAAACCCTTGAGGTGCCTTTTTTTATGGTCCCAAAAGGTAGCAGGTTGATCATTTTGTGTTGGGGGAAACAGAGGTCATGCATACTGAACCAAAAATGCAGTGACTGTCGGTCATCTCTTCATTATTTTAAATGTAAAAGATTGAAGGAATATAAGGGAAATAAAGCAAGGATTTCCTCTCACATCTCATTGGTCCAAGTGCTCTGGATGTGATCCTTTAGCAGAGACTCAACACACATATTTTAAAATAGAAAGATGAGGAATTACATTAGAGTAAAGAGCTGGATTTAGTTTGTGACTTTATTTAATTGATTGATTGATAGTTTGTAGTCCCTGAAAATTAATAATGTCTCTATCCTAATATTTTTCTTTTTAGTTATGCTCACAGAACTTCATAAAGGGTTAAGAGAACAGACTGTGCTCAGAGCACTGAATAAACAATCAGCGTAAAGTCTGAAGTTATTCTGCAATCCATGCAAATGAACTGATCTTAAGTCATTAATGTTAACATTTTCTTTAATTAGTTTTTTTGTCATAGTTTTTACACACACTGAGGAATATGAATAGGACAATATAAATACTTCCTAAAAATGTTTGCATTTATTTTCTGTAAAGATACAGACATAAAATAAATTACTGTCCTTTCAATGCCATTTGAAAACTTACTTTTCCTCAAGAAGAAAAACCACTGACTAAACCCGGGTTTACCCTGGGGCCACGATGTCCACGCTGTCCACGAATCAAAAAAGTGTGGAGCTCCATGAGTTATGAGTACACCTGGAGCACGATTGGGGTATGAAAAGGAGGCAGGGTGTATCCAAAAAATTAAACTTGAAGGAATTGTGTTTCCAAGTTCAAGACCCCCCCACCAGGCAGTGTGGTATGTATGTAACCAAAGAAAAGAAGAGCAGACACTGTAATAAAACCCAGCAGAACCCACTTTAACATGTTCATTATCTGTGTGTGAAGCCCATCACCCAGTAAAGAGCAGAATGGCGTGCACTGTGTATTAGCTAATAGTGTTATAGGAAAGGGGAAAGGAGGAAACCTAGCTGAAAAGTGTTTAAAGAAAAAGTTTGTATTGTTTCATAACTTTTCCATTAAAAAAGGTGTTCTTAAGGTTTTTTTTAAGCATGCTTGGAGGAGGAAATAAAGATAAATCTGTAACCATCTCTACAGTACTAAAGCTCAGTTCTCATGCTGTGGCCTTGGCATAGACACAGAATAAAAAATAGTAAATAGATGATTATAAAGGAATTCAATATGCACATTTATTTATTAAATCATTTTAAATGAATTTTAATCCTGGCCATTTTTTAATCTATGTTTTTTTATTTGAACGTTATTGTTATCCCAAGGTCACATTTGCATGAAAAAAAAAACCCTTGTTACACACTCTGCATCCGATATGGCCGTCATCCAGCTGGGTGTGGAAAAGAGAGGAATTTGCACTGGTGGCAGATTAACTGACACCGGTAGATTTGGAACTTTGGGCATTTGGAGGTTCACAATTGGAAGGCTGACATTGGGCAGATTACTTGTTAAACTCCTGTGATAAAAGAAAAGACAAGAAAGAATGTTGTGGATGAGCAGAAAGCAAATAAACAAAAACAAAAAACCCCACCGCAGACAGTGAGAAGTGAGATGAAATCAAACAGTGTGACTTTACAGACAAAACAAATCAGATCAAGAAATCTAGAGTACCAGAAATGATAACAGTAAGACAGCATGTTAAGACTGATATGATGGATTGAGAAAAAAAAACAAACGAGCAGAAAATAATCTTTAAACAGGTTTCAGGCATGAGGATGAGTGTGAGAGATCGGCAAGAGAGTGCTACATCCGAAGGAGCACATTGCCCGAGAGAATAAAGTAAAAAACGCCACTGAGATGACAGTTCAACCAGTGGATTTATTGTTGATCATAATAAGTAAAAGGTGGGTTTTTTTTTTACAGGGGAATAAAACAAACAGGCTTCTTACTTGACAGGCTCCCAGGACTCACGCTCGAATCCCCGGTGTATAGACTGAGCGATGGACGACTCCATCAGGTCCACATATCTCACCACTAGAGGTGCATAGAGATCCTGCAGGTGCTTGTGAAATTTCCCATTACAGAGGTTATCTATAGAGGAGCAGAGATTATCATTTTAATCATCCAAAATCAAAATCTTTACCCCGGATTTAAAACAATTCTGAGAAAAATTCAAAGGCTTACTATTCTGTTACACAGATATTATACACCTATTTTCAGAGCCTTATTTTTCATTTTGGGCACCAGTTGAGCACAAATTCCTATTGCAAAAACCTCCTATGAACCTATGATTTCTAATCCAAAAACCTCCACAATTCTTCAGGAAGCTGCTTCCCATCCCCCTGCCTAGAAAAGCTGATTTAGAGTGTGCATGTTGGACGGTCTGTTTGGCTTCCTCCTCCCATTTATAGTCTTTCAGCTCCATGTACCTACCCTGCTCTGATTGGTCGCCTAAAAGCTTCGATTCAGGTGGTAGGGTCAGCTAATCAGAAGATCCAGCACACCGTGACACAGAAAAAATAAATAGGTGAAAAACCTCGTTTATGGCCAGCTCAAACAGCCCAGAGGGAAAATGTAATATGTACTAATATCGGTATTTGACAGTCTGATGCCATCTAAGAGAAAAAGCATCATCTCCACTTTAATAAGATATCCACAAAAACTAAGTGTTTTCTCCCTCTTTTTCTCTCTCACTCTCTCTCTCTTTCTCTCTTTCACTTAACCGAAGGTCGATCATGCACAGTAGGTGCCATGTTTGTTTGCTTCTCCCGATTATGCTCCTCCAATTAGCCACTTGAGCTGCAGCGATTGTGCACTTGGCCGTGTGTCCGCAAGCATACGGCCAGGATGTTCTGTTTAAGTCCTCATTAACAGCTTGAAAGGTGTCTTGATTTAGTGCCTGCCTGTTAGCATATAAACTGAGCTGAGAGCGCTACAGGCTTAGCACAATGAACTTCCAGATATTGCAAAAGCTGAGGTGAAGAATAAATGTGGTGGTTTTTATTTAGTTATTTATTTTATATAAATGTGCGAACTGAACAGAGAAGTAAAGAGTAACGTATTCCAGTCATAACACTTGAAATCAATGATTTGTGTCTTAAAACCTGCATGACCTTTGTTATAATCGACTCAAGCCTACACAAGTCTTCTAAAAGGACTATTACAGTACACAACAGCTGATCTGCTTTCATCAGTTTTGATGTCCACAGGTATCTTGGACATCTTTATATATTGTATGTCAACAATGAAATGGACAAAAACCACAAAACTTGGACTCTCTCAATATTTATGCAGGTGTAGATCAATGTAAAGGCTTATGAAAGTACCATGTAACCCAGTGGGGCAGCCATAGCCTAATGGTTAGAGAAGTGGCTTTGCAATCGAAAGGTTGCTGGTTCGATTCCCGGAACCAGCAGGAAAAAGTGTGTGGCGGTGGGGGAGTGAGCTGCACCTTCCCTTCCTCCACATTCATGGCTGAAGTGCCCTTGAGCAAGGCATCTCACCCCCAACTGCTCTCCTGGCATCCCAATGTGTGTGTGCTCACTGCTCTGAGTGTGTGTGTGCTCACTGTTTATGTGCGTATGTGCTCACTTTGGATGGGTTAAATGCGGAGGTAGTAATTTCCCTTGTGGAATTCATACAGTATAGCAAAATAAAAAACATTTAAACCTCTTCAGTAAAGTGGTAGTCAACATTAAATCCAATCACACAATACAACTACACCCAAATCACACATTTTCTTTTCACTATGGCCATTTCATTTTTTCCTCTTATTGATATTGGATCCTGCCCTGGGATAGATTGGTGACTTGGCCAAGCTGTACCCCAAAACTTGCCCAAAGTCAGCTGAGATTGGCTCCAGCTCACTTGTGACCATGATGAATAAGCAGTACTTTAGCTAATGGATGGATATTGGACCGCACCCCAATGTGAGCTTAGTTGGATTTGTGTACCTTACATTCATTGAATTTGTGATTTTGCCACAAAAATCAGATTTCAAGACCTGACTAACATCTTTTATTATATTACCCAGTCAGAGAAAATTCTTATCAAAGCATTTTATGTGTAAAAAAAAAAGTGCTTCACAGAACTATTCTTTTTAGTAACCTGAAAATAAAGCAAAAAAGAGAAAAGTTAAACACAAGGTATAAAAAAGCAGGTGGTTAAGTGACTCAGCCAGCAATGGATAATTATATTCTGTCATCCAAGGAAGAAGACAAGATCACCAGCAGACTTGCTAGAATGAATGTATCAAATCTCAGTGAAAGTAATCACTGTGATAGAAATGATTTGAAGTCACACTGTTTAACTGAGATTTGACACATTCATTCTAATAATTTTTCACTAATCGTGTGCCAAAGATTCCTTTCTTTTCCCATGAGATTCCTGCTGTCTTTTACATCACAGTGCATGCACACCCTCAGTTAATTTTTTAAAAGTAATTTGAATGTAGTTGGCAGTGGTGGCTCAGTGGTTAAGGTTCTGGATTACTGATCCGAAGGTTGGCGGTTCAAGCCCCAGTACCATCAAGCTGCCACTGTTGGGTCCTTGAGCAAGGCCCTTAACGCTCAGTTGTCTAAAAATGATGAATGTAAGTAACTCTGGATAAGGGTGTCTGCTAAATGTCGTAAATATAGTCGCATTTTTACATTTTAGATTAATAGGTAGGTGAAATACTATTAAAAAAGATGCAGACTTATTTTCTGATCATTAATTGTGACCTGCTCCAGCATAATATGGATTAAGTGGGAAATTTGACATACTGAGACACTGATATATTTGGAAGGAGAATTGAATCTGCTTCAGAATGAGGTATAATACATGATTATAGCATGAGAATGGACTGAGTTACATCACTTTGTATGTCGCTAATCAGGAGATGTTACTTTTGAAAAAAAATAGCACTTTCTGACCAGACCAGTTTCTGAATGTCCTTAACTGAAACTCCCGAACATCCATAAACTAAATGAATCTGGCCCTCGACCAATCAGTGCGATCGAACTAGCATCTTCTTAGAAATGCATAAATTCTATTCAGACTGAGTCATGTCCGTTTTGAGGCTTCTCATCGCTTTACCGGTATATGATTGGGGGAATCCTTCTGGGATTCTGTAAGTAGGGAGAGTATTCTGGTAGTCAATATGGATAACAAGGAAATACCCTGAGCAATCACAAAAGTGGATTGAAAGTCGGCAAAATAAGTATTTATTCTCATTGTTTTACAACATGGACTCAGAACCTTTTCTTAAACAAAAAAGCATGGATAGATTGTGTTTATGGATATTTGAACTTGGTCATGTTGAAGATTATGTTTTGAAGGATGTATTTTTGGGGATTTATGACTTACTATGGTTCTTACACAAAACACTACCTTGCAACCTAATCCATATTATGCTGGAGCAGATCACATTTTTTCAAATTTTTATTTATTTATTTATTTTAAAAAGTATTTGCTTTAGAATCTAAAATGTGGTGAATGTAAGGTACCTGGCCTAGTGCTTGTTCACACAAATATCAAAGGTTGTTTTTTCTTCTTGTCTCTCTTTTCACACACGCCGCCTTTTTATTTATTTTATTTGAGAGAACGTTACCAGACAACAACCTGTCAAGCTGTGCAAAAATGCTGGGATTATAATTAGTGCACTAGGGTGGGTGAAGTGTTCAGCACCACGGACAGCTCTCTGTTCACTTCAGTTCATTAGTGATGTAAGATGGCCTCCAGGTGTCTGCACTCTCCTTTACCACATCCACCGTTAATACAGGAGCTATTACTCCCACGATACATCATACAGTTATCTAGTCCATTTTTAATTTGATTGTTTATCACTGGATTGCAGTGTGCAGAAGTATTCACCCTCCTGACTGTTTCTGTTTTGGACTGAAGAAATGTTATAGACATAATAAGGATTTTATGGCATGAATCTAAGCAAAAGGGTTCACAGTGTTAAAGTGGGTGGAAAAATAAATGTAGTTTGGTAAATAACTTAAAAAATGTAGACAAGTATTCGTCCCTTCCCTTGTACTTTTCGTCTTGTTTTGTCTACCCACCATAAATATGGGCTACCGTAGTTACATAGAACAGTTAATAATTAAAGAACAGACATAAACATTTGGGGTTCTTACAGTCGAGCCGCAGATAATCATTGAGCAGTTGGAAGAGAGGAAAGCTGTCCCAGCTGTCCGGAGGTTGAACTTCCAGTGCTGCATCCATGTCCACAGCGTAGAGGGAGAGAAAGGTCTCTGCATGTTCCACCATGAGGTCAGACCACCATGCAAATGCCTGCAAAGTGAATGATGGTGTATGTATGACTGAAAGGCATCCAATAAGTATAAAACACTTGGCGAAGTTCTGTTATAAGAAAATAATCTGGATTATTTTTCTTATAACTGCATGCTTGTAACAACAGAAACTAATGTTTCCTCTTGGGGTAGTTACACGTCGCCAGCCTCCAAAGATCTATAAACAGCCTCTATGTCTCACTTTGTAGTAGTTGTGCCATATTTTATTAATCCCTGTAGACCTATGACAGCTTTGACACAGCTATAACACAGGCAGTCACAGCTTCAGGCATTAAAACACACACACACACACACACACACACACACACACACACACCCACACCCTTCCTCTGTTGGCCCACAGAGACCGAGTGTGAGATCTCAGAAGAGTGTGGAATGTGTAGAAATGTCTCCTTTCGAGTTAAGTGTCAACAGCTTAAACACACCTTACATGCTTTTGCAGAATAGGAGACAGTGATGAAATGCTATGACACTTCTATGCACAGGTTTTTGATGTAAATGTGTATGTGCATGCAACCAGAAGTGCCCTCAGGCTCAGAAAAATTCCCATCATGCAGCAGATTTAGCCTCTACTAATTTCTTGGCATTTCTTTGCATTTATTTTTTTAATTTCTTTGCATTATTTTTTTAAAACCAAAAGCACATGACCTAAATTGCTCTGCTGCTGATAAGAATGCTCTGCTGTCACGACATGTCTTGCCAAAGAAAAAGAAAAAAAAACATGTCTGAGGAATGACAGGGTTATGTAAGTGGTCACCTACACAGAGTTCCTTCTGGATGGTTTGCAGGGGGGTGGGGGGGAGACACCAATGTGAGCATGGTCCGCTGATCACCTGGTGCACGCAAGTCAATAAATTAAGTTAAATCAATAGTTAGGACTGGCACATGGTACATCATGGTGATGGGCTGCACCAGGTTGGAGCAGTAGAACATTGTAAAATCTACAGTGTTGATTTCCCTCCTATAGGGTGCATGATTTAAATGGTTCTGTGGTTCTATAATTGGTCACAGGATGAGAATTCAACACTTATGATTTTACAGTCCGGAGCAAAAGGGGGAGGGGGGGGCATTGGGAGGGTTGTGCAAGACGACGTCTGTGAAAATGAGCTCGGTTTCATTTTCAGAGGGCTCGTCAGGAACGGCTTCAGGGTAGCAGAAGCAGCCGTCCATCTGGCACTCGTGCCCACACAAGCAGTTCGGCTAATGCCCCAGAATACAGCAGGAATTACTTCTATATAGAAGAGGGTGGGGTTGGGGAGAGTGGTAGGAGAGGAGGGTAGATATAATCCCTTCATCCAAGGCTAGAGAAGAACCGAGCATGCAGAGGAGGAGATGGGTAAGGAGAGTAGGTTTGATAGGGTCATGGGGGCTCTTCTTAGACCTTTTAACATACCTCTTTACCCTTTCGCATGTGTCCAGGCAACCCGACAAACAGCAAGAGAACACAGTTAATGTTACTGATCATCTCTGTAATTCATCACAAGCTAACAATCATGTTTCGGCTTCTTTTTTCTTCTCCCCATAAAGGCAGTTTCCAGTAATAATGAGGATTTAGAGCTGTTAGGGGTGAAACAGTATGAAAGCCCATTGTTAGTGATTAGTCTTTTATCATTGATGAGTATTTATCAGTAGGAAAAATAATTAGAATTTTATTTAGGTTATTAGAATAATGTTTACTCATCTGTTTTTTTTCCCCTCATATAGAGGTTGAAAGTATTTTACTTTGAGGTATGTAAGAGAACAGACTATTCTGTTAGCAGCAAAAAATAAATTCAAATATTTAATCATTAAATCTAGTTTAAAAGAAATGAGACCGAATCGATGGTGTAGAAGTTCCATAGTGATGTTCTCCCTATGCTTGCGTGGGTTTCCTCCAGGTACTCTGGTTTCCTCCCACAGTCCAAAGACATGCACATTAGGCTAACTGGCTGTTCCAAATTGCCCCTAGGTGTGAGTGAGAATGGTTGTGTGTCTGTGATGGTCTGGCGAGCTGTTCATGGTGTACGACAGAGAAGCCCTCCCGCAACCCTAATATGATTAAGTAGAGTAAATTAAAAAAAAGGAAACAAACCAACAAAACTAATGATAGTAATAATAGTATTAAACAAAATACAAGCAAAAAAAATCCAATTAAAACAAATAAACCAAGGGTATTGTGTGTACTATTAACATTACATTAAAACTATACATATTTCCTTTAACAACCCCCCCACCCCACCCCCCACACACAGAGTGCATACTGTCAAATTTACATACTATCCCACCCCTAAGAGCAAGAAAGGGAGAACAAATATTTTCCATGAGTGGAAAAGATAAATGATACTCTTCTGGTATTTCATTACCACCAAAAAGTATCTCGTCATATTTAATTCATGCATCCAGAGCTCAAAAATGGCAGGAGAACATGCTTTTCCTTCTGGAGCATCGTATCATACCTGCAGTCTTTCCTAAAGCAAAGCAAGGAGATGTTTCTTACTTTTTTATTAATATTTTAATAAGCATACACTGTTGCTCAATCCATTTTTGAGGAAAAAATCATAAGAAATAAGAAGAGTGTTCAAATCACTGGATCGTTATACAGTAAGAGCACAATGTGACCATGACGTGAGAGGACTGGGAAATGATTCTGGATGTTGTAACTGGTTGTAATTTAGTGAGGTTAAAGTCCTGAAGTTTCATGGCATGTTTATTACAAAGGTAATAATTAAAGAATTGAAATGTATTAATAGCAGTGTAGGGTTGTAGACCTTCAGGAACCTTCAGGAGTCCAACTGATTTGCACTGACTGTAAGCATGCAGCTGTGGTTTATGGTACTGATTAATTAAAAAACATACCAGAGTTACACAAATTCAGCGTCTGTTCGGGAAATCAGTTTACATTTGATGAACCTTAAGCAACAAATCATCTTCAGTATCAAGTCACCAGCAGCTAAATTCAATGATAAAGGAATAAATGTCTGGAATGGCTCTTACATTGCCACATGGGTAATGATACGCTGTAGGAAGCCAGGAACCTTTTCAGGAAGTCGAGATGCATTTTTATGACATTTCAAGCAACCAAATACAAAACTTCTTGTACATTCATCTCGATGACAAACATACCACGGAACAGTGATTACTCTTAATGATAAATAAATACTTCATAATTTCCTCTTTTAAACGAAAGTCATGGCTTTAAGAAGTTCTTCAGGAATTCTCATTTATGAAACTTCTGCCACTCTGGAACATTCCAGAAGCTTTGTGATAAATAATACGCCTTTAAATAAATGACCTTTAATCTTTTTTGTACCAGTAAGTGTCGTGAGCCTGACCCTGAATTGGCGTGTAATTTTAGTAAGGAACAAAGCTAAGGAAATGTTTTATATGTACTGTTACACCCACCTCTGCGTGATGCTCCTCATTCTGCTGTAGCACCTCGATGACCAGCTCAGCCAGGCGGAGAGTGTCTTCCAGTTTTTTGGCAGGTGTAACTAAGCGCCCTACATTCTCTGAGGCACAAGGGCAAAACTGTTAACTGGATCCAGATGTAACACACACACACACACACACACACACACACACACGCACACCTAAAACCTTTCTTCTGAGTAGTATTGCACTTTAGGTTAATTGGCTGCTCCAAATTACCCTAGGTGGGAATGGTTGTGTTTGCGTTGTCCTAGTGAGCTGTTCAGGGCCTTCATCCAGAGTTGGCTAAGATAGGCTCCAGCCTCTCTGACACCCTAGTAGGATTATGCGTGTGAGTGGCAAACGAGTTGAATGAATATGCATTAACTCTTTCATGCACAATGGCTGGTCTCTGGTATGTACCTCTGGTATACTTGTCTACATTTTCTACACAAAATTCTAATTAATATTTTATATCAGGTGTAATAAACTTTATATTTTATATTTTAACACTAAAATATATATTTTTAAGACTCTGTCCTTGTCAACAGTCCAAATATTTTTTTTCAATTAATAATAAAAAAAGATTGTAAAAACAAAACAATGACACAAATAATAATTTAAACAATACTAATTATAACTTTTTAAAAATCCTAAAACTTTTTACATAATTTATGCAAAAAAGTCATGATCTAGGTGGTTGTGTTCTTATTAAAAGCTGAAAAACTGAACATGTAATCATCTTTTTTAGCTCTTATTACTGTGCTCTTTCCACATAGATATCAGATTTTGTCAAAAAGAAGAATGCAAGTGTAATGAATCAAATTAAAGCAGAGAACAAAAATAAAGTATGTTACAGTTATCATGCAGAATGCTCAGCACGTGCAGGAAGCTGTGCTCACTAATCTCTTCACTCTCTAATAATCAGCTCTTAACTCTCATCTTCATCTCACCTCCAAAAGAGAATAGTTGGAGATTCTTGAGGTTAAAGTAACTGCTCCCCAGTCAATTCTTCATTAATTATTAACAGAATGATCACACAAAAGACACAGAGCTTTATGGTAATGTTCCATCTAATGAGCTCCAACGTCATGGAGATGGTATTGCAAAGTAAATAGACATAAATGAACACTGAGGTTAATGATGGAGAGTTAACATGAAATAAGACCAGGGTACTGACTGAGAAGAGTGATCATGGCAACCTAAATAAGTATACACTCACCAGCCACTTTAATAGGAACACGTGCACGTTCACGCGGTTATCTGATCAGCCAATCACGTATCAGAAGCACCATGCGTAAACTCATGCAGATACAGATTAACAGAAAAACGCTGCATGGTCTTTTTCCTGTCTTCATCTGTCCAGTTTCGGTAATTCCGTACCTGTGGTAGCCTTGGAGTCTTCTTCTTGATGGACAGAAGTGGAACCCAGTGTGGTCTTCTGCTGCCGTAGCTCATATACCTCAAGGCTCAACATGTTGAGATACTTTTCAGTTTAACATGGCTGGGGAGAGTTATTATTTGAGTTGCCAGAGCCTGCTTTTTTTGCTTTTCGCACCATTCTAGGCAAATGATACTGGATGGGAACAATGACTGACTCACTCGCCCCGTATCCGCATGACTTTATGCATCAAGCTGCTGGATCAATGAGGTGTTCCGATGAAACTGGCTGGTGAAGGTATATTTGAGTCTTACGTATTTCTTTATCCAGTTCTTCTTGAACTGAATGAAATGTACAGAGATTTCAGTTTTGAATAGCATTTTGTGGCCTTTTGTAATTTTTTTAAATTTTATTTATTTATTTTTTAAACACTGAAGTGATTTATCACTCTTCTTAGCCAAAGGGTTTTCATCACAGAGTCCACTCCACACACTGCCGACTTTTCAGTTAACCCTTTAACCATTCATCTAACCTGGTAAACAGCACCGAATTGGATTCCAGACTAAACCAGATTCTGGTTTAAAGGGTTAAAATGAAAAGTGAGATCTTTTGTACAAAACACCTTCAGGGTTACTGCAGAAGAAATGCCTTGCTATGACAAATCAGGTATTTAACACTCACTCACTCACACACACACACACACACACACACACACACACTCACAGAGAGGAGTGAGAAAGCAGATTTCTCACTGATCTACTTCTAGCATGAAGTAACTTGAAAATATACGATAAGTAAAATTACCCGATTTGCAGATTATGCAAAGGCATCTTCCTTTGTTTTGTCTTAAGGAATGCATAGGAGATATGACTTAATTCTACAAGTCTGTTGTAGAATTAAATTGTTACAGCCTGGTTTTACTTAGTGTACAATACAATGATGTGAATAAGTATTCACCCCCTAATTGCTTTGCACTTTTTTTTGCATAACTGTTAGACAGCATAGTTAGGACAATAAATCATTTTAGACAAAAGAAAGCAAGAGTGAATATGTTCAGTTCTCACCATAGAAGGTTCAGTTTGTGTAATATTATAAATTTGCTTTTAGTATTAAAGCCATAGTGCAACAACTAGGGAAAAAAGAAAGAAAACCCAGTGGGGGCCAATACTTAGCACTACTGTCTTCTACAAGCGAAGATACGGTTCTCTTACAGAGCTGTACATGTTAAAGTTAAAGGGATGAAGCAATAGGAATCATGGATCGAGTCATTCCCTCTCTGCAGATCTGATTTTAATTAGTTTCTTCAATTCTAGCTATTTTTATTTTTCAGCTGTTTACATTTAGTAATGGGAAACTAGCGGAGGTTAGCATACCGCCATCGCAGCATTGCTGTGGCTTTTTCAGGCAGTCCTTGAGCAACGCTGGGAGGTGGTAATGTCCGAGTCTGGACAGGGAATGCTCTTTTTTTTATTTTCTATTTTTTAAAAGTAATTAATCAAACAAAAAGGTTCACCTGGATCCTTCTGATCCTTCTGAGATTTCTCGACTAGAGAACAAAGAGAATAAAAGAGAGAAGGAGGGGAGGAAAAGGGTAGAAGAAGGAAACGAGAGAAGGTCAGCCGCCGTTCCATTTTTTTCTGAAGCTAAAGTCGGAGGATAAGAGAGACAGACAGCAAGAAAGGCAGACAGAATAACCGAGAAAGAGTAGAAAGACGCCTGCAGATTAAACTTGACCCTTGGTGCTTTTCAGAGGTGAGACTACAGAAAAAGACATTGACCCTTACAAACATTAGGGTATTGATGTAAGACAGACAGTGATATCAAACGGTAGACTGTGAAGATGCACAGTTAAAAAGCAAACGAAATACGACCGTAGACATGTATCGAACATACAGACAGACTCAATGTATAGTCAGAAAAAAGAAATCCCTCGATCTTTTAAGTTCTCCTAGTTCAGTCCCCTGAGCAAATCAGTATGCAGCTTTTATACAGTACCTGACCTCGGTTGAAAAGCTTGTGACGTGGCTGAGGTGCGAAGGAGGAAAGTCAAACAGAAGCAAAAGTAAAAATGCATTCAAATCACAACAGACAGGAAAAGCATGAGTCAGCAAGAGGAACTAAAAAAAAAAAAATAAACTAGCTGTATAGCCTAGAAGCTCCAAACAAACATGAGAGGCTGATGGTGGTGGACGGACTGACTGGCTAAATGTCTAACGCTGAATTCAGCCAGACAAGGAGGGGTTTTTTCTTGTTAAAAAAAGGCAAGCAAAAAGAGTGACAGGATGTTATTGGTCAGAGGGTTGGAGTGTGGAAAAGCCAGGTGAGGTGCTGACAGTGATGAGGAAAGGCAGGAGAAAAGGCATGGACTGGTGGAGGATGAGGGCAGGTACTCACGAATGGTTAAATCCATCACTTGTGACGCCAAGCAGTAGACAGGATGCTCATACATTTCTCTCTTTTTTCCTATAAAAGAGGACCGGGCATGCCAGAGCAGGGGTCAGAGGAGAGACAGAGTGAGAAAGAACGAGTGGGAGAGGAATTCTCCATGCATGTGTGCCAGAGCTAAGGGGTTTTAAGAAGGTCTGAGTGATGAGGTGGGGGGGGGGGCACTCTTGGACCAGTTGTTAGGGATTGCCGTGTTCTCACTTGCCTCAGAACCAAGTGTTCTGTTATGTTCTCCATCAAAGCGACTAAACACAGTGTGTCTAAAAGCATCTTAGGTTCTTTAGCATAAGCAGCTTTTCATAACAGGCTGCACTTTAAACCTATTTAAGAGCAAGCAGACGTTTCGGTGCAATCGAATGGCACTGATGGATTTATGCTTTTGACATGACCTTCCTGCTTTTACCTGCTTATAGCTCAAGAGCTGGAAACGATAGACGATATGCCTATAATACAAAAAAAAATTTCATTTGACTAACTGCTCACTTTAGCAGTCTTTGGTGGGCTCTTTCATTTAATAACCATCTACACTGTCACAGTTTGAACACAGCATTTTAGCTGAGTGGGTGAGTAGTAAATTCATGGATTGGGTTCTTTAAACAAAATGTGATCACACCCTGCTCAAGTTTCTACCAGTCATTCAGAAAGCATAGTGTTTTAACTAGTGTAATTTTTAAGTGCATTAACTGAAGTTAATGTAGTATCTCAAGGAGCGGCGAATGCTGACAAACAGCAAAGTTCGGCAAACAGCAAACAGTTTTTCTTGTTGCAAAGAAATTTTGAACAAACTGTTGCAAACAGTCGCTAACTTTCGCTAAATATCGCTAATGACAGAGGTCAACATTCCTGTTAACACTCATCAGGAAAGTTGGCTCATCCAAAATTTGCTATGCTCATCAGCATTTGCTGCTCTATGAGATACAGGATGTAGCATGTAGCTGGGTTTAACCATTACTCAAACCAACTTCATACCAAACAAGGCTACAACAGATGATTTATTAAGGCTCCTTTACCTTAAGTATTTCCAGTGGCTGCTGCTGCTTCTTCATAGACACTGACCATTATAGACACAGCTTGGAAAACCAAATTATATAAAACAAAGCCAGTGGAAAAGCTGATTAAGTGAAAACATGATCGGATATTATTTTAGGATGGTGTTGTGTATCAGAGTTATTATTCTTGATAAGAAGCACGTACACTGCTTTGGTGGATTGAGATTTTTGAAGTGAAAGTATCTGAAACAAGCAGCAAAGCCAGAGGGAATCCCAGGGAAAGGAAGAGTAAAGAAAGAGAGAGGGGTAAAAGAGAGAAAGGGGGTACAAAGGGGAGGAAGGAGAGAAACTGTGGAACGGGGGGATATTAAAAACCCAGGTTAAGGAGTAAGAAGCAGGGTTAATATGCAGGTGTTAGCTGGAGGAAGAAAACAACAAGTTTTTTGTTTGTTTGTCTGGGTTTTGGTTTTTTTTGAATACCTGGCAGCTAGTAAAGAAAAGAGGTGAAAATGCTGACAGAAGGCAGCATGGAGGATTTTAGAGAGGGGGCTTGAATGCATTTTTACTTACAGTACAAGTTGGATACGATTAAACGTCACCGCAGAGAACACAAGAGGTGCAGACTGGGAAAGAATCACTTGGGGATAAACTTCGTGGTCTGGATTCTTAAAATCTTTCCAGTGAATCCATAAAAAAAAAAATCTTTGTACTCAAGCTGCAAAACAGGTTACTTCCAGCACCAAAAGATTCTGTCTATGACTGGAACGACTTGAGATTCTATAAGATCTGAACAGTGCAGGAAGGGTGGAATGGATAGAATTTATTGTTTAAAAAATCTAAATAATAATAATAATAATAATAATAATAATAAATTTCTCAGTTGCCTTAAAAAGGTAAAACACTACAAAGAAAACCCCTTAACAAGTGAAAACCTCTTTGGTAACTTAGTATTTCCTGTTACAAGATAACAATAAGCCAAATATAAGATTATAGAACTGATTTCTAAATGTTTTTATTTTTATCAAGATGAGAATAGTTTTGTATTAACAAAATTTTGCTCTTTACGGCATTTCGACAAAGAAATAAAAGTATCTGCTAACAGAGTAAAAAAAGTCTAAAATTAGGGGAAAGTGTCTACAAATAGGTTTAATATTGTGAAATTTCTTATTCTTTTCTTTTTTTTAAACAGTCTTATAATAAGAAACACTAGATCTGCTTCAATCTAATATATTTTAACTGTTTTTTTAAAATGTAGCTATCATCTTGTGTGTAATTGTTCTCCTGTTGTCGTATTTCCTTTTTCGGTCATGATCATCTAATTTTATGTTCATAATCATCGTCAAAAATGCATAAATTCTGATGGATAAATCTAAAGTCTTGCCTACTTCAATAAACAGGAATTTTTTGCACAGAAGGGTTGCAGATTGCAGAGGGTTGATTTGGGGATTGATTGTTAATGACTGGAGGATTGTTACTGTAAAGTTTTCTTGCACAGAAGAACATCTTCCTAGTGTGTGTGTGTGTGTGTGTGTGTGTGTGTGTGTGTGTGTGTGTGTGTGGTGCATGCTGCTGCTCTTCTCATGCATACAGGTTAATATTATTATAAAAATGTGAATCTGTGTCTGGAGAACAATGCGAAAGTACTGTAAAATATAATACACAAGGAAACTTATTAGCAATAAGAATTTAGTTTCGGGGTTATTCACACTTTTAATATGTCTGTTAAAGGCATGTCACACAACACCATCTACTGTACATAGATCTTTAAATGATTTTAAAAATACCCTAATCACTAATGTGTACTTATTTTACCTTCCACTTTGGCAT
This sequence comes from Neosilurus mollespiculum, assembly GCA_030014195.1. Classification (NCBI taxonomy): domain Eukaryota; kingdom Metazoa; phylum Chordata; class Actinopteri; order Siluriformes; family Plotosidae; genus Neosilurus; species Neosilurus mollespiculum. Next base: position 17,702,340 of record JAQMYF010000023.1, on the reverse strand, counting down.
ACTCGGACAAACGCTGGTAGTTGATCAGCGCAGCTTGTTCCAGACATTTCCTGATCACGGCCTTCACCTCCTCCTGGGGTACTGGAGTTACAATGTCCTTCATCAACACCTGGCAACCCACACAAACGCATATAGGCACATAGGGTGTAACATTCTGTTTTCACGGTCAAATTATACCTTGTGTTGCATATAGCGACGGTGACGCACCCTCTCCAGCAGAGACAGTGTAGCCTTCAGAGCTCCCTCTGGCCGTCCAAATGGAAAACAATACCTTCAGAATGCACGAGATAGATAGATAGATAGATAGATAAATGAATAAATAAATAAAGTAAATAAATAAAAATAGAAAATAAATATTATTTAATACATTTAAGAAACAATTAAAAAAACATTTAATATAATAGATAAATTTAAAATTTATATATAAGAAATAGTAAAATATTAAATAGTTGTATATAAATACAAAAAGTCAGCAGTAATTAGCAACTTTATAATAATAATAATAATAATAATAATAATAATAATGATAATAATTAGTCCTGCAATGGCAGGATGTACTCTGCCTTCACCCAGAGTCGGCTGAGATGGGCGCCAGCCTCCTTGCGACCCTAATTAGGATTAAGCGGTTCAGAAAGTGAATGAATGTTATTATATATGTATGTATATTATTATTATTATTACTATTATTATTATTGTACGTTTAGTACAGAAGTATCTAATACACTTTCTGACACATTTGAATATTATGCATTTACAGTAAATCCCTTCTTGCATTTTTAATGAATATAAAAATCTAAAAAATATTTATAACCTAGAAATGGATCCATCTGATTACAAATTTACTTTTTAAATTAAATGCAAAAATATTTTTATTCACAGAAGATACAATTCCTATTAATTTGTAAATATAAAAAATATGAATTTACTGGTTAAATATTTGTACAATTGACTTGCTGGTGGATTTTTATCTGACCGTATACCTGAAATGTGTGATCTGGTTTTCGAGTAAAACTCGCAGGCGTTCTTTAATCTCCTCAAAACGATCACGTTCCTCAACAGTAACTGTGCCAATTCCGTCAGGCCTAAAGTTACTCACACACACACACACACACACACACACACACACACACACACACAAGAAACGCCGAGTAAACACTGCAAGTCTGCCAGCTGAGGTCACTAAGGTCACAGACATGTACATGGGGTCATGTGTAGGATCACATGAAACCGGGAAAACCCCACAGATGAGTGTGTGTACATTCTGAGCTCTAGTTTTTACTTGTATAGATGAGAAAATACTTGAAACATTCGAATCCCAGTTTCAGCCTCCATTCTGAAGTCAAGATGCAGCACCTGAGTTTTTAACTACAAGCACTGGAGGATTTAATAATTCTAAAAATATAAAAGACAGTAAAATGGAGCTATGACACTGCAGGAAAAAAAAAAAAAAACAACAGATTTATCAGCTCAGTGCTCTAAATATGTGCATAATGGAACCCGGAACAGCAAAACAACCTTTTTTCCTTTTTACCTTTTTAACATAATTTGTGCATGAGAGTTGGATCTCTTGGTGTTTACACCGGATCAGTGCGATGAAACCGATGATCTAAGTCTGTCTGTTTCACACACCCTTCCACATGCTGTTTGGAAATTGAGGTGTGTAGAAGATGAAGAGTAAACCTTCCACCTCACACACACACACACACACACACACACACAGTGGACTCCCTGTCTGGTGTGACAGCCGTGACACCCCCCCACCCCGCACCCCCACCCCAAAATCCTGTACCACTCTTTCATGACGAGTGATGAGTGTGTCACCTCTCCTGCTCTTCATAGCATATCACCATAGCCCACGCCTCCTCCATCACACACACACACACACACACACACACACAAACACACACTGCTTACATCCCAGTGCTGTCACAAGCCATAAAGAGCCAGGCTTTACACACTTTGTGTGGAAGTGTGAGTAAGGGTGTGTTACAATATGTGCAGGTAACATACTCCAGGTCTGTGACTATCTTTTTATATGTGTGTGTGTGTGTGTTTTTGTGTAATGATGAAAGAAAGCGACCAATAATGAAGCTGCTCACTGAAAATAAATAAATAAATACAAATTATGAATCCATTTCACACTAATTAACCTTTCTCCCCCTGCTTGTGAACAGGCTGTGCTACTGTTCTCATAACCCTACATGCCATCATGCATATTCAAAAAAAAAAAAAAACGAAATTTAAATGAGACCCCAATTGACAGTTATTAAAAATGGTAATCCAGATATGGTAATATGGTCATAGTGTCATATCCTGAAACGTCGGAGACATGCACTGTTGCCATCTGCAGCGCACAGGGGTGTGTAGATGTGTTTGTTCATTTTATTTATTTGGGTTGGCTTCACGCATAGAGGGGTTAAAGGTCAGAATTGTTGTGAACTGAAACACTACATGAGAGTTAAAGAAGGAAAAAGTGGACAAGACAGACGGACAACAGAGGACACACGGAGGACAGGACATTGAAACCGCCGTGCCTCGAGGTCAGGACTGACAGGATGACACGCTGTCTTTCTTTCTCTCGCCCTCTGACTCGGAGCTACATGTGTCGTCTTGTCTGAGCTGATCATAACCGGACACGCAGACAGTCGACTTCAACTTCATCAATCTCCACCACACACCATCATCTGACAATTCTAACCTTTCTACATTAAAATTAAAGGGACAATGTGTTAGTAAGGTGTTCAGTACAAGTGCAGCATAACCCTTATAGAATATCCCCTCAGTCAGGGTGATTCATTCATATTTGGTATGATATAAACACAATCATACACACTCAATAAAACGTGTTCAGCTGGTCATTCTGATGGAGTGTCGGGCTTGGGGTTTGACAAAGGGTTAAATAAGGGTTATGAAGGGAGCACGTTTTAACTAATACCAGACATGGTTGCATTCGGTCTCACCTTCTGAGCCCTGCCGTCACATGGGACTTTGAGTCCCGCTTTTTCATCAGCTCCATGAGTCTGAGCTCTTTTTTAGATGGGGCTGGAGGAGCTGGGTACAGGGCACTAAGCAGGTCAGCCTCACACACCGGCCATTTAATCAGCTCACACACTCTCAGACTTTATTCCAGACACACACACATTCAGGCAGGGTGTAATAGCATGAGATTGGGTGGGAAATTAAAAAAGAGAGAAAAGATGTTAGAGATCCAAAGTGAAAGAAAAAAACCCAAAGGAAATTAATAAGGTACAACATAATCATACAAACACATACAGTTTAGTTTTTCAAGACGTCACAAACACACACCCTGACTAACCTACTGAGATGCTGGCGCTGAGTGAGAGCCAGCCTTGGTGTTCATTAAACATTGACTTACAAGGAGAAAGACAAACGTCAATGAGGAAATAAACCAAAAACCTCTGTGATGAGATACAGATACTTTAACCACCAAGCTTACGCTGTTCGGCCACTGGTACTCACTAGAACTGTTCCAAAGAAGAAAAAAGATCGTCTACTCAACATTCGTACCAAGGAGATTACGTTCCCACAGAAACACAGAAAAGCCTGAGAGCACCGGCTCAACTCAGGTCTTCAAACACGTATCATAGAATATATTATGCACCTGCAAAAAATTTAATTTCTGACTTTTTTCCATGCTGTATTTTTTTTTACTGGTGAAGCTCTAAAAATTTGAATACCATGTAAAAGTTCATTTATTTCAGTAATTCAACTTAAAAGGTGAAACTAATATATTATATAGAATCATTACATGCAAAGTGAAATATTTCAAGTTTTTATTTGTTATAACTTTGATGATTATGGCTTACAGATTATGAAAACCCCAAATCCAAAATCTCAGAAAATTTGAATATTGTGAAAAGGTTCAATATTGTAGGCTCAAGGTGTCACACTCTAATCAGCTAATTAACCCAAAACAACTGCAGTTCCTGAGCCTTTAAATGATCTCTCAGTCTGGTTCAGTAGATTCACTATCATGGGGAAGACTGTGAACCTGACAGCTGTGCAGAAAACAATCACTGACCCCCTCCACAAGGAGGGAAAACCTCAAAAGGTAATTGCAAAAGAAGTTGGATGTTCTCAAAGTGCTGTATCAAAGCACATTAATAGAAAGTTAAGTGG
>JAQMYF010000023.1:17653303-17669275 GCA_030014195.1 Neosilurus mollespiculum | reverse complement strand
ATTGTGTGTGTGTGATTATATGTAAGAGTGTGAAGTGTACATTGTGTGTGTGTGTGTGTGTGATTATATCTAAGAGTGTGAAGTGTACATTGTGTGTGTGTGTGTGTGTGTGTGATTATATGTAAGAGTGTGAAATGTACATTACGTGTGAGTGTGTGCGTGTGCGTGTGCATGTGCATGTGCGTATGTGAGCGTGTGTGTGTGATCTCCGGAGATGAAGAGGGCAGTCAGCAGTGCACTGGGGATCTGAGCGCAGAGAGACCGGTCGCTATAGCAACGTCTCTCAGCTGAGTTCCCTGCAGAAAGCCTGGGGTGAGCCCGGGGGCACATGGCCCGTGTGTGTGTGTGTGTGTGAGTGTGTGTGTGAAGTCAATTCTAGCTGACACTTCCTTTCAGCATTAATAACAGATAACAAAATAGCAGCCTTATTTTGTCACATCTTCAACACTCACCCTGGGCGCCGTCCCAGTAACTCAATTTACATTTTACATTTCTGCTACAATTTAAATTATATGTACTATTTCATACAATATAATACAAAAAAAAAACATCCCTGTACATGATTTATATGACCTGCACATAAATAGGCATCTTATTTTTTAGTATTTATGACTATATTTTTTAATATATATTATATATTTTACTATATCCGTTTTACAGCAAAAAATAAGACTTTTTTCTATTTAATAATAACAATAATAATGATAATAATAATGCTACTGCTGCTGATGATGATGATAGTAATGATAATAATAATGATAATAACAACAACAACAATAATAATAATAATAATGATAATAACAACAACAATAATAATAATAATAATAATAATAATGATGATGATGATAATAATGATAACAACAACAACAATAACAATAATAATAATGATTACAACAACAACAATAATAATGATGATGATGATAATGATAATGATAATAATAATAATGATGATAATGATGATAATGATGATGATGATAATAATAATAATAATGACGATGATGTTGACGATGATAATAATGATAATAATGATGATAATGTCCTCTGTACTGATTTCATTGCATGGGGTTTTTATTTATTTTTTATTTTGTTTTTTGTATTGTTTTGTTTTGTTTTTACCTCAGATCTTGGCTCTAAAGGCAGAGAAGTACATTTCAAGGCATTCGGGTGCCAACAAGCTAATCCTGTCAACAACAATTTTCACTTGTTTTAAACATGTTCCAGAGACAGCAGGCATGTAAAGCATTGCATTTGCTGCATTTTTACTGATGATTTATCATAACTTGTCATCTTTAATCTAATGAGTAGGAGAGAGCATGCCACCTGCATTTGCTAACAGTTGTCTGACTGAAGCTAGTTCAAGTGCAAAGCAAAGAATTAAAACTGATATTTGGTCCAGGCCGGAGACCAAAAATTGGTCTAAAATGGTTTGAGCAGGCGTATTAAAGCCCAATGGACTTCAGAGCATTTAAATATCAGTCAGAAGAGATGGAGGAAGAGAAGCTGAATGTAGTACTGTATGCATATTACATGCTTCGATAAACATCTGAAATGGAGAATCCTGTTCTGTTCTATTTCATGGTCTTTAACTCTGTGATACAGTTTCTTCTCCACACCGCAGACTGAACCGCTAATAAAAACAGTTTTAATAGTTCATTTTTGCTCGGAAGTAAAAATGTCCTTTCTGCTCAAATGTACGTATTTGCAGAGCATGTTAATAGGAGATAAGCGTCTTTACAAAAATCCAGGCCCCTAATGAGCAAAACAGGTCAGACGCCATGAAAAGGAATCCCCAAGTCAGAATTATCCAGTTTAAACAACACTGGATAGATAGAATAATTCACAGTGACCATTCATGATTAAGTTTAATTGGTTCAATAAATGTTGTCGGTATATACTACACGGGAATGGTGTAATCTGATTGGTTCATTATCTGGGGATAATGAACATTACCCACCTCACAAAATCAGGATAGTGCTTGAATTAAAGTGGTGGAAAAAACTCACAGTTTGTGATGAACAATGATTCTGACATCCAAGAAATTCCACAAAATGCTGTCCAAAAAACACAAAGAAAGCTACATAATATCGTCCCATCTCAGCCAACTCTGGGCGAGGGTGTGGTACACCCTGAAAAGCTCGCCAGACCATTACAGGGCCAACACACATACAACCATTCATACTCACACCCAGGGGCGATCGATTTGAAACAGCCAATCAGCCTACTGTGCATGTTTTTGGACTGTGGAAGGAAACTGCAGTACCCAGAGGGAAACCCACATAAGCAAAGGGAGAACATGCAAACTCCACACAGAAACGGCCGAGCGCAGGAATCGACCCCAGACCTTCTTGCTGTGAGGCGGACATGCTAACCACTGTGCCGCCCATAATAATAATAATAATAATAATAATAACAACAACAACAATAATAGTAATGATAATAATAATAGTAATATAATCATTATCATTATTATTATTATTATTATTATTGTTATTATTATTATTTGTTATTGTTATTAACAACAACAATAACTATAATATTGATAATAATAATAATAGTTAGGTAAATGACAGCACTGTAGCGTAGTGGTTAGCATGTCAACTTCAGGTCCTGGGTTTGAGTCCTGGGCTCAGGCATTTCTGTGTGTAGTTTGCATGTTCTCTGCGTGCTTGCATGGGTTTCCTCCCACAGTCCAAAGACATGCACATTAGACTAACTGGTTGTTCCAAATTGCCCCTGTGTGTGAGTGTGAATGGTTGTGTGTTGACCCTGCAGTGGTCTATACAGCTGTTCAGGGTGTTTTGCCCAGAGTCCAGCCTCCCCACGACCCTAATAGGATTGAGTGGTTCGGCAAATAAGTGAGTTAAATAAACAATAGATGTCAAAAAGATGAAAATATAACCAAATAGGGATGTTTACTAGATGTACACAATTAAATTATTTTAAAATACCCTCAAATTGGCTCCATGGGCGACGTTCCATGAATAGACTTAATAAGGATGTGTTTTAGACATCGTTGGGATGTGTGATTGTTCCGTGGATCACTACAGTACACTATATTTCTATAATATGTCTGTACTTCTATTTAAATTAGCATAATTTACTTTATTATTACCTTTTTATGTGTGGATTATCTGTATTTTACTGGAGAGCTTATTTTTATCACTACAGTGTGCATACATCTGATTTCTAATTACTAATTAATTTTTTTTTTCACAACATTTTTAGAAAGAAGCAACCCTCTAAGAAATTGTTACCATAAGCCCAGCTTTAATGCACCTTGACACAGATTTAACACATCTGTGCTGCACTGATAGCAAACGTACCCATCTGAAGCAGGGAGGAAACCTTAAATAACTCTTAGTGCAGGTTAAACACTCCACTGACCTGCGCATTAAATATACCGTTGGTGTGTCTGTGATATCAGAGTTCTTGCAGGTTGTTTACTTGATGATTTGTACTTTTCTCCCTGCCATTTCATTTACATTTAAATAAACAGTAGCTTATAGAGAGATTTAAAATTGGTGCTTCGTTTCATATCCCACTAAATGCGATGATATTTACAGAAGAAATGTCTTTTTCTTTACATTTACATTTCGCCCGTGCATGCTAATACCAAAACATCAGCTAGCCGGGGGAGTGTACAACCTGCAGAATGATTCTGAATATACCAATACCATCATTAGTAAATAATTTAAATATATATATTTTTAAATTGAGAATCAGTTGTGTTCAAAGGTTTTGGCAACCCTGTACATAACACCTTTTTTTAAGGTGAAAAGATGTAAACAAAACCTCTGTAGAAAATTATTTAATAACAATAAATATAATAATAATTTAAAAAAATATATAATAATAATCCTTGGAATGGTGGCGTAGTGGTTGGCATGTCCGCCTCACAGCAAGAAGGCCTGGGTTTGATTCCTGGGCTCGGGGCATTTCTGTTTAAAGTTTGCATGTTCTCCCCTTGCTTGCATGGGTTTCCTCTGAGTACTCCGGTTTCCTCCGCAGTCCAAAAACATGCACAGTAGGCTAATTGGCTGTTCCAAATCACCCCTAGGTGTAAGTGTGAGTGTAAGTGGTTGGGCGTGTGTGTTTCCCTGCAATGGCCTGGGGAGCTGTTTAGGGTGTACCCCGCCCTTGCCCAGAGTAGGCTGAGATGGGCACCTGCCTCCCTGCGTCCTTATTTAGAATGAAGCGGCTCATAAAATGAATGAATAGTTATAATCTCAATTTCTGCAAAAAGTTGATGGACAGCTACTTTATGCCCCATAAACTTGGATTAAAAACGTTGTGTGCACAAATTTGTATCCTCTTCCATTTATAAAGTTATGGTACCTTTAAACTTTACAAACAACGCAAGGTTCCCAATCCTTCCTATTCAAACACCATTACAAGTCATGCACATTAATTCTACAACATATTATTAATAATGATTTAATTTTCACTTCTATTAGATTAATTAAACAATCATGTTGACAGTGTACTAATTCCGGAATCTGCTTTTAGTTGCCGAGTAATCCGGTTATTCATATGATACCATAATCTAATCTTTCTTCTTTAGTCTCTCATCGCCTCATTCAATAATTGATTAATATACTCCAATTACCACAAATCATCATCATCATCATAATCATCATAATAATAATAATAATAATAATAATAATAATAATAATAATAATGGTTTACAGCCTTTTTAAAATGCTTAAAATTTTTGTTTGTCTATTCCAAATCCTTAAGGCATTAAAACCATTAATTAATTTCAATTACATTAATAATAGCAGGCATCAGAGTTCAAAGTCGCTAACAAGCTTCATCTCAGTGAGAGACAAGGCGTTTGGCTTCGAGCCTCACTCAGACGTGGTGGATTCTCTGAGGAAGTTGAGTTCAAGGAGTTGCAATACTGTTACATCATTAAAAGCAAATTAGATTAGAATAGCTGTACAACATGAAATAATACACACACACACACACACACACACACACGCACGTGCGCGCGCGCGCGCATCCATGCACACGCGCATAATATGTGGATAATCCTGTGTTTGATTATGGAGATGTGATGGCTGGATCGATAAAGAAGTTCAATAGTGTCTGATCAGACAGATGTAGTGTGTCAGCCAGCGGCCACCTGGTTTGCACATGGTCCCCTTCAGCAACATGAAATGTCAATATGTGTGGGTGGGTGAGGGTCTGAGGTACACCTATAGCAATAATGACTTCAGTGCTAGTTTTCACCTGATCCTAACATGCATCCACACATGTACACACTTTGGATTTAAAATCAGATCGCAGTCAGGGTGCACTTGGGAAATGGGCCTGTATGCACAAGATCAAACACTAACATTTAAAGCTATACAAGTTATTTCTGTGTATCATCACCAGTTTACAACACAAAAGCCAGATAAATTATTCGTCAAGTACTTCATGAAATAAGTATTAATGGACGTTTAGGGAATTATTTATTACATTTTGGACAACCTGAAATGAACTCTTCCGGTCCAGTTTGAACCCATGTAAAGTATGTTTGACTGTACTTTTTGAAACACTAATTCTGGTGCTAATATTGACAAAAATTTCTACTTTTAAAAATAAAAATCTGAAATTTATGGATTGAAATTGCCTCAAAATGCCATCTACTGGTTAAAATCATCCTGAGCCAAATGCAAGGCCCATACTGACATTAAGACAACTGTTTGGTACTTCTGTACATCATGAAATAAAAAAAAATGAATAAATAAAAAATGAAAGTTAACACAAGGATGACATGGTAGCTCAGTGGTTAGCACATCTGCCTCACAGCAAGAAGGCCTGGGTTCGATTCCCAGGCTCATGTGTGGAGTTTGCATGTTCTCCTTTTGCTTGCGTGGGTTTTCTCTGGGTACTCCGGTTTCCTCCTACAGTCCAAAAACATACCAAGTAGGCTAACTGGCTGTTTCAAATTGCCCTTACGTGTAAGTGTGAGTGTGAATGGCTGCCTGCGATTGTTGTTCAGGGTGTACCCCGTCCTCGCCCATAGACGGCTGAGATAGGTGCCAGCCTCCCCGTGACCCTAATTAGGATTCAGCGACTTAGAAAAATGAATGAATGAATGAATGAATGTTAATGCCCTCTAATCAGAAGTTGTTGACCCCTTCTTCACCTGGTCTCTGTCCTTGAACTGTACTCATTCTCATATGTATATATGCTGATAGAAATCTATCATTCTGAGATATTGAGAAAACTGTTGGATAATGTGTTACATGAACTCGGTGTGCTTGAATCAATATCATCAACCAGTTTGTTGAGACTCACGTGGGTTTGGAGGCTTCGGCTTGGTCAGTCTGGAGTTTCTGGCCTCCTTCCACCTCCATGGTGCAGTAGACGATGCGGTTGGGAGCCAGCGACTTCAAACCCTGAACCTCCATGATCACAACCTGAGAGTACAATCAAGTATTATGACACTCTATCATACACTTTAACGACGCATGAATAAGAAGCATTTTAAAAATGAATAGAATATTTTTTAAATGTACACAATTTACCAGGATACATTTCTTTGGATTTTATGGCAGTGCAACATGTTTTGTATATGTATATATATATATATAATATTGTGTGTGTGTGTGTATATGTACTTATGAGGGCACTATCTATGTATAATAAATATAAATATTATTTTATTAGTATAAATATAAAATATGATAATAATAATATTGAAATAAGCAGGTGTTAGAAGTTGAAAGTAACCTGTGATCGTCAATCAACCCTAAGATTGAGGTACTTCAGTGAATGCAATTTTGTGTCAGTCCTAGCCTCCTCATAGAGTTAATGTGGACGAAATTAGAAATTCCCACCTCTGTAATAGAATAGTGCACTAGATAGAGTATAGCAGCCATTTGTACATTACAGAGGACACCGATACTGAAAACACGTGACCATCTGGGATTTGCCGTTATAAAACTCGTATCAAGTAGTAATGTGAATATGATGTTATTATAATAACATGTAATATAATGTTATGTATCTGTCACCATGACTATTTTACTTAAACTAGGTGTAAAGATATGAGAACATAAAATATGACCTGAATAAAAATAAAACATTTATTTACCTCGATAGCGCACAAGCATGCCTTGTTGCAAAGAACAAAAAGATCATGCACATGCAAGAATAAAAACAGAGCTGAGGTTTATTACGAACCAGAAAATGAATAATATTACTCTTTACTAGCAGACAGACGTGCAGGTAACGGTTCATGGGAAAATGAAGAAAAAAAACAAACAGGGAAATATACTTGATAAATGTGATTGCTGCAGATTAAAAAAACTTAGGTGTATTAACATTATTTTTGGTTTTGTAGGCCTATGTGGACAGTGATATTTATGATATTTATTTACGGACTACCAAATGAAAAAATGGACAACCACATTACTATCAAGAGGTTCGGTGAACAACGGGTTTTTCTGTACTTGTTGCTTGTTTGTTTGTTTTTTGTTTTTTAACGGCAATTGCAGACTGTACTAGCGCATTATCACCACTCTTTGATTTCTCTGCTTTGGTTTCCAGACTAATTCAGATAGACAGTTTACTCAGTCAGCTTATTTTGAACAGTGTATATACACTCACTCGCTCACTCATTTGCTGAGCTGCTTAATCCTAAAGTTGCAGGGCGGCTGGACAATATTTCAGCCAACAATGGAAGAAGGTGGGGTACACCCTAAAGAGCCAGCCAGTCCATTGCAGTGCAACACACACACATAACTCTTCATACTCACACCTAGGGGCAATTTGGAACAGCCATTTAGCCTAATGTGTATGTCTTTGGACTATGGGAGGAAACCAGAGTAGTCAGAGGAAACCCATGCAAGCGCAGGGACAATATGTAAACTCCACACAGAAATGTCTTGGCCGAGCCTGGGTTTTGAACCCAGCTGTGAGGTGGACATACTACTACAACACTGTGCTGCTCTTATAACCTTTATTTAATTTGTTTTTCAAGTATTTTTATCTTTCTGTTGACCTCAGCAGATACTTTTATCTGTTAGTAATAATTGTATTATCCTTCTCTGATTATATTATCATTCCTGAGTATAAAGGTTAAGGATGTGTTTTGTCTTGTAACCTCAGGAACTCCAATCAACATTATCTCCCATTCCCATGATAAACAGTGGTGGAGGAGCAACAATTCCTCCCTGTCTGCTACATAAACTACCACTCTCTGCCGTCATATTAAATCAAACCCCTCACACATCAATGACAAACAACAAAGTCCCTTCATCACGATTCATCAGCCTTCAGAGGGAGGTGGGGACTATGTACTCAATAATGATTTCAACAAAGATAAATGAACGTTCTATATGGGACATTGATTATATCGCTGTAATGGCGTCTCAGTGGTGCTGGTTGCGTTATAGTTTGAGATAGGGTATATCGAGGTTGTCTTTGCTGGTTAAAGACAACTGAATGTTTTCTCTACACACATACACAAGCACCTGACAAACTGACAGTGACAGCTCCTAAATTCACCCCACAATGCCAAAGCCACCGTTATTCAAAGCTCAATATTTAATAGTACAGTATAATATAATGAGATAAAGCTAGTAATTCTGTCAAATCCTCCATCTATGTAATGAGAAATAACAGGTGCAACCCAACCCTAACCCAGTTTGCAAGCAATTATGGAATTTTAAGCAAAAAAAAAGTGGTTCTGGGATTTTGAGGCTTAAAAAGCTTACAGCAAATTGCTGTGGTGAGACGACAAGCTGTGTCAAAGGCATCAAAAGCCTCAAACTGCTAAAGCGTCACTATATTATCTGCATTTTCAGCCTCTGTATCAGTAAAAACACACAGAACAAATTCAAAACCCTATGATACCATGACCATTAGTGCCCAAAGACAGACTCTCTCTCTCTCTCTTCTGTCATTCTTAATTAACATTAACCAATGATGGGCATCTACGAGGTCATGGATATTGTGGTAGAATTGGGTGGATTGTGCTTTCTTTTCCTCCGACTGTTTTATGCTGCTCCTGACTTTGCCTGAGTAGAAATTTGAAAAAGATGCTTCACCTGTGGTGGCACAGTGGCGCAGTGGTTAGCACATCCACCTCACAGCAAGAAAGCCTAGGTTCGATTCCCAGGCTCATGTGGCTCTGTGTGGAGCCCATTAGCCTACTGTGGTTTCCTCCCACAGTCCAAAACATGCACAGTAGGATAAGTCGGCTCTTCCAAATCTTCCCTAGGTGTAAGTGTGAGTATGATTGGTTGTATATGTGTTGTTCAGGGTGTAGCCCGCCTTTGCCCAGAGTCGGCTGAGATGGGCACCAGCCTCTCTGCTGCCCTAATTAGTATTAAGCGGCTACGAACTCTGGTTAATAATATTTTAGATTCTTTGAGGATAGACTTGCACTTCCATCCATCCATTCATTATCTATATGTCTTATCTCTCAGTGTCACTGATGAAGTCTTTGGAAAAAACCCGTTTGAAGGTTTTTCAAGGGTTTGGCCTTTAAAGGTCACTTACATTCAAAGGTAATTGTCTCATTTGAAAGTCCATATATGGTTTTCTATGTTGCATATCAGTAATGGAATGCCTATTGATTCTTGTTTTGAATTTATAAGCAATATATCTCTAAAACTGTCACCTTGCTCTGACCTTCGCCTCTAACCTTGACTTTCCAAAATCAAATAATCTTTGTGACTCAGGTAGGGTGGTGTCACCATTAAGTTTGGTGAAAATCCATGCATGGGTGTAGTCAGACAGACAAACAAACAAACATACAGAGGGATGGCCTCGCTGGTGATTACAATACCTCCACCCAGACTGTTCAAATTGAGTATACTGACCCGACTCGATGTTCATTCATTCATTTACATTTAGATTTACAGCATTTGTAAATCTTATCATCTTATCCAGAGCGACTTACAGTTATCATTTTTATACAACATTCATATACTATATATAGACAATGAATGGATGGATGGACGGATGAATGGATGGATGGAAGTGCAAGTCTATCCTCAAAGAACCTAAAATATTATTAACCAGAGTTCATAGCTAACAAGGGAGCTCTTATTAATAGGCTATCACATGCTTCTTCCATTACAGGTGAAGCATTCATTCATTCATTTCCTAAGCCACTTATTCCACATTAGGGTCACGGTGATTCTGGGCCAAGGCAGGGTACAGCCTGAACAGCTCGCCAGACCACTGCACGGCCAGTACACATAAAACCATTCACACTCACTCTTATACCTAGGGGCAATTTGGAACAGCCAATTAGCCTACTGTGCATGTTTTGGACTGTGGGAGGAAACCGGAGTACCCAGAGGAAACACTCAAAAACACAGGGAGAACATGCAAACTCGACATTCTTGCTGTGTGCCGCCTCAATAAGATCAATAAGAAGATATGTATGCATCCGAGTCACTCAGTGCCACTTGTTCTGAGAATACTGAACTAGTTAAATGCACTTCACAGTAAATAAACTATGTAAATAATAAATGGTACCTCTAGAGTAAAGGAAAGAACCACATCGGACTTGGACAGTTGGTTCTCGTCCTCCTGGCCCATGTCAATGATAGATGTGTTGTGGCCTCTTTTCAGTTTCTGCAGCTTGAACTCTCCTCCTTTAGACACAGGCATACTCTCCAGATTGGCCATGAGCAGATTGACTGACGACTTCAGCTCCTCGATGAACAGCGCCTCCATGTCCTTCGACACAAACTTGGGGAACTTACCAGCCTGGAACAAGAGAAAAAAATGTATATTTTTGAGAAACATACTGTATGAGTGTCTGGGGACTCTTTTTTTGTGCAGGCTTATAATACAATATTATAAAACCAATTTGCTATTACTATTGTAGTATTTTTCTGTTTATTTATCCAAATGAAATTTTCATGTGGCAGGATATTGAAAATCTGCATCTGCTTAGTGTGCATCAACAAGCACCTTTTGGTGTCTGCTTGTGTGTGGTAGGCATGTTTGTGTGGGTGGTGATCAGTATTCAGTGAAATACTGCGCTGAGACCCACGGTGAATGATTTGAAAGATTTTTATGGATCGTCCATGTGGGCTAACATCTGCGCCAACCTCCAACCAAACATAAAAGATGCAACTCTTTCTGAAACCATCTCATATTGGTTACCTGATTTGGATTAGCTGAGTAATCCTCATTGATGCGCATCTTTTCTCGCCTACATGTGTCATTCATCTTCTGATCTCTTACAGATGTGATCAATCATCTGACAGACACAAACTCTGACTAACCAATTATTACACAAAGCAGATTCCTACCTTCCTGCCATATGACTCCTCAGGAAGCAGCACTTACTTTCGTTATCTGATCAGCCATCTGAAGACGCCCGTCGAGTTCGCGTCTGATCTGCGCGGCCTGCTCATCTGGGTTGTCCAGCTAAAGGAAGAATGAAAAAGCATGATAAGTCAGTTTGTATATAGTCTTGTCCTACTCTATTACAAGCTCAAACCTTTATCATAGCAACATGTTCTCAGTGTTAAAGCTTTAGTAGGGGGGTACTTTAATTTACTTCAGCGCAGAACTACTCTTTGAGATTCCGTCCTTGGGTATTAGCTCAGTTGTTAAAATTATGAGCTACCGGGAGAAAGATGGTGATTTTGAATATCAAGACCACCAGAGAGCCACTATTTAATCCCTCGATGAAGTGGTTAAATTGGAGGAAACTGAAAATATATGACACAGTTACTATACTATGTTATCTGCTATGATGATGGTGGTATATTTGTAGTGCAGGTTTAAAATTTTCAATCAAAACCCAATAGCGAATGGTCTGCATGTCCACTAAGTGATGATGTGCAAACAAAGCCAGGTTTTTGTCTCTCATGAGTTTTTCTTCTCAAACAATGTTTTTATTTAAATTTTGCAAAATATCGCTTTATCGAATAATCTGAAAAAACAATTACTACTAATGTGAGCATATTGTTTTACCTTTACCAAGGAAGTTATATTTTGTTGCCGTTTATTTGTGTGACTGTTTATTAGCAACGTTATGCAAAAAGTTATGTATGGATTTTGATAAATGTTTTTGGGATTGGTGGAGTATTCCCTAGGTAACACTGCATTGGATTTTGGTGATGATCCCAATCTGAATCCAGGAATTTTTTTTTTTTTTTATGATTCTATAACATTGTGTGATAGCATTTATTTATTTATTTTTTGGAAATGTATTATTACAGCAGGCTCAAAGGGGAAACTTAATTTTTTCAGCTTGGAGCAGGTTTGCGCTCTTCAACTGCTCCTTCAGCTGCTCCTGCTCCTTTTTATTTATTTATTTTTATTTGTGCATGTCTATATATGGGTTTCTGCTGTAAACCCATATATATTTCTTATGAACACACTCTAAAAACACTTACAAAAGGGTCTGTATTGCCATGAAGTAATGTCCTTCAATTAAAACTAGTTTTTTCCCTCTTGTAATAGTTTATTTTCAGAATAACTCTTGTAGCTCAGAAAAGTAGTGTCTGCATTTGCTTTTCTTGACATGTCATGTGACTGAAATTTGAAAAATTTGTGAAATATTGCTTTATCAAGCACAAAAGCTTCACCCACCCCCAATATTTGATTTTTTTTTTCTTTTAATTTACATGTTCCCATGACTGATGTTTTAGACCACAATTTCAAATGAAGCAGGTTACTGGAATGATAAAATATTTTCCTTCAGTCAAAACAGGTCTTAGATTCTGCGTAGGTACACCTGCTCATTAAAGCACACTGTGCTCAGCTGTTCATAGTAAGATAAAAAGCAAAGAAGTAAAACTCTTTATTCATTTCAGATTAAACTGATCTGAAATGTAGGTGAATAAATCATTCGAACAGCGCGCCATCATCAATTACCAATCGTCAATCACATTTCCATTAGGAGCCCATCAAATATTTAAGCGGCTAAAAATAAAAACCAATAAGTTTGCATGTTTAATTATCCTTAGTGTCATAGATTAGATCCTGATGAATCGCTGCATGGAAATGAGAAGGTGGAGAAAAAGCTGGTGGACACAGCGGTGCAGTCTGACTGATTCACACCTAGTTTGAAATGAAAGGATTTTCCATCAAGAATCCAAAAAAGGAAATGAATTGCCTTAATGATTTCAAGGTGAAAAAAATCATTCATACCTGACTAACATTAATTAAAGAATGATTTAATATACTAGGTAAAATGGAAAGGTAATAATTCACTTAGTAAAGAATAAAACATGTCATGGTGTGCTGTTATAGCGAAGCTTCATACTTAATAAAACCCCAAAAAAACATCAACTTGATTTTCCATAGACTGTACATACATTCATCTTTCCAACCAGTGTCCCTATACATCATGATGTTGATTGGCTGCTAGGAATCCCAATGCTACTTGGCTGTTACACATCAGTTTTGATTGGCTGTTATGCATCATGATGCTGATTGGCTGATAAACATCCTGTAATGCATTGCAGTGCAATTTTTAAACAATGCTTGCCGTGTTATCTACAAACCGGAAAGCTGCGTTTAAAAAACACATGTCCTTTCAAAAGAGCTACAGACAATTCTCTTCATTGAATGACACGTTTCTAATCTGTTTATTATTAGATGCAGATTATGGCGAATTGTTCACCACAGACATCTGTGTAAATGAGTTGTTACTATAAACACCTTTCTGATCTATCAGACCCGAGAAATGACTAGCTGTGGTATAACATGTGTTACTTAATGCTTGTTTAACTGTTTACTACAACAGCCGCAATAAATAATGTTTATTCCAACCACACCTGAAAAGAAATGGAGTAATTAACCTAGTACAGCGATAATTAAGTCAACTCAAGTCTCCAAGGTGGAAAAACTATGACCATGCTTTCAGCCTCTCATCTGAGTTTTGCCAGTTAACTTCCACAGAGACGATAATTAAAGCACTGGGTCATGTTGGTAATTATGGACTCCTTTTTACTCACAGATGAAAGAAACGCAGAGTGGCACATTATTTAAGCTCTAATTTATACCTGGGTTTGGGAGGTTCACAAAAACACATTTAAAAAATTTTATGAAATATCACCACAAAAACAAAACACAAAAAAAAAACCTATTACCTATTTCTCTACCACTTTTTTATTCCTTGCTTGCCTTATGTGTAATGGTCACTGTGGGATAATTTCCCCATTTCATGTGCTCAGAGAGAGCACAGAGATCTGCTGTATCAAGCACCAGTATTACAGAATAGAGCATGAAGATCTATTGTAGTTTGCTTTCAGAAAATACATACATTATTCATATATCTTTCCAATCAAAACAAGTATATTTCTTTGACTTTTTTTTGTGGGCCATAGTTTCAAGGCCCTGCGATGGCCTGGCGAGCTGTCCGGGGTGTACTCTGCCCTCGCCCAGAGTCAGCTGAGATGGCCTCCCCACGACCCTAATTAGGATTAAGCGGTTTAGAAAATGAATGAATGAATGAGTATCAAGGCCTCAAATATTTATCAAGCACCCCTCAGAGGTTGTGTGAACAGTGCACATGTGGGACAGAGTTTGGAAATCCGAAATATGTCTTTTGCTGGTATCAGACTATTATTCATTTATCTTCAGCAACTAATTTATCTCGGTCAGGGTTGTAGTGGATCCGAACAGCAGGGCATATTAAGAATCACTGTCTATTTCTGAAATGCTCCTTTTTCCAAAATGTTTTCTCTCATCCCACAGCCTGAGTGTATCTGTCCATGTGGGCCAAGTCCAGATTGGCAATGCCTGCTGGGAACTCTTCTGTCTTGAACATGGTATTCAGCCAGATGAACAAATGCCCAGCAACAATCAGAGGTAGAGACAATTCCTTCAACACCTTCTTCAGTGAGACTGGAGCTGGAAAGCACATTCCCATGGCTGTGTTTGTAGATCTGGAGCCAGTAGGTAATAGGTCATAGGTAATTTGACATGTTTTAGAGCATCATTATGGTCTTCTTTTGGTCTGGTTCATGATTTAATTTATATGGAATTTTCCTTTAAATTACATCCATACTGGAACATAGTGCCCTCTGTTCCACCCCAAGCAACTTATCACTGCAAAGAAAGATGCTGCTAACAACCATGCTCGTGGTCACTACACTATTAGCAAGGGAATTATCAATCTATGGTATCAATGGTAAGTATCAGCAAACTGTCTACTATCAGTTATCAATATAATGCAATTATGAAATACATTTATAACATCATTTTCCCTAATAGGCTGACCAGTGCACCGGTCTCCAGGGTTTCCTGGGTTTCGACAACTTCAGTAGTGGAACTGATTCTGGTTTTACCTCGCAGCTGATGTTGGAGTTCGCCATCTACCCAGCTCCCCAAGTGTCGATTGCTGTAGTGGAGCCCTACAACTCCATCCTGACCACCCACACAACCCTAGAGCACTCTGACTGAGCCTTCATGGTGGACAATGAAGTCATCTATTACAATTGCTGTAGGAACCTCAATATTGAGAGTCCTACACTGAACACAGATATCACCTCAATCAAGATGAAGCGCACGCGTTGTGGACTGGTGCTCTACTGGGTTCAAGGTGGGTATCAACTACCAACCTCTCACTGTGGCTGTGTGTTTCCCTGTGATGGTCTGGTGAGCTGTTCAGGGTGTACCCCGCCTTTGCCCAGAGTTGGCCTAGATAAGCTCCAGCCTTCCGCAACCTCAGTAGGATTAATCAGTTGAGCAAAGGAGTGTGTGAGTGAGTGGATGTGTGGTGTTGGTGTTGTAGCATCACCTGGATGTTCCTGATACTGATTGAAAGTCCATGAAGGAGTCAGCCTGTCAGCTTTGTGCATGAGCAGACGCGATGGCGCTAATGTCCCACTTCATGTCACCAGCTGGGCTACAGCCAGCGTTCATCAAGCCGAACTCCTACTCTCTGCCCTGAGGATGCCCACAAACACGTGAACTCTCTCTCTCTCTCTCTCTCTCTCTCTCTCTCTCTCTCTCTCTCACACACACACACACACACACACACACTCTCTC
>JAQMYF010000023.1:17631940-17643736 GCA_030014195.1 Neosilurus mollespiculum | reverse complement strand
TCTCTCTCTCTCTCTCTCTCTCTCTCTCACACACACACACACACACACACACACACACACACACACACACATATACATAAACTCAATACACACAGCTATCCACATACTTGCGTCACTTCTTTCAAAGCAGCTTTCCGAGCACTTTGAGTGACGTGTGTTCCTGTGTCACGGTGCCCCACTACCAAGTATGATGAGTCATTATGGGAAATGCACAATAAGTCTGCATTTTTATATATATAAAATAGTTATTCTAAGACATCGCAAAACAGGTACACAAACAAGCAGTGTGTTTTTCAATATAAAACAACTACCCTTCTCCTCAAAGAGCTTCGTTATTAGATTCTTTCTATGTTACTGGAAAGTAGTGAAGATATTAAAACAACACTTCTGGAATCCTGAAGGATTTCACTGAATTATCATGTAATATATTGCATTCATAAAATACAAAATAAATAAATAAAATAAAAAAGGAACACTTTATTTGAAAGGTGCCTTCATGGTGGCTTTGTAAACCATTTATTACCACTGTATAAATATTTCATAAAGCAATACCAGAGTATTTCTGGAGAAATGGAAATGGTATATAATTGTTTTTGCTATCTCTTGAGCTTTTAGCTTATTAACTGTTCAGTTTGACAGCATTAGAAATTTGTTTGGCTAGCGCGCCAGCTTTGTAATTGAGAAACAGTACTGGAATGGAGCGCCGATTTAAATTATATACACTCTAGTGGTCATCCAAAAAGAAAAACAACTTTCAGCATAGTGTCTGTATCTGTATTTAGATCCACGACCACTACTGCACTACACACTGCATTCTGGCCAAGTATACACTGTGTACTGCACACTACTCCACTCCCCACCCTTGTATACAGTATAGTATGCAGGTATGACAATTCCCATATAATGTACTAAACTAGTACGTCCATAAAATAAATGACTTGTGGCGCGAACACACGGGTTCACTGACCTTCCAGGTGTTGTGGGTACTCGAACACACGCATGCTCTCTCTGAATTAGATCCCGGCTTCAGACCAAATGGGAAGTTCCTGTCTATTTAAATGTAATGACTATCGTGATATTACTATACTTTAGTACAATTTCTGTAAGCTCTCAAATGTGTAGTAATAATAACATGAACAATGTATTGCTCACGCAAAAGATAATAACTTACTAGGACCGCGCACTTGTGGACTGTGGAGAGACAAAAACACACACAGTTTCCTGTGGAACGAAAGACGGTGCATCACATTACTTTAGCCCACACGAAAGGTAAACAACAACAAAAACAATAACAGCGACAAGATGTCTGTCAGGATCGTCACAGTCTACGTCAAACGTGAGGCTGTTGGCAGTAAATCACATAACCAAGCTAGAACCCTTGCAACTGTATCATACAGTATATAAATGCTAAGTACGTTTGCTAGCAAGCATGCAGCTCAGTTCACATCAGCAAGCTAGTTAGTTAGTTAATGGTTGGTCTAAAAAAAATCCAACTACTGCGAAAGAATGTTAGTGAGTGACCTTGTTGATGCATCATGTGGCATGTGATTTTGCTTAAATTAGCAAGCTAATCAACTTGCATTTGTTAGTAGTTGGCAAAAAAAAAGTGTCAGCCAATGACCTCGCTAATGTACGCAGCATGCCATTGGGTTTCTTTTGCAGCTAGATAATATTAGTTATGTTGGTTAACATTGACTATCAGCTGGCTGTGTGTTCTGTTAAAAAAACAACATTTATCTATTATTTCTTTTAAAATGGTATGGTAATGGTAAGAGGTAAATACACTTCTGTTGTCTGTCATGTTTGCGATAAAAATTGGGAAAATAGGCTGGAAATCGCTGTAGTGCATCATGGGATGCTGTAGCCATTGAAGTACGCTCTGGTTGTATACATGAGGGAGTTCTCAGAGTAGTATATCATCCAGATAACTATTGTGTACTGCAAAATGTTTCCTTCACAATCCGTATGCGTCACATACACATTTATTTCTTCTTATGAAAAATTAGATCCAATGGAATCACTTCTTCACCAGCATGCTTGTTTTTAAAATAATTTAAATGTAAGCTTTGTGTATGTGGCATATTACGCCTTTATATTTGTTGTCCTGTGGTGAGCTCATTGAGACAGGGAGTGTACCAGCAGTGTCAGAATGATAAATCTTAGCTTACCAGAAAACACCCTCGCCTCAGACTCGAACACACCCATGCCAGGCCGCGCATCCTGCGCAAATGCACCAAATCTAATTAGCTTCTGTAACACAGCCATCATTACATGAGAGAAGCCATTAATCAAAGCAGTGTACCCAGAGCCATGTGCCAGGGCAAGAAGGAAGGAGTAGTGTTTTGGTGGTGATGTTTGTTAGGTTTGTTCACAGCAGGGCATAGCGATAAATGTCCTGCTGTGTCTGTGTGCCTTCTAACATGTGCTTGGTCACACACATAGACACACACAGAATCAAATATAAATGGAGAACACATCGACACACATCCCTCCAACTGTGCTTAGTCTCAGGAAGCTAAACTGCATCTGTTCAGCTGTCCTGATGTTCCAGCTGTCGGCTCAGGATCCGAGACGCCTGAAAAAACTCGCTTTCTCTATGAAAGGTAAGATAAAAGGCTTAAAATATAAATAAATATAAAATATTTTTATATCTGTAAAAACTGACATCAATCCCACACTGACACTATCCTAAACTGGCACTCGAATCGTGCTCCCATAACACTTAATCTAAAAATAGTATTCATATTGCTCATACATAAACCCTGCATAAAACTACACAACCATTCATTAAAGGTAAGGCAAAGTCTGTTGGGCTTTATCAACCAAGCCTACTGGCTCATCAGGCTGAAGCTTATCCTGGTTTCTGTAGCGTGAAGCAACTAGGAGTTCAAACCCTCCTGGATGGGATGCTAGTTCATCCCACATTACCTTCCCAGTATTTTTACTGGTCCCAATTATACTGTTGGGTTTACAGAGGCACCCTTGTGATTAAGGAGGGAGTCTAATGGGTTTCAAACCCATGACCTCTTGATCATAAGCCCAGTATTCTAACCACTACACCACCGGCTCCACATTCATTATAGGTAGGGTATGTTTTTGTTTTTTTTTTTTTTTTCTTAAGCATTTCTTTAAATACTCTTCACATTCTGATTGCAGTGTACAAATCAAATGCTCTGATAAAAAAGGGGGGAAATCGATCATCTGTGGCTGTAAAATGCTGTCCAACTGAACTAACTTGATGGCCCCTACCAGCACATACTCTGTAGAAGCACCTTCACAAGACTAGGCAGACATATTGCTATGACCAGTGAGTTAGTTACTGAAGAATAGCAGAGAAAGGACAGGCAATATTTCAAAATACACGTAACATTATAGCTAATATCAGACTGTGCTGCCTAAAGCAGAAAAAGTGCTGCTAAAGAAAAGGCTACAAAAAATCAACTTGAAAGTTGCACTTGAATGCTCCCTCAACGTATAATTTTAAATTATAACTTCGGAAATAATGTTTTCCAATTGAAATGACCTTCAGCCTTTCAATATGAGAGAAAAAAATGATTTGTTTGAGTTGCAAATGGTTTAAAATTGGTAATTTTTAGCACTACAGTTATAAGCTTTTGCTTGTATACACAGTCTAATCTGTAATCTCTGTACTTATTAGAACAGGACAACGCTATTTACCCTGTGTTACAGAATTAAAACAAAATTTTCCCTAAGAACCAAAAGAGAAGAAACCTTACATCTGCTCATTTCCATTTCACTTCAACAACAACACACTTGAACATGACCTACTCATAATACCGACTTCATAAGTGGGAAGTAGGAACTTCTGTCTAGTACATAAAGAAATAGCAAGACGTCAACACAGAGTAAACATCTGAATGGCTTATCAACTTTCAGTGGCAAGAACTGAGGGAATTATTCGGTTGGTTTTGTTTTTTTTGGTGGAATTTTGTAACTTGGATATGACAAGAATGCTCTATGCTCCTCTCCATGCACTCTCACCCTCTCTCTCTCTCTCTCTCTCTCTCTCTCTCTCTCAGTAGTCAGGTGCTGCACATTCGTGTGTTTTGGAGAAATGGCTTTGGAGGGAGAGATAAAGCAATGGGGAGGATTTTTTTTTTTTTAAATAGATTCAAAATATATCTTAATCTTGCTGGTTTCACCAAAATTACCTATCCTGCCTTTAAAGCATTGTACATCATAAAGCCTGATTTCTCTTTCTAGTTAGCTTTCTAGGCTAACTTATGATGTTTGGGGCATCACAAGGGATGACTTTCAGTTGGATTTTGTTACATTCAGTACAGTTATGATATTTTTCGGGTTCACCTGCATTACAGGGTGCCACAAGAACTGAATTCTAGTCGACATGCCATAACACCTGAGTTACTGTGATGCCATTGTTCAAGGATAATTCCTTTATAGGACGCTAAAAGTACTGCCCTTTAGAACCTTGTCACATATTAACAATTTGAAGAACTTTGCCGATGTACAACAAATTTCTATAAAACGCTGGCATACGCTGAACTATCGATGTTATTCCAGTTTTGAAGGTATATATAACTTATTAGTAACTTATCCAGAACCTATCGAAAACTTATATTGAACTTATCTCCAACGTATATTGACATATGTAGATGTATCTGACGTGTTCCGCATGACCACAGAACTTTTACTGGGCATCTTTCTAACTTACAGCAATGGCAGCATTTAGGTGGATTGGTAAATAAAAAGGGGTTCCAACCGTTCAGTACTCCTCAAGCCTCCTGCATAAGTTAGACTATCGTTGGTCATAAGTTTTACATAGGTTCAAGGTACACTAGACATTATACTTACAAATAATGTGTGTGAACGATCGCATAACTTACCTACAACTTATGGGCAGCGTATGTGGGACGTATGAGCCATGCACAAAATTTTTCGACCACCTTGCCATAGTATGACTTATACCAGTATGATGTTAACTTATACAAAACTTACCCATAACTTATTCGACATACGCCAGTGTGTTCACCGAATTTCTCAGACGTCGGCATGTGCTGGCTAAATAGTCAGTGTGTGACAGGGGCTTTAGTTTTAATAATTTTTTTAAAAAATTAATAATTTTATAGTTTTAATAATTTAATATTTCTTACATTGTCCAGAAAGCAGAATGAAGTTGGGCATAAATGCAGTTCTGAGTTTGTTGAAGACAGACAGGACAAAATCCAAAGCATGAGGCAAAAAACAGGCAAGGGTCAGGCAAGCGGCAAAGATCCAAGAATTCAAAAAACAGGAAGCAATTAAAGCATATTTCTGAAATGTCATTTTTCTTTTTTTTCTTTTCTTGTTTAAATTTCAGAGCTGTCCAGAGTGTACCCTGCCCTTGCCCAGAGTCGGCTGAGATGGGCACCAGCCTCATGAATGAATGTTTTAATTTCAGATGTATTCTTGCTAGCACATTTATATCATCTGCACCTGGATGTAATGTAAGCTCACAAACTTAGCTAGAGGAAAGAAAACTTCAGCTTTAAGCCAACTATTACCATTGTAAAATGAGAAAAGTGATATAAAGTAGTGTAACTGGTCTCAAAACAAAAATTAAGGGTTGTTTTCTGGTGCAGAGAGGAAATAAGCAGGGGACCAAGCATAGTTCTATCAAAGATTCAACCTGAAAAGTGCCCAGGTTAGACATGTTCATGATGAGGTTACCGTGAGAACCTGAGAATCGATATAGACAAGCTGGGAACAGAGTGTTATGGTCAATCTCAATTTACTTTTATCTGCATGGTCATTTTAACGAGGGACATTTTCACCAAGCACTACGAGCGCCACAATATGCATCATTCACCATTAACGCCACGAATAAATAAATGCCGAGGACAGCTATTTCATGTGAGTGATGATCTCTTAAGCAAGAAAGTCACCAATACCACTTGTACTATTCAAGGGTGTTTGTATCAGAGCCCCAGGGCATGAAATGAATCACACACTCCCTGTTTGTCAGCATCATTGGGCTGAAGTGTTTTCTAGCGCTTTCTCCCTCGGTTTTAATTACCTGTCAGTCAGGAGCTGGCTCACAGCTAACATCCCAACACACCCTCGGGAAACAGTCGATAAATCAGATTAGACTCCCTCCATCTGGGAGACACAGAACGCCCGCTGAAAGCTGTTTAGCATGTGAGCACTATGGGACACAAACAAACATACACGTAACACACACTCACTGAGAATTACAGAGGGTGTGAGTGAAGGATGCAAAACAGCTGTGGGGAAAGAAACAGAAGGATGCATGGAGACTGTGTGTGTATCCTATGTGTATGTGTAGTATGTCAGTGCATATGCATGTTTTAACTCTGGTTGTGTGTGTGTGTGTGTCCTATGTGTATGTGTATTATGTCTGTGCATATGCATGTTTTAAGTGTGTGTGTGTGTGTGTGTGTGTATCCTATGTGTATGTGTAGTATGTCTATGCATATGCATGATTTAAATGTGTGTGTGTGTAAGTGATTGGGTGTTCTATGTGTATATGTCATGTCTGTGCATCTGTACTCTGGTTGTGTGTGTGGGTGTGTGTGTGTGTGTGTGTGTGTGTACATTGAATGTGCCTGATTTCACTCATGCTGATCTGACGCTCAGCCCACCACTCTTCTGTTGCCATGACGACTGGGCTATTACCATCCAAATAGAGGAGTGGGGTTTTATTCACGGCTAATTAAAAGACTGTCACATGGACGGCGTGTACACCCTGCAATGCGCCCCGTCATGCTGCTCCCAGCCAATCAGGAAAAGCAGAAATATGACACATATCGATTAGTGATATAATATCTTGACAACAGTACACATGGTTTTACCGTTCCTTCCTGGGATGTGAGCGTGTGATGTTATGAGTGACATATTAAACTGGTACAATTACCTGCCCACTTTTTCCGTGCAATTACACAGCGGTCTCGCAAACATGGTGTTTCAGACTGCAAGAAAAGTTTCTTGTTATAGTTTTCTTTTCTTATGTTCCTGTATAATACTGTATAATGATTCACTTCGGACTCAGAGGATATCTCTGAATAATCCCGGAGATAGGGGTTTGGCAGATAATTGTAGATATAATACACAGATATAACAAACCTCAGAATGCTGTAACTGACCAATCAGAACTAAGTACTGAACACAGCTGTCTTTAATAGCAAAGAACAGATTTTTTTTTTTTTGTTAATTTGTTTAATTTTGAACCAAGATCCTCATTTTGATTATTTCATGTATTCAGTACCCTTCGAGTATTTATTCACGTCACCCATTTTAAGCTCCTCTCTTCCTTTTTTCACTCTCCTTCTGTTTTTTTCCACCGACTACAATTATGCAAATATTCTAAAGGAAAGCAACAGGAAGATAATGAAGAGCACCATGGGACCCACACCGCCATAGAGAGACCAGAACACGGAGCGTTTCTTTCACTCTTTATTCTGTCTCTCTAATGATATGGACTAGAAGTCTCA
The DNA here is from genome assembly GCA_030014195.1 of Neosilurus mollespiculum. NCBI lineage: Eukaryota > Metazoa > Chordata > Actinopteri > Siluriformes > Plotosidae > Neosilurus > Neosilurus mollespiculum. The sequence goes on along the minus strand of JAQMYF010000023.1, from coordinate 17,636,267 downwards.
CTCCTAGAAGTCTCTAACTCTCTGCTGTAATTTATCCTGATGTTATTATGTTCTATACTCACTTCCCACTCCTATCACCTGCTGCACTCTCCATGCTGCCAACTTACACTGATTCGACACAGTACCCTGGTGCCTATATCTCTGATTTATAGCAGCTGAATTTCCTGCACATGCTGCTCTAAAAACTCAACTTTCCTTTCCAGTGTACTGCCTGAATCCTCCACTGTTGTTCATGTGAACGTTCCATGGAAGCTGTGGGCGTCAGGATTATTGACACTTTCAAAACTGTGAATCTTATCTTGACACAAGGCTTTGCGGAAGAGCAGGTTTATTGTGTATAAATGATGTGCTGCCAAATCCTGTGAACCAGAAAAGGCAGAAGGAAGATCACCGGGCTTCTTTATCTTTTCACTGGAAATGGCACAGTGATATTCCATGAATTTCACTTTATCACCCAGTAAATCTGAGTATAGAGACAAAGTATTTGAACTTTTGGTGTACTTCTTTGAACTGATCGAACTGTTCATTTTTCAAGCTGCATACTAGTGATGGGAAGTCCAATTCTTTTAACTAACTCGATTCTTTCGGTTTGTTCGACGGTAGGGAATTGATTCATATCGATTCATTTGATTCACCAAAAAACAACAACAACAACAAAAAAAAAAAAAACACTGCCAGGCTCAAACTCACATCACAGGGGTGCAAGGCATACTGTTACCTCACTGAGCTATTTATTCTGTCTTATGAAGAGGCATCATGCTGATTATATAAAGGGTCCTTTAATTAATGCTGCTTAAAACAACTTGGTGGTGTGTTTGTGTGTTTGATTTTATTTTAATTAGTGAGTTTTCTTGCAATTAAACATTTTGAACATTACAAAAATTGTTGATTGCACATCACTACCTTCGCCTTGTTGTTTGTTCATGATCCACTATGGCTTCTGTCTTCTTAAGGTAGGGATATGTAGTTTTCATTCTCGAATGACTCAGCGAGTTATCATTCGCAAACGACTCAGTGAGTTAGCCTGACTCAGTCGCTCAATGATTCTGTGGCTCACTACATGACACGATCAGAGATCTAGCCGTAGAGACTGCCTTCTGCACAGTGTGTCACACAGCACTTCCTCCTCCGCCGGCTTTGAGACTTACTGAGTGATTCCAACTACTTTATGTGATAATAGACAGTAATATTAGCAAAGTGCTGGTGAATCGATTCAGTTGCATTTGTGAATGGATTTAACTTATTGATTTAAATGAATCAATTCTTTTGAACAATTTGTTCGCGAATCGCCCATCACTACTGCGTACGCGAGTCATTCACTGGTTACCACCAAATATATACATTACTCACTCATGGACTCACTCATTTGCTGAACTGTTTACTCCTATGCGGGTCGCGGGGAGGCTGGTGACTATCTCAGCCAACACTCAGTGAAGGAGGGGTACACCCTCAACAGCTTAAAAGACCATCGCAGGGCAACAAACACACACACACACACACACACACACACACACACACCCATTCACACTTATGCTCGCATCTAGGGTCAGTTTGGTGGGTCAGTGGATAAGGATCTGGGTTACTGTTCAAGCCCCAGTGTCACCAAGCTGTCAATGCGTTGAGGGCCCTTAACCCTCAAATGTTGCTCTGGAAAAGGGCATCTGCCCAATGTTGTAAATTTAATGTAATTTGGAACAGCCAGTTAGCCTAATGTGCATGTCTTTGGACTGTGGGAGGAAACTGGAACACCCAGAGGAAACCCACACAAGCATTGGGAGAACATGCAAACTCCACACATAAATGCCTAAGCCCGGGACTCGAACCAAGGACCTTCTTGCTGAGAGGCAGATGTACTAACCACTACGCCACCGTGCCGCCCATGTACAATACTGAGGAAATTAATTTAATCCTTCAGTTTGTCGATGGGTTTTTTCATTTAGTTTTAGTTCACATTGTTTTATGGTCAAGCTGTGAGTGTTGGGTTCCCGGTCAAACCATTAAACCTCACCTGCTTGTAAACTTCTTTGAGTGAAAGCACCAAGGAAACGATTAACGCTATAAAACAAATGCAAGATGATGCATCTCTAGACAAATCTAATCAGACTGTGCAAGCATTGATCCTTACGTCATCATACATCACTTCTTTGTTTATGCTTTTGAAGATGTGAACATGTGCACAACTATTATAGAAATTTTCACATAATCCCACAATTTCATTGCAATAAACAGCTAAAAACATCACCGTGCATTGCAAATTTGGCATTGTAGACTGCAACAATTCAGAAATTTCCTACCTGGACTGTAATGTGATAAGATTTGAAAATAGTCAAATGCCAGTTAGAACCAGATCTCTAAGGCTGAGTCCAAGTCTGGATTCATGATTTACTATATTGACTTGGTCTTGTCTTCGTATCAGCATTGGTACTTGGACCTGGTCTCAGTCTTTGGTATTTTCTCATTTTTGACTGAAGTCCTTCAAAGCCTTATCCATGGTACAACATGCAAATGAAGACAACACAGTGAAGTAAAGGCTTGGCCTCAAAGATAACTTGATGCTTTTTGGTCTGCATGGTGATTTAATATTTTTTGCTTTTTATTTGTTTATTTATGTATTTATTATTTTGCTATACTAATCCCACAAGGGGATAATATAGCAAAACTTCATTTAACCCATCCAAAGTAAGCACATTCAAACAGTGAGCACACACACACTCGGAGCAGTGGGCTGCCACATGCATTGGGGATGCCCAGAGAGCAGTTGGGGGTTAGGTACTGTGCTCAAGAGCACTTTCCCCACTGCTACACATTTTTCCAGCTGGTTCGGGAATCGAACCAGTGACCATTCGGTCCCAAAGCCGCTTCTCTAACCATTTGCCTCTAAAGTGGTTTATAAATTCTGGGTAAAAATGCCTTTTCCAATGAAGCCTGCATTACAATTGAGAATATCCCTCTCTGGATATTGACACGCCAGCCTGGGATCTTACCCCTTTCCTCTACATGAGGTCCACCTCCCTGAATACTGCAACATTTAACATACACTTCCTGCTCACATACTATACACATGAACGTGGGCTCTGACTAACAATCATTACAAGGTTTGCCAACTCTTGAATATGTCACAGCTGCCTCTCATGTAACTGGTTTGTCTTACCTGGCAGGCATTGTAGAGCAGCTGATGCTCAAACTTCTTGATGCCGAGGATCTGCTGGAACATTTCATACAGCTGGTCTTTGCTGAGGATGAGTTCGGAGGCAGCGCTGGCCGTGATGCGCTGCTGGTGCTTGCGGGGATCCTCCTCACCACGGTAGATGGTGTCGAACTTAGCCATCCAAGAGCTGAGCACTGTCTCCTTGCTCAGGCCGTCGATCTCGGGTAAGCTGCGGACGCGCTTCTCAATGTGCTTTTTGAAGACATCACGCAAGTCGTTGGCTGAACAGCCTCCACTCTGGACCATGCGGGAAACGCGGTCACTCTTCAGAAACACCTGGTAAGAACGATAGTGAATATGTGTTAGAGCCAGTTTTAAGTCAGTTTGGAGTCAGAAGACTTAGCCAAATGAATAGATTTTGGTGACTGGACATGGTTTTGTTTGGAAGAAATGTTATGTTGTGAACAATGTGCTTCTGCTGTCTGGAGCATTGATTTTTATATTTAGTTTTTCACTCTATCTCAATTCCCACCTCCCATTTTTCACAATACAAAGGACACAACCAATTCAGGAACAAGAAAAACACTTTTTAGAGAGAATAGCTCTGGGAATTGTTAAACGAGAAGCTGTATCTTTACTGCAGTGTTTTTCACTTGAATCACAGTGTTACTGATTGCAGCATTTCCTTTCTACCTGAACTTCTTTTTCCGTGTCTAGTGAAAACATTTCTCAGCATGGACCTTACAGGCTAATAATGTGCCCACCTGGGCGCTGGCTTCATATCAACTGAAAGCTTGTTGTGCCTCTCACCAAAACACTTCACAGGAGACCTAACCTCAGTGTTAAAACAGACAAAGATGAATGGATGTTCTTTATTCTGCACCTCTGGGTTTGACATTCATCTCTTATTCATCTGTTTTGCTCTCTCTCTCTCTCTCTCTCTCTCTCTCGCTCTCTCTTTCTCGCTTTCTTTGTTCCTGAACACTCTCTGTATCAGAGTTTTTTATGTCCCGTTCTTGCTCTCAAATGTGTGATAAAGATGTAGGCCTAATATCTAATATCTGATTCTAGTGAAAGTTCACCCCAGGTTGAGTTTTGATCAGCATATATATATATATATATATATATATATAAGATCTTGAGTCGATTTTCCGTGGAACAGTGCTCGATACGTCGAAG
>JAQMYF010000023.1:17620257-17631785 GCA_030014195.1 Neosilurus mollespiculum | reverse complement strand
AGTTTATACAGCTTGGAGTTGGAAATTATGGATAAAATGATAATATGGTCAAAATAATCACTTGCCTAATAATTGTGTACAAAGTGTATTTGTAAAAGTGTGGTTTTACAGACTACCCTCCAAGGGCTGGGATCGGGGTATGTGAGCTTCCACATTCAATCCGATGGTGTTAACATTCTGTTTTTGTTTTTGTTTTTAAATAAAAATTTCACGATAGTGAGAGATTTGCCAAACAGTCAACTCTCTGTTATCATGGGCTTTGCAGGGTGCAAGATGATGATGACATGATGGTGTTGTGAGACATTTTTAAGCCATAAAATGCTAATCTGTTTCATATCACATGACAGTTTGATGACCATCATATGATAGTCGTACTATTCAGTTTACATAAAAAAGCCCACATACCTATTTAATTCCTGCACTTTAAATTTTTTGTTTATTACTTTAATAAAAAAAAAAATAATAAAAATAAAATCTTTGTTACCTTTGGCTTTCCATCCACCTTTAGTGTGACATCGTGACAAACAGAGAGACAGACCCAGGGTCTTGCTGCTAAGTGGAACACCGCTAAGTATGTTACATGGGACATCCCATAATAAGGTAGCAATTACATTCCTCTCTATCTATCTATCTATCTATCTATCTATCTATCTATCTATCTATCTATTCGAAGTTCCATGAACTATAATGTTCCATTATGAAGTGTTTCCTTTTTTCATGATCCTTTCATCCATTTCAATCTCTCTCTCTCTCTCTCTCTCTGGATAAACAGATAAAGGGGAGTTAAAACAGGGGACAATCCCATGTAAATCCTGAAAGAGAACATTAATTGAATTGCGGCCTTTGTCTGCCCCGGACACTTGGCCATTTCATTTGTCCCCATCAGTTTAAATTGCCACCAGGGTTAAGCTGATTAACCCGAATAAATCACATTTATCCAATTCACATACTCTCGCGTTTGACTCTGTGCTAACTCTTAGGAAACAGAATCATTTATGACTTAGTTTAGATGCTTGTACCTCCTGTCGCCAGTTGTTTAGCAGGTTAAACTACCAAGTGGGTTTCTTTGTGGGTGTTTTTATAATGCTTTAAATAAGAGACACAGAACAACATTAGGTATTAATTTAGGTCTCATGAAAAAGCCAGGGGTGACAACATGAAGGGAAAGCTATTTAACAGGAAACAGCACCTTGAGAGGGTCATTATTTAAATATTTAGAATTAGTATATACTACAATGGAACAGCGCAGGCTGATTGGTCCGCTGTCTCAGGATCATGAATCATTATTCAGAGTGGGTAATGCGTGAATCAAAACGAAAGACAACTCACAGTTTGTCACAGGCACTTGAGCAGGCAGTGTCATCATTATTCTTTCATTCATTTTCTGAACTGCCTAATCATAATTAGGGCCACGGGGAGGCAGGACAATTCGTTGTAGTGTGCTTTTTTGCTTTGGTAGTAGTATATACTAATACAGTTACGTGCTTCAGAATTGAAGGATTGCTGCAAAAATAAATATTTCCATCGACACCCCCCTCACCTTTGATGCACAAGTGTTAAATTTCACATAGTAGTAGTAGGTGTTGATTATTACATTGTTATTATTAGAATATTCTCTCGACCTAGACTGGACCCAATTACTGACTGTATCCCACCAGTTTTTGTGTACAGTTAGGGTGATGAAATATTGTGTAAAACTCGGTAATTCTGTGTAATTCTTATCTGTAATGTAACCTACTCATGAGAATCTTATGACAGGTGTCATGTTCTGTAAGTATAATATGATGGAAATATGGAATTTGTGTAAAAAATTAAATAAAACCGCCTTCAACTAACTCAGGGTTGATACAGGGTCACTGTGTGCTGCCCATTTCCGGTGAGATTTATTCAGATACAGAGGGACAGATGAAGGTGCTGAAGTCCATCCCTGATAACGGTTACATGGTAGTGGAACTCCAGTACTGCCTCATGGCTACTTATGAGAGGAATGAGCATCAGCTCCATTTGAGTGAACCTTTACAGGGTGTGTATTGTAATACACTTGTAAATTCCTCACCTCATAATAGCTCTGAACGGCATTGATGAAAGCCTCGTCTGCCACGATCTGCGTCTCTCCGTTCAAGAAGGTTTGGAAGCGATCCTTTGCTACCTGAAGCTGCTGTTTGCTGATCTGAGGAGAAGAGAACACAAAAGAAGAGGAGAGGAGACAAGAGAAGAGAAGAGGAGATAAAAGAGCAGATAAGAGAAGAGAAGCAGTGAAGAGAAAGGGAGAGAAGAATAGAGGTGTTAAGAAGAGAGGAAAGAAGAGGAGAGAAGGAGAAGTGGAGAGGAGAAGAGGAAATCAAAGAAGATGAAATTAAAGAAAATAACAAGAGGAGAAAAGAGAAAGAGAAGAGGAATTGATAGAATAGGAAATGAGAAGAGAACAGATGAGGCAAGAAGAGAAAAGGAGAGGAGAGAAAGGAAGGAGAAGTGCAAAGGAGACGAGAGAAAGGGAGAGGAAAGGTGGACAGACAAGATGACAAGATTAGAGGCGAAACGAGAAAAGGAAATAAAAAGAGGACATTAAAGAAGTGAAGAGGGGTAAGAGAATGGAAGGAGGAGGAATTGAAAGGAGAAGAGAGGGAAACAGATGAGACAAGGAGAGAAGAGGAGAGGAAAGAATAGATCGAAAAAGTGAAGAGGATAGAGAGGAGAAAGGAAGAGAAGAGGAAGTGAGAATAGAGGAGAGAAAAAAAGGAGAAGTCCATAGGAAAAAAGAGAGTAGAGGAATTGAGAGGAGATGAGAACAGATGAAACAAGGAGAGTAGACAAGATAAAATGACAGAAAGGAGAAAAAGAAATGAACAAATGAAAGAAGTGAAGAAAATGAAAGAAGTGAAGAGGTGAAAAGAGAAAGAAAGAGGAGGAATTGAGAGGAGAGGAGAGGAGAGGAGAGGAGACCAGACGAGAAAAGGGGAGGAGAGGAGAGAAGATGACAAAAAAGAGAAAAGATGAGAAGGGGAGGGAAGGGAAGAGAAGAGAAGAGAAGAGAAGAGAAGGGAAGGGGAGGGGAGAAAAGGGAAGAGGAGAGAAGTGAAGATATCACACTTACAAAGTCAACCAAAAATGACTTAAAATTCAAAAGGACTTAACATCAACTTTGTGATAAAAGCTAAGGTCATTAAGAAATGATTGAATTCCGAGTGATCTACTTGTGATGCACTTAATAATTATAATCCTCCTTTAGCACTGAGCTTAATTACTGTAATGCAACACATTGTATTTTCTCTTTCACCTTTCTGCTTTTGAACATTCGGGATGCACAAATCACTACCATGCTGAGAACTGACCTCGTCTCGCACTAATAAAAAACTAATAATAGGCTCAAGAAAATGAGTAATTACCTAAATTATTTCAGGCTGCCCACTGCTCCTGGCCTAAAGCACTGTTTGCTCTGTTTGTCACAACAGTTTAAAAGAGGATAATGAGCTTTTTGGTAGAAGAACCTGGGGCCCCGTCCGAAGAGACATCCACTGGTCTAGGGTCAATTTTCACAACCAACAATTGCCCTGGTGGTAGGAACCAGATTTCATAGATGACGAACAGACTCTAGATCTGCTTCCTGCTGTGACAAGTGTGATGAATAATCAAGGTGAATAGAGTGCGAGGAGTCAGTGGATTTCAGATTCGAATTCATTTAGCGTGTGCTGAAGGGTCAATATGCGTGGAGGTGCTGCCAAAATAAGCACCCCATTCAGGTCCCAAAGGTGCACTCTAGGATGAAGTAAACTAATTTGAAATCATATTGGGATGATAATTATGACCTTTGCATCACACTTTGAGAGACTGTGAAGTGTTTATTTTCCTCTCTCTCTCCTTTTCTCTCTCCCTCTCTCTCTCTCAAACACTCACACCACACCACACACACACACACACACACACACACACACACACTCGCTGAGTCATACTCTCGTGCAGCGCGGCACGCGCAGTGTGGGCTCTGGCTTGCACTTCTGAATGCTTCAAAGAGTAACAGGCATCATTATGTGCAAGAGCAAATCTAGTTCTGAAAAATATCTACTGCATAATGGTGGTCATTACGGCACAAAGCTTTTGGGAAACATAACCCTGAGTATCAGTGTGCAGCAAAAGCAAAATGGATGCAATTACTGTATAATCCTGCAGGGTTGTGTTAATGAAAAATGCAGGATAAAAAATCTTAATGATGGGCTCATGGTGTCGAGAGTGAGTCCGCTCATCCCGTACTGGATACTTAAATTCATACAGATTTAGAAGGTAAGGAACAGAAACACAGTGAGCAGATCCTCTTCCACAAAGCCTCACTGTTATGGTAGCCAAGAATCGACAAATATTCCTTGTGTTTTGCATTTATACCTCCACCAAGAAGGTCAGGCCTTTCCCGTGGTTTGTGTATTTGTTTGTTAGCATGAATACACACACTCAAAAAATAACTAAATAAATAAAAAAATAGGTGTGCGGATTTATTTTTTCTAACAGAGATGGGACCCATTAGATTTTGGAGATTAATTTTTGAAAGAACTCTTTAATATTTTGAGAGGATGATACTTCAGGTTCATACTGGGGCATTGCTTGGCTTGGCAGAGGTATGCATTACTCCATTACTCTTGTTACAAGTGAAACTGGAAGGAAGCAGCAGAAGAAGAACAGAAGAAAGAAGAAAGAGGAGTCAGTGTTTGCTGGTGCTGGCTTAAAAATTTGAGAAGGCAAATTTTTTTGTTTGTTTGTTTATCTGGTTTTTTTTTGGGAGGATAGTGATCGTACTGGCTACCAAGTGCAAGAAAAAGCATGAATGTAAGTATATGGTTGTATGTACCATTGTACATACACTAAATCTGGGGTGTCCAAACTTATCCGCAATAGCCGGTGTGGGTGCAGGTTTTCACTTCAAACAAACGGTAGTCACACCTTCCACCTGTGTGAACCACTGATCCCAGAAAGTGATTGGATTGTATATTTTATTGTTTATTGTTTGCATGTGGCAAAACCTGAAGCCAGTGTTCATTTCATTTTAAACCCTTTGTTTTTTTCCCCCCAATGTCATCTATGCAAAGCTTTTTTATTTTATGTTTTTGTTTGTTTGTTTTTAAATTAATTACAAATATCAGTGAAAATTTTGGAAAGGTTATATTAATTTAAGGTACTCTGACCATCATCAGTAAAATTTACAGGGTTTTCAGGCTGTGTTGGCTTTCAACGGCTCCATTTTGAGATTTTAAAGCAAGGTGGTCTCACCAAGATGGCTGCCACCCAGCTTCAAAATTGAAACACTAATGTGCATTCTATTTTTTTTTTTTTTAACAGTGATTAAAACAGGTGGAAGGTGTAGCTACTTGTTGGTTGAAATGAAAACCTGCACCCACACCGGCCCTTTGCGGATAAGGTTGGACGTCCCTGCACTAAATACACACTTGGAAAGGGAGGGGCAAAGGAAGGTAGCAATCAGCTGAGTCCTACATAATGGACCTTGAATCCCATGTCCACTCTGTAACCACGAAATGGGAAAGCACAAAGCGTCTTTACACTAAAGAGGAAACCATGCAACAAAATTGTTAGTTTCTTTTAACCATGTATCTCCTAAAAATATGTCACTTGGTTAAAAAAGGAAATTAAATAATATCATGATTTTAAATCTCTAACTCATCATTAAAGGAAATCTACAACTTTGAAACCTACAATTTTGAGGGAAATTGAGGAAACTTTCCTATTTTATGAAGCAATAGTGAGAAATTTTATATTGTTCCTGATTTGAGGATAAGTAAAGTTTCTTCAAAGGCTTTAATTAGTAGGTGGAAGATGTAAGACCTTGCCACAGTTAGAAAAACACCAAATGGGAAAATGTTACTGGCTACAATCCCATTTAGGTCATCTGAGAATATAAACTTCTGCAACAACCACACTGGTGGTTCATTGTGTCGTTTATGAATGAGTCGACTCTACAGAGTTCTTATTTTAGTTGAGATTTTGAACCCTTTTCTCTTCTCACTGAAAACTTTAGTTTTCTTGATTTATTCATCCAGTGAATCATGCCAATTGAGTTGTTTTGAGTTGTTACACTATGATTCAGTGCTTATCACGTGCGCGCGCGCACACACACACACACACACACACACACAAGCACACACACACACACACACACACACACACACACACACTGCACAAAGCTGAATCACTAACCTATCCTATCTGGACCCATCTTTTTAATTCCGCACCTGATGTAATGACAGACGCCATTGTATTTCAAGAGTGCTTTATAATGCAGGACAATAAAACAATAAGCCTTTGATATGCACTGCAGTGTGCACTAACAAACACGGACCCATCCACCTCCCTTCCATCTGGCTGTCTATTTCAAAGCGTATGCTAAACGAATGCGTATGGATAGCCTCTCCTCAGAATAGCTGCTTGCGCGTAAGACGTGATGCAAATCTATAAAAAGTTCACCAAAAACATGTGAGGATGTATCGCTCTCTGTCTCTCTCTATCATCTTCCCCTGGGCTACATCTCCTCAGATGGTTGCCCGGCTGTTGCGTTAGCTCCATTACTCTCATGCTGACTTGAGTAATGACTATAAAAAGATAAGTCACTAATGTGGTGACCACATCAATTAAATCTCCTCCCTCGCTGGCTTTCCATCATAGCGAGTTCTTCAGGAGCCTCGCTCCCATGCATTAAAGACCTGCAAGGTGGTGGCATTGAGACTATCATACACCATTAACTCATCCGGACAATACATTAAAAAAATCATTCAGTGACTATCATTGTACTACATTGTATCATTCTTCTTTTACGTCTGGCCTCTGTGTGGTCTCTGGAAATTTTAAAGTCCAGAGGGCTTTTAAAAAAATCTCCATCCACTGTATTTGAAAAGTATGTGTGATGAAAACGGACAAGAATTTCAGAACAAATGTATTGTAGTGAAAAGCAAATAGAACACTCATCAGCTTGAAACGCAATTATAATGCAAATCTCAGGCCAGTTGTGAATTTTGAGGGCAGTTGTGTGGCTTTTCTTAAAGGTCTTGTGATGTAACAATTTGGTATGTGATACACATGCCCACATGCCATTTGGTAACACGTTTCATTTGGTATAACTGAATTCTGATTTATTTTTGCTTCAAATTGAATAGATTCTGCTTTGTTGCAAACTAGCTAGCTGATGGGTAGTGAGCGAAAGAACAAGAACTTCTAATATTAGCGGCTGAAATGAGCTTCCTTCATAGGGTGGTAGGTCTCTCCCTTAGAGATAGGGTAAGAAGTTCTGTCATCCGGGAGGAGCTCGGAGTAGAACCGCTGCTCTGATTAGAATGCCTCACGAACGCCTCCCTGGTGTGGTGTTTCGGGCATGTCCAACTGGGAAGAGACCCCGGGGCTGACCTAGAACACGCTGGAGGAACTATGTCTCTCGGCTGGTCTGGGAACGCCTTGGCATCCCCCCGGAAGAGCTGGAGAAGGGGCTGGTGAGAGGGACGTCTGGACCTCACTGCTTAGACTGCTGACCCCGTGACCCGACCCCGGATTAAGTGGAAGAAGATGAAGACATATGTAGATTGTAAATATTAAAAAGATTATCTCTTTTTTTCATCCTTAACAGCTGCCTTTAGATTTACATTTTTAAATAAATCCATACTAAATAAACTGGTTTACCTCACACAGATTTCAGATGCACTAGACAGAAATTAAGATGACAAACATTGGAGTATGACTTTAATACTCAGTTGCCAGATACTTGGAATATCCGTATTATCCTTAAATAATTCCTCAATCTTATTCAAAGCGCTTTCCTCACAGTGTTACGTATGTGTGGCCCAGGAAAAAGCAGCACAGTGATTTTATTGTCTCTGAATGAGCAATGCAGAGTGGAATAAATCAGCCAAATCTGCCTCTTCCGATCTGTCTGTCTTTCAGTCTGTCTGATTTAAATATGGTGAGCCTTGTTATTCCCAACAAAAAATCATCTTTAGTTTCCAGTCTTTGCATTAGCTAATAGTAAAGCACACACACACACACACACACATTCTTGCACAGTGGCTACTGTACCACATGACAGAAGCCAAGCCAGTAGACCTAGGGATGAAATCTCACACAACAGTCAAAATCTCTTTGCTGTTCTGCTTGTGGCGTCTTGTCTTTGTGTACAAATGATCTCCATCATGTTGATTTAAGGACAAGAGAATGACTAAGGCAAATTTAGAACATGTGGATTTGATTAAAAGCCATATTTTTCAGAGAACTGCTGATCACTTCAAATGTCCATGTAAACATAAAGGAATAATCATGCAGCCATCGCAGGAAAAGTCACATGAAAATGGGCCTCCATTTCTATAAACATGAAATTTAGTATCATTAATACACTAAATACCCAAAATATAACTGACACAAAAAATGACAAAAATATAAAAACAACCAAAATTGACATTGTATGGATTGAAAATGCCTTAAAACGCCATCTACTGGTCAAAATCATCTTGAACCCTGCAAGGTCAAGGCTGAAGTAGAGTCGACCAGTTGCTACTTCTCTACATCATGAATTATATATTTATTAAAGCATTGACCCTATCATACAGGCTTCACAAATTCAACTGCCCGAGCCCCACCTGATTGGCTGAGCTGTCAGGGATGGATGGATGGATGGTATACTCACTCTTCTTTGTCATTTACAAGCGAAACTAATCACTGGATGTCTGTGGGCTCACTCATATGAATGGGGCAGTTAGCACTTTCCTCTGAGTGTGTTACCGAATGAGCGCATTTTGAAAAAAACGCAGTCGCCTGGCACATGATGCAGAAGATTCATGTAGTGACCACCTGCACTCTCCCTGGTTGGTAGTTGTCATGTGATACAGAATACAGCCTGATGGGTGGGAATTGGCTATGACCAAATTTAGGAGAAAATCAGCCAAAAAAAAAAGAAATAAACAAAATGCCTGCTGTTCCTGTGAAGCCATACTTACTTTCAAATATATCCAGATCAAGGCTCAACATTCACCGGAGTTTACACACACACACACACTCCACCTGCCCCACTTATCCTCCCTATGAAGTGTACCCTCCACCTGCCCCACTCTTCCTCCTTACAAAGTGTACCTTGCTAGTTTATCTTCTTGTAAACTTCTAAAAGTTCAGTTTAATAATAGTAATAATATTAATGTGACGAGTGTTCTAGACGAGGTATAGGAGTCCTTCTTACGACTGAAACCAATAATGAAAGCTTAAATGCTTTGGAGGGTTTTTTAATATATGTTTTTGTGCTTTTTTTTTAACCATCATAATGTGCTTGAATGGAGACTAAATGACGCCTTAACTGTGGACATGAGTGTACGTCTATTTTAGGTTCTCTTCTGGTCAGTCTATTCTTAAAGAATCTTAAAGCTCTTCGGGGTAAATGCGAGTAATTTTTGTTCCTCCTGCTGTTTTATTTTCATCTGTTATAAATATCTCTGTATTCTGAAGCCATTTTTCATCACATGATCCTTTTGTAATCCCATAAAACTTTAATTTTATGGAAAGTGCCAGTGTGAGAAGAGTGTACTCATGATTAACTGCTCTATTTTTTTCTCCACATAAAGTCTGCAAAGTGCTTCAAATGTACTGTATACTGACTAACTTATACTACATATATGGTTAATAAGAGTTTTCTATGTGCTTTACCTCACAGTGTATCCTTCCAACAAAGTGCTTTACCTCACAGAGTATCCTTCCTACAAAGTGCTTTACCTCACAGTGTATCCTTCCTACAAAGTGCTTTACCTCACAGTGTATCCTTCCTGCAAAGTGCTTTACCTCACAGAGTATCCTTCCAACAAAGTGCTTTACCTCACAGAGTATCCTTCCTACAAAGTGCTTTACCTCACAGAGTATCCTTCCTACAAAGTGCTTTACCTCATAGTGTATCCTTCCTACAAAGTGCTTTACCTCACAGTGTATCCTTCCTACAAAGTGCTTTACCTCAAAGTGTATCCTCCCTACAAAGTGCTTTATCTCACAGTGTATTCTTCCTACAAAGTGCTTTACCTCACAGAGTATCCTTCCTACAAAGTGCTTTACCTCAGACTGTATGCCTTCTGAAAAATGTTTACCTCACAGTGTATCCTTCCTACAAAGTGCTTTACTTCACAGAGTATCCTTCCTACAAAGTGCTTTACCTCACAGTTTATTCTTCCTATAAAATGCTTTACCTCATTGAGTAACCTTCCTACAAAGTGCTTTACCTCACAGTGTATCCTTCCTATTAATTGCTTTACCTCATTGAGTATCCTTCCTACAAAGTGCTTTACCTCACAGTGTAGTTTCTCCACAAAGTGCTCCTTAAGCAAGAAGGCCTGGCTTCGATTCCCATGCTTGGGAGTTTTTGTGTGGAGTTTGCATGTTCTCTCCGTGCTTGCGTGGGTTTCCTACAGGGACTCCGCTTTCCACTCACATTCCAAAAACATGCACTGTAGGCAAATTGGCTGTTCCAAATTGCCCCTAGGTGTGAGTGTGAGTGTGAATGGTTGTGTGTGTGTGTTGGCACTGGTGGGCTGTTCTAGGTGTACCCCACCTTCACCCAGAGTGAAATGAGATAGGTGCCAAATGATCCTAATTAGAATTAAGCGGCTAAGAAAATGAATGAATGTATCCTCCCGACTAAGTGCTTTACCTCACAATGTCTCCTCCCTACAAAATAATTTACCTCAATGTTTCCTCCCTACAAAGTGCTTTACCTCACAATGTATTTTAGGTGCTTTAACTTACAATGTATCATTCCTAAAAGGTGCTTTACCTCCTGAGTGGCATTGCATTACACCCATAATTCTCACAAAAGTATTTTTTAGTAATTTTTCATGCTGTATCTTCCCTTCAGATTGCACTTTCTCTTAAAGTAATTTCTCCACAAAGTGTTGATTGTTAGCGTATTCTCCCTATAAGCTGCATTTCTCTATTGCCAGTCCTCCACACAAAGTGCTTTTCATCACAGTGCTCTACTCATACACACTTTCTCTTCTAAATCCTCCTCCTTATGAAGCACCACTCTTTTATCCCGAATTATCTTTAGGTAACCATCCTCAGGAGTGCAATTTATTCTATTTAATTTTTTTATTTTTTGAGGGCTATTCATCCGAAAATAGCACTGCTATAAAATACTGTACCTGACGCTCGTTATGCATTACACTTAAGAAAAGGTATTTAATTAATAAAACAGCGTAATGCAGTATTTAAATGTTATTTAATAGAATTCAGCTGAAGAATACTTGCTCATCCTAAACTTATTCTTCGTACAAAGATTTTTTTTTTAATTAAACCTCACTGTAACATTGTAAAGCTCAGTGTTCCTGTATCCTCCTTGGACATCTTCACGCTCTATGAAGCATTACACTTGGTTTTGTTTGACAGGTGAGCACAGAGACATCTGGGGAATTATTTTTCTCTCACTTTCACCACAGAGTGTGTGTGTGTGTGTGAGAGAGAGAGAGAGAGAGAGAGAGAGAGAGAGAGAACAATTATTGTTTTACAATTGTTTTATTCCT
>JAQMYF010000023.1:17598712-17611992 GCA_030014195.1 Neosilurus mollespiculum | reverse complement strand
GTGTGTGTGTGTGTGTGTGTGTGTGTGTGTGTGTGAGAGAGAGAGAGAGAGAGAGAGAGAGAGTGTGTGTGTGTGTGAGAGAGAGAGAGAGAGAGTGTGTGTGTGTGTGTGTGTGTGTGTGTGTATGAGAGAGAGAGAGAGTTAAATTCATTCATCTTCATTAAACGCTTGATAACGTATAGTGTGAACGGAAAATTGGAAGCAGAAACAGATGCACTAACCACTAGGAAAGAAATAAAAATACATGGTGGTCAGGGAGCAAACAAAAGTAACCACTGAAACATTTCCTATAGGTATCAAATCTAGATATTTCTAAGACACACCCACCTAACATGTTGCTGGATCAAAAAAATATGTATAGATGAATCTGTGGGTCAGAAACTAGTAGGAACTGTATAAATAGTGTGAGCTACAGTGGCAGCAGGGCCGTAAACTGGAAAGGGAGTCACAGAGAACAAGCGGGTAGTGAGTGATTGTCTACACCACAATCTCGGTGCTTGTTTTCTTCCTCTGTACATATGCTGCCAGATACCTGAGCGAGACAATCGATTGGATCCGATCTGATCTGCCCTGAGCTGGAGTGAAATTGAGCTGAACACAGGCACGTGGAGTTCGATGTGATTTCAGTGGTTTTGTTTAGTGTGAATTAAGTGCTGATAAGTGTGTGTTAAAAAAAGAACAGCTCTGCCTTCTTCTTCTTTCCGCCGATGTTAATATTCTTAACTGTTATCCTGTGCCGGGGTAGCTAAACAACATGGTTACATATTTTTAGCATTAAAAAGACTTCTTTAATTATTTCCTCATTTCAAATTTCTTGTAGCAGCTCTAAACCTTCACCTTCTCGATGGTAATAGAACATAACATGAATTAAAAAAACATGCAGCAACCGCAAACGTTAAAGGAGAAGACAGCACTTGTTGAAAGTTAATCTAAAAAACAATACCCTCTATCCAAAAATCTGTCTGTATGCAAAATCTTAGCCTGATATTCTGCGATTTTACAGATTTTATGGGTGGATATTTAAAAACTGAGTCTCAGAATGATGACATCATCAAGGCTCAAGTTAACATGGAGGAGTGTGGCTTCAAACATCATTTCTTTCAGTATTTCAGGAGTTTGTGCTTAAATATAGGAATCGTGGTGTATATATAGATTCTCACTGCACAGGTAATGATTTTAATCTAAACCTTTTCACACCTCCAACACAAATCTGTCAGTAAATGGCATGAATGTATCAAAATCCTGTACTTGTAATTGTTAACTTGGGGCTCGATGACATCATCACTCTGACTCAGTTTTCAAATAACTGCCCAGAAAATTGTTAAAACAGAGGCTATCGGCCTCAGATTTTGCACATGGAAAGAAATTAATATTGATATTCGAATGGGATTAACTTTAACAAGTGCTGTATTCTCCTTTAAGCAGAAAATTAAGCAACAATTTCAAATAAAATAAAGAATTCAGCAGTGATTTGGTAAAAAAAAAAATATATGTATATCTATATATAGCATACAATGCTTCGGTGAGTCTCGGTTTCTAAACATGCACAGAAATGACTGCTTTTCCACATAAAATCATCCATATTATCATGAATACATGAATCACACCATGCTAAATCAGACACTATGCTGATTTTCAATCCTGTTTGTCAGGGTTTCCAGCTGGAACTGTGTTCTTGGCCTGAGATTATACCTGTAACTAGAACGTCTGCTGTGGGCTTTTCCTTTAAATGACACCGACATACTCAATTGTTTAATGCTGTGGTTTTATTGCTCCAAGCTTGTGGGCTAATAATGTGATTTTTATGATGCACACACAAACACACGCACGTGCGTGCACACACAAAGAATATACACACTCCGTCCAGCTGTGCTGATCATTTCAAGAGTTATAGCAATGTCTGGTGGCACTGTGGTGTAGTGGTAAGCACATCCACCTCACTCCTGGGTTCATGTCCCAGACGCGGATGTTTCTGTGTGGAGTTTGCATGTTCTCCCCGTGCTTGCATGGGCTTTGTTTGGATACTCCAGTTCCCTCTCACAGTCCAAAGACATGCACATTAGGCTAACTGACTACATCAACTTGCCCCTAGGTGTGAGTGTGAGTTATGAATGGGTCTGGCGAGCTGTTTAGGGTGTACCCCATCTTCACCCAGTGTTGGCTGAATTAGGCTCCAGCCTCAATGCTCCAGAGTAGGATGAAGTGGTTTGTTAAATGAGTGAGTGAGAGTGGAATGAGCAGTGTGTTCATAATCTTTGTGAATTTTACTGTGACGTGTAAAAAGTTTCGTCCCCCTCGTTTTTCCCAGGGGCTCGAAATAATAGTAACAAAAACTAAACAAACGACTAAATGCATTCATCTTCATTAAAGATCCTTTTCATGGTGACGGTGAATCTGGAGCCCAACACTGCACACTAGTCTTATAAACTTATTAAGATTCGTATCATAATTCAGTCTCCACAGTAAACAACCAAAAAGCAAGAAACAAGTTTTCCTTCTATGGCCAGCCATGGCCTAATAGTTAGCAAAGGTTTGGGACCAATAGGTTGCTGGTTCAATTCCCATGTGTGACAACAGGGGAGTGAGCAGAACCTTCTCTTCCTCGACCTTCATGACTGAAGTGCCCTTGAGCAACGCACTTAACCCCCAACTGCTCTGAGTGTGTGTGTGTGTGTGTGTGTGTGTGCCCACTTTGGATAGGTTAAATGCAGACTTTTCCTTGCGGGGTTAATACAGTATATCAGATCAAAAATCACTCGAACTATACAGGTGACGGATTTAATACCAAAAATTCTCAACTCTTTATTGATACTGCTTAGGTTGAAAAACATAGTTTCAAGTCAAGCAAAAAAAAATAAAAAATGCTTTAAATCAACATTTATAAAATAAACTACTGCAAACAACTGCTGATTCATTTAACTGCGGAGGAAAATTAATTAATGTAATTATTTTTTAATTCCTTTTAATATAACTGAATTTTAAGTTTAAAAAAATAGCATGTCAGTTGCTATAGTGAAAAAGAGAAGCATAAAAGGATGAAAAGAGAAGAAAAAAAGATGGAATGAAATGAAAGAACAGGAAAAATGAGAGAAGAGAAGAGGAAATGAGGAAAATGGAAGAGGAAATTAGAGAAGGAAAAAAGAGAAATGAAATGAGACAAGAAGAGAAAAGAGACATGGAAAAAGAGAAGGGGAGAAAAGAGGAAATTAGAAAAAAAAGAGAAGAGGAAATGAAATGAGAGAAGAGGAAATGAAACGAGAGGAGAGGAAATGAAACGAGAGGAGGAAATGAAACGAGAGGAGAGGAGATGAAATGAGAGGAAATGAAATGAAATGAGAGGAAATGAGAGGAGAGGAGAGGAGATGAAATGAGAGAAGAGGAAATGAAATGAGAGGAGAGGAGGTGAAATGAGAGGAGAGGAAATGAAATGAAATGAGAGGAGATGAAATGAGAGGAGAGGAAATGAAATGAGAGGAGAGGGGATGAAATGAGAGGAGAGGAGATGAAATGAGAGGAGAGGAGATGAAATGAGAGGAGAGGAAATGAAATGATATGAGAGGAGATTAAATGAGAGGAGAGGAAATGAAATGAGAGGAGAGGTGATGAAATGAGAGGAGAGGAGATGAAATGAGAGGAGAGGAGATGAAATGAGAGGAGAGGAAATGAAACGAGAGGAGAGGAAATGAAATGAGAGGAGAGGAAATGAAATGAGAGGAGAGGAAATGAAACGAGAGGAGAGGAAATGACATGAGAGGAGATGAAATGTGAGAAGTGGAAAGGAAACGAGAGGAAAGGAAATGAAATGAGAGGAGAGGAAATGAAACGAGAGGAAATAAAATGAGAGAAGGAATGAAATGAGAGAAGAGATTCTGCAGCTGAACAATAGAATAAATTGGAAAAGATTGACGTGAGCAGACATCACGGCCATTTTATCACTAAAATCAGAGTGCTTCTTTCCAGCCTCATTGTTTTCCTCTCTCTCTCTCTCTCTCTCTCTCTCTCCCTCTCTCTCTCTCTCTTTCAGCTTTATTCACAGAAGATCTTGCATGTAGGGGGGGAGGGAGCAGCGTTGTCGCGGGAAAACAGCACCCAGATGTTCGCCTTCTCACCTGCATTTGAGCTCGAAAGCTTCGTTCACACAAGAACCCTGTCCTTCTCTCAAAGCGGCTGGATCCTTCAGCCCTCTCTTAGCCGCTGGTGTTGGCAGTTTCTGTTTTCGTGATTGGCGCGTGCTCTTTGAAGGTGGCTGATTAACATATCTCATCAAACTGCTGGCTCTGTTTTTGTATGTTACACTGAATTCTAATCTTGGGGGGTGGGAGGTGGGGGGGGGGGATAAAATGATATTTTGGATTCATTCACAATAAGGAAACAGTCACACAGATGATTTTAAATAGGAAGAATTGCTGCTTTTATATAATCTGTTGTACCAAAAACACTTTAAGGTCCAGGACTTCACAGCCGCTATGCCTTAATTAATGTTTAAAAGGCTAATTGTTGTGTGAAACAATTCAATACAAAAGCATCGAGTTTAATGAATCTTCAAAAAAAAATACAAGATTGTCCTTAAGTTGGATTATACCACAATGCTACTGAATTCTTGAATCTGATTGGTCAGGAAATATTACGTTATTTTCTAGTACTGTTAACATGGTTGTTCTAATACTTCTATACTAACAACTTACCCAGGGAAAAGTTCTACATAACTGGATTAAACTGAATGCTGTGGTGAAGTATTTCTCTACAGAGACGTTTATTTATCATTTATAGGAGGAGTCTCAAGTGTTAGTGTTTTGTGCTGGTTGGATATAATGCATGGCGGTACGGTGGAATAGCGGTTAGCACGTTTGCCTCACAGCAAGAAGGCCCGGGCTTGGGCGTTTCTGTGTGGAGTTTACATGTTCTCCCCATGCTGATATAAGCTCTAGCCTCCGTGCAACCCGAGTGAGTGGATATAATTCTGTAATTTTTTCCCGACACAATAAAGTCTTCAGGATTATTAACTTTACCTTATTGTCATTATTTGGGTAAAAAGAAAATATGTTTGCCTTAAATGTCACTAGGAATCCAGTAGGAATTTCAATATGATTCAACCTGACATATAATAGAAATCTATTTTTTTTTTTACTCTCCTGGAAGTTTAATTAGCATTAGCAGAAGAAACAGTTCACTTTGTTGAAAGAGACGTGAGATTTTTTTATTATTATTATTTTATTTTATTTTTTGATAAATCAGCCTGTGATTTACTCTACACAGTTCTCTCTACTTTTACGTGCCAGTCATGCAATTTCAACTTCATGCATTTTTCTCATGGGGACAAAATAAAAAACCCACCAATCAATCGTTAGAGGTTCACACTAGCTGGTTTATGGCACCATAATTGATTCAACCGGCCAAGAAACAGATACTTTTGTTGTGGAAATAAAGCAGCAGCACTAGATAAGCATTATGGTATAAAACACAAAAGACTTGCTATGATTAAGCATTAATGAGCTGAAGCAAGCATGTCCCACAAAAACAAGGTGACTTCACCTTAAGGTGACAGAGAATCAAACATAATGAACCAAAAGGTATATGTGATGTTATTTTATTGTCTAATGTATGTTGGTTCATGAATGTCTTCCTTTTCTTCCTTTTCCAGCACACTGTGAGACATGGGGGGTGCAGTAGGAGTCCATTTCTTTTCCCAAGATACAATCTACACTAATTACTGGACATGCAGGTATGTCATTAAATAACATGGCCAAAGGCTTGAGGACACCTGACCATCACACGCCCATATGTAGTTCTTCTCAAAAAAATGTTGCCACAAATTCAGAAGCACACAACTATACAGAAGGTCTTCACGTGCTATAGCAGTATAATTTCCCTTCACTGGAAACAAGAGGTCCAAGAATCAGTTTCAGCACAATACTGTTTCTATTAATGATCTTGTGAACAAAGCCTTTCCAGAAGAGTATGGGTTATTATAACTGTAACAGGAGAATAATTCAGGAATGGGATGTTCAGAAAGCACATATGGGTGGCTGCTCAGGTGTTCACAAACTTCTGATTTTATAATGCATCTTATCAGCTGGGAATATGAGCCTTAGTAGGAGAGAAAAGCTTATACCCTTTTTGTAAATTTCGAACATCTATCTCCTTTAGGCCAAGAGTTATTAATAAAAGACTTACTGTAACAGACACAAAGGTGGGATGAATAGAAAACTGCAGCCAGGTTTGTTTGTTTTTTTTCCCTCTTTTGTGCTTTATCTAGTCACATGTGTTGATTTAAATTATTTACCTGAAGCTGGGTCATTATAGCAAAGACTAGCTACAGGGTAGGATATGAAAAGCAGAAAAGAATACATTTAATTTAATACATGTAAATTAATATAAATAGAGATATGAACAAAAAAGAGCACTATTCATTTTTTTTTATTTCTTTGTTACAGTTCACAGTGCAGGATTTTTGGACCAGAGATGCGGTCCTGGGGCTCAGGATTAAAGGCAAGAAAAGTCACAGAGGAAATTTTATACTTTAATGCAGGCATGAGTAAGACTTTAGATACGAAGCTTATAGGACAAGCAATAATTGTGTAATGTATGCATTTGTAGCATTTTTTTAATGACACACTGGCATTACTACCTCTAGGGTTGTTTCCAATGCCACACCCACTCCAGGTTTCAATCTGTACGAATACACATTTACAAATATACAGTAGAGGGTGGAATACTGTTACACCACTACTACAGACAGCTTACAAAAGGCGGACTTTTACAGCCACTGCTGATCAGGTGCAATGCTAAGTATTATTACCTCACAGCAAGGAGGTCCTGGGTTCGAACCTGCTAGTTGGCTGCAGCCGTTCTGTATGGAGCTTGTGTGTTTAACTAGCTACTCTAAATTGTCCACTGGTTTGAATTTGTGTGTGAATAGTTGTTTTTGTCTGTGTAAGTTCAATGAACCTGTTCAGAGTAAACCCTACCTCTCACCTGAAGGCAGCAGGGATTGACTACAGTTTTCTCCATGGCCCTGATAGATAGGCAGTACAAATAATGCATGGATGGATGGATGGATGGATAGAGAAATGGATAGAAGGAAGGATAAATGTGTGATTGAATGGATGGGTAGAGAAATAGATGAATGGATGGATGGGTGGATGGATGGATGGATGGATGTGTGGATGGGTAGAGAAATGGATAGAGGGATGGACAGATAAGTGAATAAATGGATGGGTAGAGATATAGATGGGTGGATGGCTGGATTGGATGGATGGGAAAAGAAATGGATGGATGAATGGATTTATCCTTGTTTAAAACGTGTCTTTGTTTCACGATGTCCATCAGTTCCAACCCCATGATGCTAATCACGTGCATTTGGGTGGAATCCAAATAATTTTTATTATTATGTAGCTAGTCCATATACAATTTTAGTCTTGCTTTTTGCTTCATATTTTTACACCCACCAAAAAAGCCCTGATCTGATCAATAAAAGATAATAGATGTTAAATAAATAAAATAAACCTGCCACACAGTCTGCACATAAATCAGGTAGCGTCAACGCTACAGCACAGCTGCTCCTAGAGTACAGCCCCCCCGATGAATCCCCGACTCAGCAGGTCCCACAGGGACTCTTTTTATTTTCCCAAGACAAAACATTCAAGAAAACAAGCCAGCAAGACTCCCAGGTGAGCGCTGAGCCTGAGATAACAGTTTTGTTTTCTCCAAGTTAACAAGCGTTCAGCACCACAGGCGAGGTGCGCTGCTTTTTGAAGTGATTTTGTTGGATAAGATTCATGCTGATCACGATGACTTCCTCATAATAAGCTCTAAATAAATTAGCAACTTGCTTATGATAAAAGATAATACAACTCCACTTAGATTTCCTTTTATCATCGCAGACAGTATCAAATGCATCACATCATAAGCCTGTACAGATGGAGTTCTCTGAGACGGATTGTGTTTCTTTCACTGCCACAAATGATTGTTAACACTGTTAGACTAAGCGCTAAAGAGTACTCAAATCAGACTAATATGTCAGATGAAGGAAATTATTTTAGCTGTATTATTTGATATATTTGGACATAATTATAGTATTAAAATGATAATTATTATTTAAAGATTTGCCTGGACAAGTTTCAGCTGCAAAAGCAGCACCATTATACATCTGCCAGATCAATAGTCCCATCCCATCGCAGCCCATCCCATTGACTCCATTATGGATGGTCTCAGTGGGTTTTAGCCTCGTTCTAAAGAAGCAGACCAATATTGCTTTCAGCAGATGGGATCCCTTCACTTCACCACATGCAATTTTGCAATTGAAGCCTTACCAATGCATCTAGAGGCAACTTGGTTCTGATTTTCAAACACCATAATACTGAGACTAAAAAAAGGTCAGGCCTAGATCTCACTGAACAAATGAAAAATGCTCAAACGAGGGGCAGCTGGTACCAGTTTTTTCCACAAACAAGATAACAGGAAGTAAGGAAGCTTGCTGTATTATACTGAGTAAACATGTATGCTTGTTTAAGGAGAAAAACAAAATAGAAAAAAAATAGTAAAAACACATACACGCACATTCCTTTAATCTGTTTATATTTCTGAAATTAAAAAAAAAAAACACTTCTATGCTACAAAAAAAAAAAAAAAAAAAAAGAAAGAAAACACCCGTCTTTCCATCCTTTCCTGTCAAAAAACTTTCTAACACTGGAGACTCCTTCCAAAAGTGCTATATACATGTTTTCTAACAAAAATACAAAAAACAAATACACGTTGTGGAGCATCCACTATACAACTCTGTGTATGCTGTAACTATAGAAACGATAAGTTATTAGGGCAGCAGCAATAATACCAACAGAGCTGCTGTTGTCGAAATTTAATCAACACCTTTATTGACGAATCAGAAACCCCTCTGGTACTATAAAGGGTTCAGGTTTAGGATCAGGACGTCCTTGGGATTAATAAAACTTCAACAGTAAAACTGATGTTGCAAATACGGTGAACAAAATACAGATATTACATCCACCAAATCCATTCAGAATTAATACACTATAATGAAGTATACTGTACTGGAATATCAAAATAAAAAATTTAATCTCAGTGCACTTTCCTAATTATAATCATCAGGGTGGAAAGTTTTAATCATTTTGTATCTGATTGCAGTGCCCATCCCTGATGAGATCGATACACTGAAAGGACTGATTAAGCCACACTGATCTGGATTTTTGGATTAAAAATTGTGTGTGTGTGTGTGTGTGTGTGTGTGTGTATGTGTGTGTGTGTGTGTGTGTGTGTGTGTGTTTTAAATCTTTCTCTATTTTAATACAGACTTCAAGTGAGATAAGAGCATCTCTGAGTTTCTGATGGTTGTTTCTCCCCTTTAGAAACATTCAAAAAAGCTTCAGTTTTAATAAGATGTATATCTCCACCCTTTATGAACATTCATAATGCTTCAGTTTTTATAGGATGTATATCTCCACCCTTTATAAACATTCATAATGCTTCAGTTTTTATGGGATGTATATCTCCACCCTCTATAAGCATTCATAACGCTTCAGTTTTTATGGGATGTATATCTCCACCCTCTATTATAAGCATTCATAACGCTTCAGTTTTAATAGTTACCTCCATCTTCCATAAGCATTCATAACATTTTAGTTTTCATATAATATATATCTTCACCCTCAATAAGCAATAATAAAGCTTCAGTTTTGATAGAATGTATATCTCCATTCTCTATAAGTGTTAATAAAGCTTCGTTGTGTTTCTTGGATGTATCTCCACACCCTACAAGCCCTTCTGTTTCCAACATTGCATACAGGATGTTTCTCCACTCCTATAAGCATTCATAATGTGTCCACAGGCTGATTTTTCTATCCTAAAAACATTCACAAAGGAGACATCAAAAAAAAAAAAAAAAAAAAGATTCCTTCTTCTAGAACTAAGTGGACTGTTGAAACAGTACTGAGAATTTAGAATTGAATGCACTTGGGTTTTTCCAGATGTTTGTCAGGTAGATTTTTCTCTCTTTCTCTCTTTTTCTTCAGAGCAATCTGTTGCTTTGTGACCTTTTTACCTCCGCTCCGTCCCTTACCTTCTGCTGTCGCCTCGCCATGTCCGTGGGCTGCTTGGCGTTGAACGGGTACGCGATGCAGCGCATGACGAACACGTAAAGCTGCAGCCTCTTCTTTCTTTCCTCTTCCTCCCTCTGCATCTTCTCCACGTCGTCATTCTCCTTGTCACCCGCGGCCGCAGGTCCGGGGCTGGAGGGCCGCGCGTGACCACCGCGGCTATGCTGCAAGCCACTCGCGCTCTGGCCGGAACGGCTCGACGAGACCCGCGCGCTCCCGGCGGCCTTTGGAGCCGCCACCGCCGCCGCTTTGCGTTCTTCCTCCACCACCTCATCTTCCTCCTCACTCGAGGATGGGTCCAGCATGGTGGTGACGAGAAGTTACGGGGATATTACCGGGAAGGACGCGCAGGAAATACGCGCCGTTCAGTCACTGAAGAGCCGCGGAGATGCGCCGGTGCGGACGGAAAAGTGCGACGACTTGATGTGCCATCAAAGCCTTAAACTTCACTCCGTGACTTTTCCGTGAGGAAATAACCAGCTTCCAGACAGCCTGTAGAGTCGCTCCGAGTAACTGTTGCTCTTTCTTTCTTTTTTCTTTCCTTCCGTGTTTGCTTTTATACTCTGATTTCTAATCTTTACAAATTACTTGAAGCTTTTAAAAAAAAAAAATTAAAATGATACATAGAGAGACTTTCTTCTCTCTCTCTCTCTCTCTCTCTCTCTCTCTATGTATCTCTGCTTTTCCAGCTGCTCTTTGGCGATTGATAACCAACGATGGCCACTTACCGAGGAAAAAAAAAGCTGCTATGGGCGCTGACCGCGGTCCTGAATCTCAGGGCGTGCCCCAAATATACCTACAGCGCACTACCTCGCGCGCCCACGCTGAGTTTTTCATACCCTTTGTAGTGCACGTGTACAGAAAGGACATAGCTATTTAGGATCCGACCATGTATTGTGGAGATGCTTTGGCTGAGGTACAATCTGAGGTCCTCATTGGACATCTAGTGCACTGCAACCGGTGGTGAAGAATTGATTTCATATCGTATTTAGCGCACTTGTGTAGGGTGTAGGGAGCGATTTGGGATGAAGCCACAGTGGCCGTGGGGGAGGAGGGAATCGTTTTGACGTGGTTTCCGCGACAGCTGCTCCATCTCTCCATCTCTTCTTAATCCAAGGCGGCTGCTTTAGTGCGGCTCTTAGTTCTTTATGTTTTAACGTTAATCGGAGCCAGAGACCACTACATCAAACCAAAGAACCCCTGAAGAACCTGTTTTTTCTATAAGTGACCTGAATGTTTACTCAAGAGAAAATGTCTCAAGCAGATAATTGTAATTTAGGGGGTTTTAGGGGTTTTACTGATCAATACACCCTTAAAGATCCCTAGTATAACCTTTTTAACTTAGAGTTTTTACCAGAAAGTTCTCCTATGGGCGGCACGGCAGTGTACACTGCTGGGCAAAAAAAATGAGCCATGTCTGCATCTTCCAAAATTTTTGTAATTATTAACTATGACATCTAAATATATTGAATAGGTATGCCAATTCTATTAAATGGTCAATATGGAATTGCTTTCCCTTTAGATTTCCACAAACATTCAAGTCTCTTGGTTCAACTCGCTGAAAGTTTGTTGCATCTGGAAATGTTCAAATTCATCTACTCGTACTTAACAGCCTCCCAAAGTTCAATGGTGTTACTAAACTTAATTATAAACCTAATTTATGTTGGATGTATGCCCAGATGTTCTCTACTGGGTTCAAATCTGGACTCTGTCCCAGCCAGACCGGAGCTTGATGCCGTTCTTGTCCAGCCAAGCTTTAGTGGTCTTGGCTGTTTGGGCTGGGTCGTTTATTAGTTATAAAACAAATTTTTTGATATAAATTAGCTGGTGTTCATACAAACCATCACCATTAACTGGTAATGATGTATTCCTGGCTGTTACATACTTTTGCCACTATACCTACGAATATATAATTTTAATTGGCTCATTATTTTTGCCCAGGAGTGTAGTGGTTAGCACATCCGCCTCAAAGAAAGAAGGTCCTTGGTTCGAGTCCCAGGCTCGGGTGCTTCTGTGTGGAGTTAGCATGCTCTCCTCGTGCTTGTGTGGGTTTCCTTCGGTTTCCTCCCACAGTCAAAAGAGGTGCACAGTAGGTTAATTGGCTGTTCCAAATTACTTGTACATGTGAGTGTGAATAGATGTGTGTGTTGGCACTGTGATGGTCTGGCGAGCTGTTGGGGGTGTACCCTGCCTTTTACCAGTGTCGTCTGAGATAGGCTCCAGCCTCCCCACGACCCCATTAAGCAGTTCAGCAAATAAATGAATGAAAGTATTTCAAAAACTTTTACTTTTTTTGTTGTTGTTTAGGTTTTGTTTTGTTTTAAGTCTGTCAGATTGTAATTTTTTGTGTTTTTTTAATAAACTGAAATGAAATGGAAAACTGCTGACTGGATGTTAAAATCTGAAATTTTTGTAGCTGTTACAGAAATTCATACCATGTAACAGAAATATCTGAATATTTTGAGTAATAAATATTGAATGTGGGTCAGTTCTTTATATGGCACAAAATAATGTAGCAGGCAAGACATGCATGAGGCAAGTAAATCCTACGCAACACCCACTGATTCACCGTCATGCAGGCACACACACACACACACACACACAAACACACGCACTCATTCAAACCCACATTCTCAGAAACTAAGTATTAAATCCTACCATTCCTTGTATGTTTTACCTGGAAAGGTGTAAATAGTGTACCATGAAAGAATTACTAAACAAACTAAAACCTAGTTACAGGTACAAGACTATCACCTGAAATCATTTGAAATGTACACTGCATTACCAAGGAATGAATACACACTAAAAATGCAGATTATGTACTTTTAAGGAATATCGAAGTAAGCAGCTCAGCAAATGAGTGAGTGAGTAAGTTTTCCTATGACAACGTATTTCAAGTTCAAGTATTTCAAAGTATTTTCTGAAAGAAAAAAAAAAACATTTTCCCAAGTGTGTATATGTATGCATTTCCTGATGAAACGGGGGTCCAAACAGAACACTTTTTAGGAATCTAAGACCCTTAGAAGATGGTTTTTACAAAACTGTTAAAAACCTTCAAGAACCTTTCTGTCTAAAAGTGTACAGCTATTTATTTGTTTGTTTGTTTGTTTGTTTATGGATGACAAAGCGATCCAAGTCCAAACATTTTAAGAAGTTACTATATATATA
>JAQMYF010000023.1:17571101-17594927 GCA_030014195.1 Neosilurus mollespiculum | reverse complement strand
ACACACACACACATATATATATATATACCTTAACCCGAAACAGTCAGAACCCTTGAAGAACCTCATCGTTCATTCATTTTCTGTACCACTTAATCCTAATTAGGGGATCTCAGCTAATTAGGGGATTTCAGATACCCATCTCAGCCGACTCTGGGCAAGGGTGGGGTACACCCTGGACAGCTCGCCAGTCTCTCTCAGGGCCTTGAGAGGGTGTACACTGCCTTCGCCCAGAGTTGGCCGAGATATGCTCCAGCCTCCTTGTGAATCTATTAGGATAAAAAGTGTGGATTGGTTTGAAATGGATTGAAATTGGGATCCAGTGAACACTGGACAGTAGGTAGAGACACAGCATCAATCCAATGCATTGATCTAACACACTCAGGTAGACACACACACACTCACACATCAGGGCAAGTTAGGGTCTCCAATCCAGCAGCCATCCACCAGAACATTTAAGAAGGTAAAAGGAGCAAACCTCAAAAACCAAGTGAGAACCAGAGATTCAGCATGATAAGGAGGCATTTCTACTGGCTGCACCACAAGTGTACAGTAATTAAACTGAGTTAGATTTGACTGAAGGCAGGGTCAAGACCTCTAGAGTAGGTGATTAAAAAGGTTTGTTCGAGGGTCAGACAGTGGTGGACTGGTGATCCAGTGGTCTGAATCTATAATCTTCCCATGAGCAAAGTATCAGCCTTTAAAATGTATGACTGCGTCAAGGCTGAATCAAAAGTGAAAGAAGTTTGGCAGTAGTGTCATGATTTCTGGGTTGAGTCAGAAATAACATCCTGGTAAACAACTTTTGCATACCTCTGTTCATTGTTTTAGGTGGACCTATAATGAACCTAATAAATGATCCTGTAGGTTAGCGGTTCCCAAACTCTGGTCCTGGAGGACCTCCTGTCCTGCACATGTTAGTTCTTTTCCTGCCCTTTCACACCCATTTCAAGTCATGAAGAGCTGGTAATTAGCTAATTAGTTAAATCAGGTGTGCTGGGAACAAGAAAAACACTAAAATGTGCAAGGCACATGGTCCACCATCACTAGGGTTGGAACCTCTGCTCTAGGTGATAATTCAACATTATTCTTTTTCCCCTTTTTTTTGTAAAGCTTAACTAATTAAAAATTCCCAAAAGTAGGCCACTAGGGAAGGAAAACCCTGTCTATAGATCCTTATTTACATTTACAGCATTTAGCAGAAGCTCTTATCCAGAGCGACTTACAGAAGTGCTTTAAAGTCACTATCAGTGAATATATTCTTATACTGGTTCATCAAACATAGACTAAGTATACCAACAGTCAAAACTCACTGGGCGGGTGTTGTGTGTGTGTGTGTGTGTGTGTGTGTGTGTGTGTGTGTGTGTGTGTGCATGAGTGCGTGTGTGTGTGAGACATAGTGCTAATCTAAGTACTGCTGAAAAAGGCAGGTTTTTCAGCCGTCGTATGAAGACACCCAGTGACTCAGCTGTACAGACATCTATAAGAAGTTCAATCCACCACCTTGGAGTCAGAACAGACAAGAGTTTAGATGCATTTTCCCCTTGTCCCTTGGTAGAAGGAGGGACCAGTCTAGCAGTGCCTTAACAGCTGGCCTTACGCTTTAAAAAAAAAGGCATGACTACAAAAAAAAGTGAAAGTCTAAACAGTGAAATGACCAGGCCATCCTAGAATTTGGACTATTATGTCTGGTCTTAAAACTGCATGAATCAAACTTGTTCTAAATAATAAATGACTCACTGTCACACTTGTCTTTATATAATTAGTGCAACGTCAGTGTAATCTATCTCAGACTTTGTCCCTATTTATGCAACATGCTGCTGATGTGTGCTAAAGGTGTGTGATGTATCAGGAAAGCCCAAAATCAAAAGTGAAAGAATGTTAGTCAAAAATTCCGGTGTTATAAAAATACTCCCACATCATCAAGTTCCTGCCACCCCATCTCTGGCCTCAGTCATCTCTGAGAGCTTGATTACTCATATTAATGTCCAATTAATGATTTATCCAACATTACTGAATTCTTGACTTTGATCAGGAAAGTAATTTACTGCTGAAGTCACAGGGAGGCTAGAGCCTATCTCAACCAACTCTGGGTGAAGGCAGGGTACACCCTGAACAGCTTGCTAGTCTATTTCAGACCCAACACACACCCACATACACATCCACACCTAGAGACAATTTGTAAAATTCATTTAGCCTAATGTGCATATCTTTGGACCAGAGGTGTCCAACCTTGTTCCTGAAGAGCTACCTTCCTGAAGGCTTTGGCTCAAACCCTAATCATGCACACCTGACCATCTAATTATTTCCTTAAGAGGTTCTTGACCAGCTAAAAGAGGTATGTTAGATTTGGGTGGAGATAAAACCTGCAGGAAGGTAGCTCTCTCCTGGAACAGGGTTGGAGACCCCTGCTTTGACTATGAACCCAGGAAACCAGAAAACCCAGAGAAAACCCACATAAACACGGTGAGACCATGCAAACCCCACACAGAAATGCCCTCACTGAGCCTGGGAATCGAACCCAGGACCTTTTTGCTGTAAGGCAGACATGTTGTGGATGCACTATGCCACCGTGCCACAAAGAACAAAATATGCTAAAGTGTTCTTCAGGTGACCAAGAATGTTAAAACAGGATGTGATCATCCTGTTGGATTAAAATAATCCAACCATAACTACATAGAGATATATCTACAGGATATTCATACATAACAAACTAAATATTCGGCGGCACAGTGGTGTAGTGGCTAGCACGTCCGCCTTACAGCAAGAAGGCCTGGCTTTGATTCCCAGGCTCGGGTATTTCTGTGTGGAGTTTGCATGTTCTCCCCGTGCTTACGTGGGTTTCCTCCAGGTACTCCGGCCAGCCTCCCCATGACCCTAATTAGGATTAAGCGGCTTAGAATTCAGCATGAGAATCAGCACCTCCAAGTCCGAGGCCATGGTTCGCAGCTAGAAAAGGGTGGAATGCACCCTCTGGGTCTGTATTGAGGTCCTGCCCCAAGTGGAGGAGTTCAAGTATCTCGGGATCTTGTTTACGAGTGAGGGAAGGATGGAGCGGGAGATTGACAGGAGGATCTGTGCAGCCTCTGCTGTAAAGTGGAGCTTGTACCGGTCCGTCGTGGTGAAGAGGGAGCTGATCCGGGAGGAGCTCAGAGTAGAACCGCTGCTCCTTCGTGTTGAGAGGAGTCAGTTGAGGTGGCTCAGGCATCTGATTAGAATGCCTCCTGAGCGCCTCCCTAGTGTGGTGTTTCGGGCATGTCCGACCGGGAAGAGACCCCGGGGCCGACCCAGAACATGCTGGAGGGATTACATCTCTCGGCTAGTCTGGGAACGCCTTGGCGTCCCCCCGGAAGAGCTGGAGGAAGTGGCTGGGGAGAGGGACATCTGGACCTCACTGCTTAGGCTGCTGCCCCCTCGACCCCACCCTGGAAGAGCGGAAGAAGATGAATGAATGAATGAATGAATGAATGAATGAATGGCTTAGAAAATGAATGAAACTAAATATTCAGATGTTCACTGCTTATCTCCTCATGGATGAAATACGAAGTATAAAGCTTAATAATAAAAGAACGTGTGTTCTTTATCCCTCTCTCTTCCAAGTGTGCGGAACAAAAGCCTACATACGTACATATATACATTCATTCATTAATTTTTTTAACCAATTAATCCTAATTAGGGTGACGGGGAGGCTGGCGCCCATCTCAGCCAACTCTGGGCGAGGGCAGGGTACATCCTGGACAGCTCGCCAGGCCATCGCAGGGCAGAAACTCGCTGATGGCAACCCAATGGTGTACTCTTTACAAAAGTCAGCAATGGTTCTTTTAAATTGCTCTCAGCAGAGACAGTGAGAGACATGGCTGGCCTTTGATAACCCAGTTAGCTGCACTGGGGGACGAACATATATATATTTATATCTCTACTGTATACTATAAATAAATCCTACCATAATCTTGTGTGTTTTTGTATGATTGTTTACTATCAGAACGGTTCTCTAATGCATAATAATCACCCAGGCAGCAGGACTTTACCCGACACTCATTGACTTCAGACTTTCGCTCTTGTTTTCATGCAAAACGAAACGGTTCTTTCACAATCCAGCGCCGCTCTGCGTCACCTCACCATCCCCCAAGTCCCACAAAACCACACCCCTTTCCCCTCAAACCACGCCCATTTACTCTCCCCTCCGCCTCCGCCACGCCCCGCTTTTACGTGAGACGTTGCTTTCAAACGTCATGAGACTCCGCCCACTCCGTGTCCTCTCTTGACTCCGAGTTGAGGATGATTTTCACATTCGCGTGGTATATAACCGCCGGTATCTTATGTTCTCATTTTACGCATTTATTCGTGCGGGGTGGTGTTTTTTTACAGAGACTTCTGTAAACACGGGCGGGAATTCGGTTTTTATGTAATTTTTTCCCTGATAATACGACCGTAGTTCAGAAATGGCAGCTTCGGATTATAATTTCTTACTTGCGACGGATTCATACAAGGTAAGATTTTATATTCATGAGTTATTTCTGTCTAATAGTGTAATAATTCTTGTCCTCGGGTGCTTTTAAGCAGGAAACAGTGTAATGTGTTGGGAGCTAGTCTCTCAGTATCGCTGCTCTTGTTAGCTAGCCACCTTAGCGGTCTTATTCTCCTTGTTGTCCTTTGCTTGTCATTTCTTTTCATGGTCTGTTTAATAGAGCTTTATTGGCGTGAATCCAAAAAAAGTCAATATGACCTGACTCCTGTTACTCCGAAACAGCCCCATGATGTTTTCTACAGTTCATAATTTCACGACCTCCAAAGCGCGAGCTCATTTCCTTTTAAATGGCCCGCTTTAGCTTTAGCTTTATCTAGCGTTGATACAGTACATGCGACTATACACAGGCTTTTACGGTAACCTCCAAACGCGTCAGATTTTATTAAATCATATATAAACACTACAGAGAATTCTTACATCCACACCGTATTTATTAACTGCACTTTCCGCACAATTGAATAGATCGAATGCTTAAAAAATAAAAATAAACAGTGTAGGTTTATTAGGGGTCCAGGAGTCAGCCACTTTTCCACTGAACCCTAAATGTGACGTCATCAGTTCTAATATTCGTTATTTTTACAGATTTCAACCCATATTCACGACGTCATCACTCCAGTTCACTCACTCACGTGCCCATTTTTAACCCAATTTTATTATGTACATTCTTTTTTATTCTCATAAAGAATCTCATCTTTTCTTCTTAATCCCTCCATGTCATTTTTATCTTCTACTTTCTGTTTATAATATATATATTTAAGATGTATTGTTTATTATCATAGATAAACAGAGTGCGTTATATTATGTAACAGTTAATATAACCAACATATCAGCTCTATGTATATTTTACAAAAACAAACGTTATGTGACTACCGTAACGCCGATTATATACGCGCACTGAATTTTGTACAGCAGGTTAATAAGTTGATGTTTTTGGAGGGGAGTGAAAGCTGTTCTAGTAGAATTCCTAACTTTTCATTGAAATACTGCTGAGGAATCTCAAGTCTTCAGAGTGCACGTGAGTGCAAGTAAACACTTCAAAACCATAAAACGAAACCGAAATTGCTTGTGAATTTGTATCCGCCTTGGGGTATCCCCTGTGATATGCTCCGTTTTATACCGATATAGCGCGTTACCATGGTTACCAAACAGCCCATAGTGTTGAGAGGGAAGGGAGAGTGTAGTGAGGGGCGTGTGGTTTGGGATGCGCCCTTTTGGAATTGCTGCGCCCTCCGAAACTGAAAGTTTTTGAAAGAGCCCCAGGAAGGTTTTTAGGGATTAGTGATGAAATAATCATTTAAATGTCTGCAGATTCTCAAATGCGTCATTTTGTTCTTCCAGTAAGAAGGAAAATTGGTGCATTAAAAAAAAAGCATTATTTGATGTTTTTAGTTTTTATTAAATCGAAAAAAAAATAGAATTAAAAAATAAAATAATTATATTAAAATTAAAAACTATTAAAATATCACAGAATATCTTTTAAAAATCTTTTTTTCTAACTCACATATTTCCCAAACTGCTTAGTCCTAGTAGGGTCGCAGGGAGGTGGGACCCTATCTCAGCAGACATTGGGCGAAGGCACCCTGAACAGCGCACCAGTCTGTCACAGAGCCAGCACACACACGCGCACACACACACATACACACACACATGCACACACACACAACCACACACACACACACACACACACGTCACCAAACAAATGTGTGGCAAACGGTACAAAATTACAAACAGTAAGATATCAAGAAAACACTTAATTCTGTTAGGAAACGATTGAGAAATAACAGAAAGAGCATCCAGGACAGACAAACAATGCCCCCATTGCCACTTATCTGTTGATTTGATCTGATCTGATATAATATATACAAGTATATAAATCCAATGTCCAGTTCTCTCCAATGAGGGAGAAGAAGGGTGATGTGAAGTGCATCCTGGATCATCGTGGGTTTGAACCAGTGTGTCTCAATGAGGAAGTGCAGGCCCCAGCATGCAGTGCTTACAAGCAACAGTACCGAAACGACCATGGAAATGAGTATGATTTAATTTCTTTTGTCAATGTACAATTCAAGACCATTTAATGATGGAAACCGAGAAGTCATACATGGATTTCAAGAGATCAAAATTTATTTTCACGAAAAACTTGAACAAACGAACACCTTTCGCACTCGTGTTGTTGCAGTAACCCCCAACGAAGTACGAGTTTGACAGCATTTTAGCTGCGTTCAGCCTTTCTTCCAGGAAAACAACATGAGAATCTCCTCCCGGTGACGTCACTTCAATGATCTTTCCCAGTTGCACTAAGATCAAGAGCGACCCCGCGAGGTTAAAAAAAAATTTACTTCACTCTCAAGTTAAACTGCATTGACGGCTTCAGCGGATATGGTTTGACTGCATTTTGCGTCATAATTTTGTTGAATCAAACTGTGAATATGGTGACATGAGGTCTTTACATCCTCTTAAATAAGCACCACATGCTACCAGCACAGTCATGGTAGTATCTTTTAAAATGACCCACAGCTTCAGACAGCTTCTTCTGCTCTGTTAGTTCTTGTAGAATCTTGTCAGTGCAGACCTTGGCTCGCTTCTCCCTACACTATGTGCTGTCCAGATCAGTCTGTACTTCACTTAAGCCGGATGTAGTTTATAGTGTTGTCTGTGCCTGGAACGCTACGCTATTATCCATAAACATCATCATGACTCCGGTTTTACAAAGAATAAAAAACACTTACCGGTGAAAATAGATTTCTTTGAGGACGTCTGCACGGTTTTCACAGCCAACAGCGCAAGAACCAACCGTTTTACCACAGAAATAACACAATAAGTATCGCATAAGATAAGCACCTCTGGGGTTTTTTTGCCATGACTGGAAGCAAGTTAAAGCCAGCTATCCACGAGAGAGGGGGCAGTGCACAGTCTAGATTATTTTTCACATCATTGGCCCAAATGAAGATAGCCAATAGAATGTAGTGTCACAACGTGAACCTGGAATTGGAACGCAGAATATTTTTGATCTCTAAATACAGAATATTAAATGTGAAATAATGCATGTTATTAACTGCCTTACTGAGATCCACAGTCCAATCCTAAATGACTGTACTTTTTGGAGAGGGAATTATGTTAGAATATGTGAAACCAGTAAGTAAAATATAACTCCAGGTTCTTGTGTTATATTTAAAATGATTCTTACAAAATTAGAATGGAAATGTAAATAAAACCACCTGATGATGAAAATACACTTCACCCTCGATTTCCCGTACCCCTATTTCTCGGATTTCGGATTTCCCGTGCAAAATCCGGCACCGGACATCATTTGGTATTGCTGGAAAAATGCTCGGACAAGTTCTGGAATCGATGATGGTAGTCTGGGCCGGTCATGATTCTCCAACCAACCTCCCTCCTGTCTGGCCCGTTCCCGTCCAAGTGGATGGACGAAAATGAAGCAGCAAAGGGGCACGAAATAATGTCCGATAAACAGATAGTGGCATGAGTGACGGGAGAGCGAAGTGAAAGTGAAAGGGAGGACGAGCCGGAACCCGCATTTAAAATGAATGTGGTAAAAGAATGTGCTGATTCGCTCCTTAAATTTGTGGAAACCCAATATTGTGTATCGAGTGTCGGATAAGTGTTGCACTTCTGTGTTTACAGTTTCTTCCATATGAGTCATGTGTCACTTTTCACAACGGAATTGTACGGTTTATTGTGTTTTATTCACACAAAAAAATTGTTTTAACGATCGTGCAAAGACATATAGAGTGTATGAAAGCTTTTATTAAGTTTGGGTTTATTTCCCCTTTAAGGTTACTTGAATTTAGGTGAAACTTTGTTTTAACTCCTGATTTAATAACGTTTTATGTCATGTGATATGTCTCAAAATATGGAATTCCTGCCTGTACCGATCATATGTTTAAAAAAAAAAGACAAAGTGATCTCCACACTGGAGTGGTGCTTCTCCGTGCTTCCCTGACTGGAAACAGGCCAGGAAAGGTCAGATGTAATGAGAGGATGTCAGACGACCCCCTTATTTAATCACTTTCAAATGGCAAAGGATTTTTTCTTCCACATCCAAAAGCCCGAAAGGTTCAAATGTCACCTATGTACATTCTTCAAAGCTTATACATACTCGTTGTAAAGTTTATCCTTGTCAGCTACTTTAAATAAAGCTTTAAATTTCAGTTTTGATTTAATTAGGGTTTTAATCTGGAGGTGCAATCCAAAAATTGGCAAATTTCCTTTGGCTTGAAGGAACTCCGATGTGTGCCAAACTTCAGAATGTTACAGGTTACCTGTATTTGCTGTCTGACTTCAGCCCCAGTTCTGATCCTAAGTTCACCTGCTGCATAATTTAGAAAAATGCTGAAAAGTGGGCAAAGGGCAGGGAGGGGTGATAAGGAGGCTGAGAGGAGGCGGGGAGGGGCTGAGAAGGGCAGGGAGAGTTAAGGAATGATAAGTGTTGATCAGTTTGTATTTGAGGGCCACACAAAGGGGACCTGGGGGCTACACTCTTCTGGTTAAAGAGCGGATTCATTCTTAAGCTTGATGTTGAATACAGTCCACTTCAGGGAGGTGACAGGAACGCCGCTTCATCACACCCATCAATCGATGATTGTTTCCCTCTAACTGTATGTCCCGAAGGGTTTTAATTACATGCACACTCAAATCTATAACAGAGTTTGTGCTTCAAATGAAATCAACTTCGACCTTTTTACAGGTTTGTATTTTCAGCCGCGCTTTCAGAACGATTTGAGATTAATATTCAGACTACTTCTATTACTGTTATGGGCTTTTATTTATTAATAATTGATTGATTGAATTTGTGTGTGGGTATTCTGCTGGACTCTGTAACTGGGTCTCTGAATACCATTCAAGATAATGTTAGTAGTGATGGCAGTATTCCAGTAAACAGGGCTTCACTGCAGCTTGTGTTTGTATTTTTGTTGTTGAAATGCTTTGGTCGCATGCTCGAGTTGAAGTTAGTGGCTCTTGATTAGTAAATTCGTCTTCATTTAAGATACACAGGGCACTCAGTGTTGCTGAAGTAATTTGCGTTTCTCCTCGTGACATGCAGACAGATTTTCTTTTTATGACCGTACAGTACACACAAGGGGTTCCCAGGAATAATTCTTCTCACTTCCTCACTCATTTTCCAAACCACTTAATCCTTAGGGGCTGGAGCCTATTTCAGCCAACACTGAGCATAGGCAGGATACACCCTGATCAGTTTACCAGACCATCGCGGGACCACACACACACACACACACACACGCACAAACATTCACACTCGCATCTATGGGGAAATTTAGAACAGCCAATTAGCCTAATGTGGACTGTGGGAGGAAACCGGAGTACCCAGAAGAAACCCACACAAGCACGGGGAGAATAAGTAAACTACGCAGAAATGCCTGAGCCCGGGACTCGAACCCAGGACCTTCTTGCTGTGAGGCAGACGTGTTAATTGTTACACTAGCCTGCCACTCTTCTACTTCTTTTTTGTCTTTTTCTTATTATTATTATTATTATTGTTTTTACTGTAATTATTGCTATTGTCCCTAGTTGTGAGTGTGAATTGTTGTGTGTCTCTGTTGGCACTGTGATGGACTGGCAAGCTTTTCTGTTCTTCACCCAGAGTCGGC
This sequence comes from Neosilurus mollespiculum, assembly GCA_030014195.1. Taxonomy (NCBI): domain Eukaryota; kingdom Metazoa; phylum Chordata; class Actinopteri; order Siluriformes; family Plotosidae; genus Neosilurus; species Neosilurus mollespiculum. Next base: position 17,584,775 of record JAQMYF010000023.1, on the reverse strand, counting down.
CGAGACTTCACCCAGCCCCCTGCGACTGTAGTAGTGTTAAGCAGTCCGGTGTATGAATGAATGTTGCATGGAAAATTATTTTAATTTTAGCTATCACCGTTCACACACTCTCTCTCTCTCTCTCTCTCTCTCTCTCTCTCTCTCTCTCTCTCTCTCTCTCTCTCTCTCTCAGATCACACACTACAGGCAATATCCCCCAGACCTCAGCAACGTGTACTCTTACTTTGAGTGCCGGCATAAGAAAGGAGCCCCGTTCAACGAAGTGGTGTTTTTCGGTCTGCAGTATCTCCTGAAGAAATATATTGCAGGTGTTTTATCTTTATTGTAGTTTTGGTGTGCGATGATACTGCAGGCAGAAATCATTAAATATTTATTCAGTCTCATTAAAATGAGTCGACATGTCTGGTATAGTATAAAGAATAAATAATGAAATGTTTACTCTCAACAGAAAATGCAACACCTAGGCATTTTTAATAGAAAAGATTATTGATTGATTGATTTTTTTTTTCTTTTTTTTAATTAATATCCTCTGCTCATTAATTGTGACATTTTACTACAATTTTATTATTATAAACTATTATAAAATATTTTATTTAGAAGGATTACCATTTTTCCGTTTGGAATGTTTTATTTAAATCAGCTTTGAAAGAAATACATATTTCAAAGTAAAAAATCAGAAAGTAAAACGTGGATAAAATAATAAAATTTTAGTGGTTTGCTGCCAGAAGTTAATACACATGGTCAAAATTATAAATATACACACTTGACTTATTAAATCAGTGGCGCTGAAAGTTCCAGAGTCCCTCTTAACTTGTCAAGTTCAAGGCCTTCTTCCTGTTCAAGTCCACTAACCCAGGGTTTACACTGGGGCAGGATGTCCGCGACCTCCACAGTTCAAAAAAGCGTGGCGCTCCATGATTTATGAGCACACTTGGAGCACAGTTGGGGTGTGAAAAGGAGGCAGGGTGCATGCAGGAGATTAAACTTGAAGGAATCGTGTTTCCAGAGTTCATCAAGATCCCCTCCGACGGCGCATCAAGATCTGTTACACTCTGTTACGGTCCGCTAAGCTCTGCTACGCTCTACTCATGTTCCCACTTTCTATCACAAGGGGCGTCAAATCGTAATGATGCTATGATCAGTGCGATCAACACAAATCCAGCAAGTTCCCTCAAGATTATCACGATTCGATCCCATGAACTCCTAGTCGCTTCACGCTACGGAATCCAGGGATAATCATCATGAACAACTCTGGAATGACCGAGACACAGGTCTGTCATGAACTTGAAGCTTCTGGAACACCAGTGTCACTGCTCTCCAAAAAGTAAGGCGCTGCTCCGAAATCAACAAAGAAAAAAGCTTTTGGAGGAAAGTTTGGCCACAGTGACCGGAGAAGTAAAGGTGAGCTATTCAACCCCGAGAACACTGCACCAACCGGCAAGCATGGCGGTGCAAGCATCGTACTCTGGGGCTGTTTCGCTCCAGTGGAGTTGGACTTGCACTTCACGTCTTATTCTCTTACTTTACTTATACACGTGTCTGTAAATTTACACATGCAAACTTTTTCAGAGATTCGCTTTTAGGCAATGCCTAAATATTTATATTAATTAAAGTAGTGCACCTACGCCATGGTAAGCTGCCTATGGACCATGGGTTGGTCCGAAATCAGCATTTGTTTTAGTATGTTATTAACCATGGATAAAGAAGCCTACCTTGTCACAGGTTTAGCGAACTTTGTATTATCAACGACAAACTTGTCATTAATTTATTTATTTTTGCTTATTATTATTTTTTTGGCATTTGTCAAATGTTGCTGAGTTCAGGAGCTTATATAGAACAGTAAGGTGTCTCGGAAGCATTGCATGAAATTTCCCACTTCACGTTTCGCATTGCTGTTCCTCTTGATGTCCTTTTGTTGACAGGAGCGCTAAATGAACAGAAGGTCAGCCGGTACAGCTGAGCATGAGACACATGAGTTGCTTTGGAGAAAAACAGGCCCTTACTTTCCCCAGCAAACACACGTCTTCAGTTTAATCTCTCATTCCGTGTGATAAAATACTACAAAGCCATATTTCATACTTACTTTTGTTTGTATAAATCAAGGACTTTAGATCAGTGTTAAGTAATCATCAGTGAATTCCGCTTCTGGACAATGTGGCTTTATAAAAGGGACAAAGCGCAATCATATGACCCTTTTACACCATACTTTCCAGCTGGAACCTGTTTATCAGAAGCACATCGGCAAGAAATATCACTGCCGTTGTAATTCACTCGAATTGTCCTGTCACAGTGAACTAATCAAGGAGGGCGCAGTGTGACCAGTCACAACACAAATCCCAGTTACTGCCATCACCCCGAATTTCTTATTTTCCTCCTTAAAATGTTTTATTTCTCCTGTGTAACAGCAAATTGTGTGTGGGTTTTTTTTTTGTTTGTTTTTTTTTTGTAATAATTTTTTTTCAAGTCAAAGGTGGCGCCTTGTTGTGTCCTCAGTACTGAAGACGTGTCAAAAAATGTTCCAGCTGCTGTAAATTACTCGCACTGGAGACTCCTTTCATGAAAGAGGAATAATCCTCTTACAGAGTTTACTACACTAATTTAATCCATGTGTCTTTATATTACAGTAGTTATCATACCACTCCCTGTGAATTTCCCGTTACCATTGACTGTAGAAAGCCTGCACGGTGTTGGTCCATTGTATTCTATATATATATATATATATATATATATATATATATATATATCTCAATGCCTTCTTGTCATATAGGAGAACAACCTTCTGTGAGAAGAATCATGTGCAGATATCAGCATTAGGAAGGCTGTGTTCGAATTAGACACTGTAAAAAGGAAAGCAGATCAGACAAGAAAAGGGATCTGAAAAAATTCTCTATTTAGTTATTGAAACAGTCATCACGGTGGCTTAGTGATTAGCACGTCTGCCTCACAGCAAGAAGCCCTCTGTGTGGTGTTTGCATGTTCTCCCCTTGCTTGCGTGGGTTTTTTCTGGGTACTCTGGTTTCCTCCCACAATCCAAAAGCATGCACAGTAGGCTGATTGGCTGTTCCAAATCGCCCCTAGGTGTGAGTGTGAATGGTTGTGTGTGTGTGTTGGCCCTGTGATGGCCTGGCGAGCTTTTCAGGGTGTACCCCGCCCTCGCCCAGAGTTGGCTGAGATAGGCGCCAGGCTTCCTGCGACCCTAATTAGGATTAAGCAGCTAGAAAATGAATGAATGGACGGATGTCATTGAACCACCTGTATATGCACGCTGCTACATGTTAAACGACAGCCCGTCAGCCGGGGCACTAAACTTGTGGTGACTTCACTTCAGACAATGCGCTACCCACAACTAAATTTAAATGACACATCTTGAGATTTGAGAACTGAACAGTACTCTGGTGTAAGTCTATGTCTCGCACAATTTACCCAAAGTTTTTCATTTATAACCGAGCACATCATTAACGTCTCCCCAGGACGCGTCGTCACAGAGGAGAAGATTCAAGAGGCGAAAGTGTTTTACCAGATGCACTTCAAGCAGTCAGTGTTTGATGAAGAAGGCTGGAGAAAACTGTTGGAGGTAGGATGTACCTCCCGTTAGCACTGTGTTTCCCCCACAAAAGTCTTCTCGTGTCTATGCTAACGGTCACATCTCTATCTGTTTGTGTGCCAGAGATACAATGGCCGTCTTCCCATCCGCATCAAAGCCGTTCCTGAGGGGAAAATCATTCCCAGGGGGAACGTCCTGTTCACTGTCGAGAACACAGATCCGGAATTCTACTGGCTCACCAATTACATTGAGGTATTTTTTTCTTTCCTTAAAAAAGCATGCCAATATATAGAATATAGTTCTGCACCATAAACTCTAATTGAACTGGAAGTAAACTGACCCGGAAGTGAATTGACCAAAAGTCACGAAAGTCCTCACAAAACTTTCTCAGGACCTCGCTTTGTTCTTATTTCATGGGACCCTTTAAGATTAAAAAAAATGTATGATGTCATTTCCTATCAGTCTTCAAATACTTGTGGGCGTGGCCTTTTTGGCTTGATTAGATTTTTGATATAAACTTAGTAGTAAATAAATTGCATACAAACATTTAATATTGATCCCTCAGAAAGGATTAAACCAAGAATGGAACGATATTTTTTCTTTCATGGGAATGTAACACTGGTGTTGATGGACTTGACATCATAAATTGAGCTGATTTCGTTACAAAACAAATAATAGGTTGCCTTTTCCATTCACACAATTTTTTTTTTTTTTTTTTTTACAATGTTAAGTGTTTTGAGTTTTGATGAGCTTTAAATATTGCACCAGCTGTACAAAAAAGATCCCCTACATAGTTAACACTCTGGGCGTGTTGTGAACACAGTCCTGCTGTGCCATTGTGCAAGGCAGTGGTGCAAGCTCTTTTCATTTCCAGCACGTACTTGGCCTCTGCTGCGGCTCTGAAACAGCAAAGAAAACGTTGATTATAATGGTGTGGGGTCAGCGAGGCCGAACTCATGACCCGGTGAACCTGAACAGCGAGGTTGCCTAACCTCAGACTCCACTACACAATATCCTAATTTATACAATAACACAGAAAAACAAGAGCTACAAAGTAGAGTTCTGTCATTAAAAGTTTTAGTTATATTTGAGGTAAACATGAAGAAAAATCAAAGCTGTCACACCAACTCTCAACAATCTCTGTCACATTTACATTAACAGCATGTGGCAGACGCTCTTATCCAGAGCGACTTACAATTATCATTTTTATACAGCTGAGCAATTGAGGATTAAGGGCCTTGCTCAAGGGCCCAACAGTGGTGATAGTGGGGACTGAACCGCTGATCTTCGGATCAGTAACCCATCGCCTTAACCACTAAGCCACCACTGCCCTAACACGGTTAATGTCTGTTAGCTAATCCGTCAGTCTGTCAGTTAATCTGTAGGTCAGTCTCTCAGTTTGTCTGTCTGTTGGTTAATCTGTCTGACTGTTATTTAAATTGTCAGTTGGTCACTCTATATGTCTGGTGGCTGTCAGTTGGTCTGTCTGTTGGTTAATCTGTCTGTCACATAACATCTCTGTCAGCTGGTTGATTTGTCAGTCAGTCTGTCTTTTGGTTAATCTGCCTTTTTCAGTTGGTCGGTTTATCTATGTTAAACTGTCTGTCTGTCTGACAGTTGATTAGTGTGTCTGTTGGTTAATTTTCTGTCGGTTGATTAGTCTTTTTGTTGGTTAATCTGTCAGTCAGTCAGTCTTTTGGTTATTTAGCTTTTTAGTTTTAGTTTAGTTTTTAGTTGGTCGGTTTGTCTGTGTGTTAGCTTGTTTGTTTGTCGACCAGTCTATCTGTTGATTAATCTGTCAGTCACTCGGCCTGTCTGTCAGTCAACATGGCTGCCTGAGGATTTGTCAGTTATTCTTTCTCTCGGTCAACATGGCTAAAGGTCTGGCTGTCAGCTGATCAGTGTGCCTGATGGTTTAGTGTATCTGTCAGTACGTTCATTCACATGCCAATTGTTAATTTATTCAGTCAGTTAGTCACTTGGTTTTGCCTGTTATCTGTTTGTTAGTCAGTAGGTCTGTCAGTCTGACCTGATTGTCAGTCAAACAGGTGGTTTGTCTTTAGGCCTCTCCTTCATACATGGCCATGTCTATTCTAATACCACCTAGTTTGTGTCCGGGCTGTGTATTTCCCAGAAGTTCAGCTTTTCTGTGTTAGCTTTAGTCATAATGCAAGATCATCAGGGTAGCTAGTAAAACTCAGGAGTGCTTAGGTTTTTAGCTTCAAACCCCCCACCCCCCTCTGTTTTGACTCACGTGCCATGTGCACTTTTTTGTTCCGTCAGACCATGCTGGTCCAAATGTGGTACCCGATCACCGTGGCAACCATCTCCCGGGAGTTCAAAAAGATCCTCGCCAAGCATCTGAAGGCCACGTCGGGAAGTTTGGAGGGGCTGGAGTTCAAACTGCATGATTTTGGCTACAGGGGAGTCTCCTCTCAGGAGGTAGGAGTCTGCACACCTTTACTGATACCTCAGCTCAGTAAACTGATTATTTTTACAACAGCCAGGAATTCTATACACCAGAATCTAGTCACTGTTCCAGGTTTATAGCTTTTGAAATGAACAAATGACAGTTTGTTGGCAAAATCTTTTAATCCTCAGACTTAAGAATGGCATCAGTATAAAAATGAGTTAATAATATATATCCAGTATTAGGAAACAAGACAGCTTGATTAAAGTCTCGGTGACACAGTTTAATGACCCGTGCTTAAAGGTACAGGGAGTGGTTTAAATCTTTGGGAGCACTGTGAAATGATTAAAAGGATATATTTCAGGTCAGATGGATCATCTTAAGAATTATCTTAAAGATCGTGATGTACTGTTCCACAGCTGTCAGTCATACCTGTACACAACTGTGTTGAGTATTAAGGATGTCACTGGAAGGTGTCTGAAAGGTCAGCAGTCATCTGGCTCAGACGAGAAACTTAAGGCTCGAGCATGTAGATAAGCAGAGGCTTCTGGGAGTTCAGATGTACACCGATCTGCCCTTTTTAAGCGAGAGCTGCTGCAGTAAGTCAGTGCGCAAGTAATGAGACACGATTTCCTGGATTGAATATAAATTAGAGGAAAAAGTTAAAAACTAGATGATGAAACAGTTAGACTGAGTCTTGACCCTCAAATCAGGGTCTTATGATCTTCCAGCACAAAGCACAGTGCTGACATAATTTTCAGAATTTTCCAATCCTTATTTATAAAGAACCACTCGTGTTCAAAAGCTCCGGGAAAAGAGTCTATACCGACTCCCAGTGACTTGTAGTTTATCTTCATTAAAGAACGAAAGAGCATTATTAATTTAATCAGGTTCTGTATTATGTTATAGCAGCTATAAACAACCTTCCCTCAGCCGCCCCCCTCACTCTTACTATCCTATAACAATAAAAAACTATAACAAACTCACCATGTTACTGAGAAACGTTACAGAGGAAAGGCCACGTGACTTTCTCTCTCTCTCTCTCTCTCTCGCTCTCTCTCTCTCTCTCTCTCTCCCTCTCTCTCTCTCTCTCTCTCTCCCTCTCTCCCTCTCTCTTTCTCTCCCTCTCTCTTTCTCTCCCTCTCTTTCTCTCCCTCTCTCTCCCTCTCTCTCTCTCACTCTCTCATATTTCTTTTTGCTTGTGTTTCAGCTCTCGCCGTCCCCACATGCTGCCGCTGCTCTCATCTCTCTCGTCCCTGGTGCTGTACCTGCGGCGTCTCCAGCACTCCGCCTTCATCTCTCTCTCTCGCTCCCCTCAGTCAGCTGAAGCCTGGCGTTTGCTCTGCCACTCCAGCCTGGCACTTCTCATCCTCTACAACCGCCGGCGCGAGTGTGAGGTTTCTAAACTCACCATCTCTGAGTACCAGGCTCGGGTGACCCCCCACTCCTCCACGCCATTGCCCCCCTCTTCTCTTACGCCCCTCGAAGCCTCCCTTTCCCCCTTTGAGAGGCTTGTCCTGCCCCATCTTCCTCGAGTGGGCGTCCAGGGCAAACGAGGACGAGTGCAGCCTCTGATACTACCCCCTCACTCCGAACATTGCCTAGAGCTTCTTTTACAAACCAGGGCAGGAGTTGGGGTGGATCCCCAGAACCCTTATGTGTTTGCTCGTCCATACCATTCTCCCGCCACCCCTCTGAGAGGAACAGATCTGCTCCGAAATTTGGCCAAATCGAGTGGAACGCGCCACCCGAGAGCACTGACACAAACACGCGTCCGTAGACAAGTCGCAATTCTTACCCAGTTACTGATGCTGAGTGAAGGTGAGGAGGAGGGACAGCGCGGAGCTGCGCAGCAGAGATTGGAGAACTTCCTCCAGAGGGAGTACCATGTGACCCAGAGCTGCGCTACTATTAGCCAGGATCCAGGGCTCATGGGACTAATAGGCCGTGTGGTTCTGTGTGGGGAGAGAGACGGTGTACTGTTCCGAGGAATGAGTCTCCATCATATCTGTTTAGAGCTGGATGGTGAGTGTGTGGAATTATTCTGAACAACAAAAAATATTTCATATTAGATTTATACAAGCAAGAGTTATCTCAGAAATATTAAAGAACATGAACGCTATAAACTGTACAGCTGTACATGCAACAATAAAATCCACCTCTCCCTCTCTCTCTCTCTCTCTCTCTATTCATTTCATTTTATTCGGTTTTATTGGGGTACCTCTCATATTCAGTTGTGCTTTCTGGGAGTATTAATATATAATAAAACAGGCATTCTAAAATCAGTTACCACTACTGAAACTGAAACGCTGCAATCTTTCTGTGTGTGTGTGTGTGTGTGTGTGTGTGTGTGTGTGTGTGTTTGTGTGTGTGTGTGAGCAGTGATGTCTGGGAATTCTGCGGATTCGTTGTCGGAGGAATCGGACGGCGAGCAGGAGAAGGATAAAAGCGAGTCTCCCACCATCATGGTGAAAAAATCCTCCAGTGGAACCAAACCTTCTCGACTCAAGAAGATGAGTGGCTCTCCCTTCTCACCCAACCGCAGGAGGGGTTCAGGACAGCCCAAACCAGGTGTGTGTGTGTGTGTGTGTGTGTGAGCACCTAATAATTAACCTGTAAGCTAAGTCTGTTAGTGCAGTGTAAACTGATGACCTTGTGTGTGTAGACTTCAGATTATTTTCAAACAGCCCCTCTGTGTGTGTGTGAGTGTGTGTGAGTGAGTGTGTGTGTGTGTGTGTGTGTGTGTGTGTGTGTATTTGCGAATGACCAATGATTAACATGTTTTCAACTCTCTCCCTCTCTCTTGTTTGTCTCTTTCTTTTATGTTCCTAACTTCCTGTATCACTATTGTGTGACTCTCACTTCCCCTCTCACTGTCTGTCCATCTCTATCTGTCACTCTTCTTCATTAACTTTATTTCTGTTTCTTCCTTTCTCTTTCTTTACTGTTTCTGTCTTGATCTCTTTTTCTTTTCCTTTATCTCTATCATCTGTTTGTTTTCTTCTTCCTTTTTCTATCTTTCAATAATTTTCTTACTCTGTTTTTCTCTCTCTTCCTTACTGTTTTTTTCCCTCTCTTTTTCCATTTTCCATCCTTTTTGTCCCTTACTTCCTCTTGCTTTCTTTCTTTCTTTCTTTCTTTCTTTCTTTCTTTTCCTCTTGTCACCTTCTTTCTTTCTTTCTTTCTTTTCTATCTCACTTGTTAATTTCTCTCTTCATCTCTGTTTCTCTCTTCTTTACTTTTCTTTTTCCTCTGCTTTTAACTTGCATTCTGTCTTTCTTTTATTCTTTTTTGTTTCCCTACTTCCTATTTCTAAATCTCTCCTCCTCTATTTTTCTTTCTCTCTTTCATACTGTTCCACCCTTTCTGTATGTTTATTTTCATTCTCTTTTCTTCCCACCCTCATACTTCTTGTCTCTTTGTGTTTTATTGTTTTACGTGTCTCTGTTCCCTCCATTTCCCCCCTCTTTCTTGTATCCTTCACTTCCTGTACCCTGCATATATTTCTCTTTGCATGTACGTCAGGCAAGCGTGGTGTCCTGAAGCGTCCGTGGTCCGAGGCGGAGCGGGCTGCGGTGGAGTCGCACCTGGTGCGGAACATCATGGAGCTGCGCGTCCCAGCTAAAGCAGACTGCGAGCGCTGTCTGGAACAGTGTCCTCTCCTCGTCACCAACCGTAGAGACTGGAGAGCCATCAAGTTCTACTGCCACAACCGCATCCAGCTGCTGAAGAAAACACAGCAGAGACAGAGCCCTCCTACCCTGTCTGTCTGCTGAGACGGCCAATCACAGAGCCTGCTAGGGAAAGGTAGGCGGAGTCAGAGGTAGGGAGAGAATGTGAGGAATTGTGAAACCAGATTAAAGATGTACAGATATGAAGGGGTACCTGTTTGTGTACAATCAGCAGAAGTGTTTATTTACAAAAGCTAGAAGACGCGAAGTGTTGGTGCACACCGATGAAGATCACCATTGACACAGACAACGTTTATTATTATTATTATTATTGTTCTGGTCAGTTTATTCTCCTCCTACTAATGTATTAGGATTTCATGATACGTAAAGTGTTTCACTGGAGTCATGTTGTGAACATCTGGAATTCCTGACATGTTCTAAATGTGTGTACTGAAGTGAATCGTGATGTTCATGAGGAGTATCAGAGTATCGATAGCTCAACATCATTTTCACAACAAATCAACACTAATTCCAGCTTCTTCTGTTTAAATGAAAGTGGTGCTTTTCCTCTAAACAGAAGACATTTTACTCGAGTGAAGATTTACAGCCGGGCCTGCATTAAACTGCATCCACACAGGAAGTGACAAGAGACAGACGACCATGTGAAGCCAGTGAACGCCAGCAAAAAGAGTGTCGAGAGGCGAAATTTTCTCAAACGACGCAAAGTGGGTGGAGTTCAACTGAGCTCAACTTTCACATGATGCAGTTACCAATCAGAACTTGAAGACACCAATAATTGACAGATGTTTCACAAAACCTTTTCTGATTCGCTTCTGCCGACAGTGTAAAATAGGCGAACTTGCATGCAGTTCAGCGGCAAAGCAACTCGCATGTCGCCTGTCGATTTGTGTGTGGACACAGCTTTAGACTCTTCAGAGAGAGAGAGGGGGAGAGAGAGAGAGAGGGAGAGAGGGGTCAGTAGTGTATTAGACACATTTCATTTTTAAAATGTTCACAGAACAGTGCATGAAAGTAGGAAGGAGGGAAGAAAGTGAAGGATAAAACCCCCACCTGATCTCATAAATCAACTTTTTATGCACATCTTTTCTCCTTCGTCTGTTATTTCCGCAGGGGATCAGAGTCGCTCCTGCAACCTGACTGAACAAACACACAGTCACACACTTCACTCATTTGTTTCCTTTTTAATGACACAGAAAAGTGTTAACAGGCTCCTGAGTGGCACATTGACAAGGTGCACGACTATCAACCTTGAGATTGCAGGTTCGAATTCAGTTTGATGCCGCAGCCATCCGCGGCCAGGAGTCCAAGGGAGCTAATTGGCTGAACTCTCATGGGACGGATGGCATACGCTGTCACTTACAGTGATCACCAGCGAATCATGGGTGTCTGAGCTCATCTGTACAAAAGGGTGTGCATGCGCATGTAAAGCTTGTAAAGCATCACCTGTTACAGTAGGTCAGCCCTGGTTGGTGGTGGTCATATGTGACAGGGGGGCAATACTTGACAAGTGGCTTCATTTTTTGGCTACAACAAAATTAGGGGAGAAAAAAGAGCTTTTTATTTAAAAATTCTTTCATGAAGTAAACAGGATGAAAAATGGCGAACACTCGTGTTAGTATTCACTACGTTCAGTACTCGCACAAATACGTTTCTGCTGGTTCTGTTAGCTGAGCGCGCGGTTCTTATCGCTCAGACACTTTTAGCATGAGGTTTAAAATGGAGTTTAGAAAAGTAGCTCAGATCTTCTGACAGCGCAGAACACCAGCTCAGTTCTAGAACAGAATGGCACAAAGGTAAGGTTCTAGAACAGGAGTGTAAAAAATCTTAACAGGATGTTTCATATCGGTTCTAGTTCTAGCCTGTTAGCTCAGACCTTCACGCTAGGACAGAATATCAGCACCGACGTTTAGAGTTCTAGATCGTCATGATCCTAGAACAGAATAAAGTCTGTTCAGGTTCTAGAATGGTGGCACAAAGGATGGTTAGAACAGGGCCGGTTCTTTTCCTGTAGCATCAGCTGAAAACTTCTGAGAGGATGGAACGTCGGCTGAGATGTTTAAAATGTCAGATCGCTACAACGCTGGAACCGAGTCGAGTTAACTGGGAGCAGGGTGTTTAGAACAGCGTTGACTCACGTTCAGTTGTCTTTTCAGAGTAGAGTAGTTCAGACCGTGTGATAGGACAGAACCACAGCTCGGGTATTTTAGTGTTGAGCTTTAAGACTTTAACAGAACCTTATGAAGTGAAGTTCTATTTCTAGACCAGCAGTTTCAATGTCTTAAAAAGGAGGAGGCAGTGTTGATGATAGGACAGTAGTTCAATCAGGCTGTTTACAACATTGTTGTTTCAGGTTCTAGAGCCATGGCTGAACAGAATGTTAAAATCGCTTTGGTTCCAGAACAGTAGCTCACACCTTCTAATTGAGTAGAATGTTTAGAACAGATGATGTCAGCGCTCCAGGGCCTTTGGCTCAGACCTATAGGACATCTTATTGTTCTAATTCCAAAATGGAATAGAGTTAGTTTATTTTCCAGAACAGAGTTGGTTCTAGTTCAAGTGCTTGGATTAGCAGTGAAAATGTGGATTCTGGTTCTAGATCAAAAGCAGAGACATTTTAATGAGATGCTATTTTTTTCTCTAGATCCGTAGTTCAGACAGTTTAATGGATCCTTTTAAAAGGTGATGGTCTTAAAATAGTTGCTTGGAAATTTCAGCAGAATGTTTATAATAGGGTCTGGTTCAAGAGCGGTAGTCCGAACCCTCAGACAGAACATTTAGAGTAGGCCCTGGTTCTAGAGCAGGACCGCAGACATTCTAACAGGAGGTTCTAAACAGCGCTGGTTCTGGAATAGTAGGTTGGATATTTCCAACAGAACACCATGAAGGATATTTGAAAGTACATAGGTTCCAAAAAAGTAGCTTGGATATTGGGTCAGAACCTTTAGAGCAGGCTCTGGTACTAGAACCGTAGTTGAGATGTTCTAACAGCGCGTAGAGCAAATTCTGGGTTGCGTAGGTGCGTGTAATTGTTGCTTAACGAGGTTGATTAAAGAGCTTTACTTTTGGGGTGTGTGTGTGTGTGTGTGTGTGTGTGAGATTTGTTTATACTCTTCAGACTTTTTTATATGAAACACGTAACCACACTTAACACCTCAGTTTACATTTAAATTATTTAACAGCGGATATTTGTTTATCGTCTCGTCTTTGGTTCGTTCTCCACTTGTCATGTACATACAGATCTCTATAAATATATCCATTACACTGTCCTTATTCCTCATTATTAATGATATTAATGACTCATATTAGTGTTAATGTTTTCATTGTTACTGTTGTGTGTTCCCTGCGGTTTGTTTTTTCCATGAACCCTCCTGTAAATATTTCATGTAAATATTTCTGTATATAAATACGAGGAACAAAACATGAAAGAAGAACACATGAATGTAAATACATAAACTGTCTGGTGTTTTTTTAACTGATCTGAAGTGATGATTAAAGCATTTTCATTTGTAATTAATTTTTTTATTTATGTCTTTATTTATTCCTGTGGTCGCAGTTACACATCATGACCACTGTGTGGTGCTGTTGCCTGAGCATCAAATCTACAGCGTTACAGTGTTATCCAGTTGCTAACACACTAAAATGACATGCATCGCACAAACATTTCACCTGACGCACAGAGAGCAAAACCTCTTCTCAAGTCTCCAAAACTTTAAACACATTTTCTTCTTTACGCACATTTTGCAATTCAAAACGGCACTGTTTAACTGCACTGAACACGGTTCTCTGCATAAGACATAAAGTCACTTGCTTGCCATTTCAACACTGCCATTCAGAATAACACTACATGAGCTAATTGGCCATTATATGTGTCACATTTGGCAGATGTTCTTATCCAGAGCGACTTACAATTAAGATTTTTATACAACTGAGCGTTCAGGGCCTTGCTCAACAGCCCAACAGTGGTGATAGTGGGGACTGAACCGCTGATCTTCGGATCAGTAACCCATCGCCTTAACCACTAAGCCACC
>JAQMYF010000023.1:17559677-17571001 GCA_030014195.1 Neosilurus mollespiculum | reverse complement strand
CTTACACACACTCACACTCTTTCTCTCTCTCTCTCTCTCTCTCTCTCTCTCTCTCTCTCTCTCTCTCGCTTTCCCTCACACACACGCACACACTTTCTCTCTTTCCCTCTCTTACACACATACACACACTTTCTCTTTCCCCCTCTCTCTTACACACACACTCACTCTTTCTTTCTTTCCCTTTCTTTTTTCACACATGCACACACATACTCCTTCTCTCTTTCCCTCTCTTTCTCACACGCACACACACACACACACACACACACACACTCACACTCACTCCCACACTCACTCACTCTTTCTCTCTTTCCCTCTCTGTCTCTCACATACTTTTTCTTTCTCCCCCTCTCACACACATGCACATTCACTCACTCGCTCTCTTATTTTCTCTGCCGTCTGTCTCTCCCCCTCCTCACACTCTCTCTCTCGCTCTCGCAGCCCATCTTCTTTCTTTTTCTCATGAAACCCTGTTTTTCCTTGGTTGTCATTAAGTGCTATTAGGATGTCAGTGTGTTGTCAGGTGTGTGTCTGAGTGGATTATTGCTGTGGTGAAGAGAATAATAGTGTGAGATTAAGGTGATGAATTCCACAATCACAGAGGATTTTTCTTTTTGCTGAACCATCCCCAGTCAGTAAATTCTGTAGTGTGTGTGTGTGTGTGTGTGTGTGAGTGTGTGAGTGTGTGGGGGGGCGTTCTGAAGTTAAAACATAATTGCTCTTATTTATTTATTTATTTATTAATCTTTTTTTATTGCAGAATGTTTTAAATTGTCATGATGTGGAAAATGTCAGTAAAAGTGGTTTCGATCACATTAGGCTGACAAAATGGACAACTCTCCAATTATAAATATACATTAATACATTTTTGCCAAAAAATACACATCCAAATGTAGTACTTAAATGCAATAAAACGATTATTCAATAATAAAGCAACGAGTCAAACACATTTAAGGTAGTAATTTGAAATTTTATCTGAGTCATGTGGAGCGTCGCGTAATGTAGCACTGCGCTCACGAGGGCACACCTTTATGGTCACCTGCCATAAAAGGAAAGCAGAATGGCCAAGCTTCTGCAGTTTTGACTGTTTCATGCATTGTCTGTTCATGAAATGTGGATGGTTTGGTTTTGGTTTTGGTTTTTTCCATCCTGCACCACTCGGACCTGTTTTGTCACCTCCTCCAAAGAGGTTCTGTTTTTACCAGCAGTTTGTGTGTCTGCTTGATAATGGGATTATGTGAAAGTTATGTGTCGATTTCCATGAAATATCCACTAGAGGTGGGACTTTGGGCAAGAAAGCACCCATTAGTTTAGGAAATGATTCGGATCAAATTCTGAATCCAGGAATTTTTTAAAGGACTCTTCAAGATTGTGAGATATTGTGCTGGGCTTGGACAAGGTTTGCGCTCTCCGACTGCTCTTGAGTGCACTTGTGAGAAAGGTGAATTATTGGCATTTAACTGATTTTACACCAAACCTGCAATATCATTAATGTTTCCCATGTTTTCAAATTCAAATTTCCTGCTGAAATGAATGACAGCGTAGGGATCCAGTGATGAATGATGTCACTAGCTTAAGAGTGCTAATTTGCTAAAATGGAACTGTCAGTGATAAATATAACCCTAAATAAGAATTATAGGTCAGATTCTGAAACAAACCAGCAAACATGTCTGCGTTTTCCAATAGAGACGAACAGTTTTGTGAAAAGCAAAGCTGGCGAATAGGAAGATGGCACTATCGTTGATCCAGTGATGGTGCTGGTGGATCAGTCTAACTCTTCATGTGTATAAATTAATCTTGGTCATAGTTTTAGAGGAGAAATGAGTACGGGGAGGGAAGGATGAGATGGGATTGGGATGGATAGTCTGTGTTGACTCTGAGGTCTTCAGTTAGCATTTCCTGATTACACTGATTTTACACAACATTAACAAAGACTTACAAGATACAAGTTTAGATTGATTAGACTGTATTTCTGTTCTGTGTACTGGCTTTACACCAACCCCTTCACACCACCACTGAATCACTTTCCTTAATAGATAAATAATCAAGGTTAATACATTTCTCATATCTGTATAATCCTTCTTTTACGTTTAAGACTTGTGTGAGAATCTGATGGTATTTTAAGTCCTATTTATCAACAAATGATAACAGAACTTTCTAATGGATTCACAAACTTTGAAGCACCCCAGTAGTTTACAGAGTAGGTTTTGCGTAACCAAGGCCATGCAATTCAGCCAGTTGCACAAGTGTTTCATTATGAGGTAAAACCACATCCGAAATATACCTGTGTGTTCACAGTCCTTTTGATGGCTGACCTCTGGCTTCATGTTTACTAATTAAAAATTGAAAACGAAGAGTCACATACTGTGTCTTACTGTAACATGATGGCACATAGTCTACAGTAGAATTATCTCATCGTTATGACTTACTATCTCATAAATATGAGGAAGTGTCATAGAATTATGACTTGCTATGTCATAATAATGAGCTATTAAGTCATAATTTAGAGAATGTGAGACAATATTGAAACGTTAAAGACTGTGAGGCATTATGAGACAATAATTAAGACAAAGTATTAACCATAAGATAATATGGACAGTTGCAAGATAATCCCCAGATAATTGACATATCGAGATAGTCATGAGATAATCATATCATAATTGAGTTCTCATTACTGTGACCTAATATGAAACTTGTTCATGTAGCAGAAACAGGCTCTCATTGTAAGGCTGTACAGTACAGGTTAAGAAAATCCTCCAATGTAGCTCATGATATTTTTTCATTTGTTTCCCACACATGCAGTCAGCAGCGCTAGGCGGAGCCGCTCACTTGGTGAACTTTTCCAGCACAGACACAGTGGCTGGAATCCTCATGGCTCAGCGTTACTACAGCTGCCCCATGGCTGGTTTCTCCATACCTGCCGCTGAGCACAGGTGAGACACAGTTGTGCTCTCGCTCTCTCTCTCTCTCTCTCTCTTTCTCTTTCTCTCGCTGTCTTTATGTTCTCTGTCCTCTCTCTCTCTCTCTTGCTCTCTCTCTCTGTCTCTCTCCTTATGTTCTCTGTCCTCTCTCTCTCTCTCTCTCTCTCTCTCTCTCTTGCTCTCTCTCTCTGTCTCTCTCTTTATGTTCTCTGTCCTCTCTCTCTCTCTCTCTCTCTCTCTCTCTCTCTCTCGCGCTCTCTTTATGTTTTCTGTCCTCTCTCTCACTGTCTTTATGTTCTCTGTCATCTCTCTCTCTCTCTCTCTCTCTCTCTCACACACACACACACACACACACACACACACACTGTCTTTATGTTCTGTCATCTCTCCCCTCTCATCTCTCTCTCTCTCTCTCGCTTGCTCTCTCGCTGTCTTAATGTTCTCTGTCCTCTGTCCTCTCCCCTGTCCTCTCTCTCGCTCGCTCTCAATGTCTTTATGCTCTCTGTCCTCTCTCGCTCTCTCGCTCTCTCTCTCTCTCTCTCTCTCTCTGGCAAGAGAAACCTGAACTCTGAGTATGAGCACGCCCGTCACAAACATTGCTTTCATCTCTCCAATTTACTCCATGATGTTGTAGTCATTTGTTTCATTTCTCTGCCTACTGCATATCTGCAGCTCTCATTAAAAAGCATCTGCCACTGACTCATCTCTCAGTATCTCGTTCACACGGACTCACACAATTTCAAATGGCAGATCCATTAGATCCTTGTTCCCTCAAAGCTGCACTGAACCCTCTACCTGACGTTATCACGTCTAAGCACAGGAGCTAATCTGGCAGGAGAGCTGGAGGCTAAATACGAGTTGCTCAAACAACCATCAAATGTCAATCAATCAATAAATCAATGAAAAAAAACTAAGCAGTAAACAACCACAGAGTCCTAAAATCAGAGTCCAGATGTTGTTTTTGTTATTTTTGGAAAAAACCTGTATACAAATGATATTATAGTTAAATAATATGTTTTATTATTAAATAATGTAAGATTTACTTTAATTATGTACATTTTAAATAAAGTTCTCTTCCCTGAATATTTTTTCCAGACAATTCAGACATATAGAGATTTGCAAAAATAAATGATTTGTGTTTATTAATAATAAGTATCTTCTGAGTCAGAGAAATGAAAATAGAAACATCAATCAGTTTTTTATACGCTGTGTGTGTTTGTATGTGTATTACAGCACCATCATATCCTGGGGCAGGAACAGAGAGAAAGAGGCGTACGAGTACCTGCTGGATCAGTTCCCTTCAGGCCCCGTGGCGGTGGTCAGTGACAGCTACGACATCTTTAAAGCTTGCAAGCACATCTGGGGAAATAAGCTGAAGGAGCGTGTGAAGGAACGCAGCGAAGACTCCTATCTCGTTATCCGGCCCGACTCGGGAGACCCCACAGAGACGCTGCTGGAGGTGGGTAGTGTCCACACTTCAGGGTGATCTAGTGATATCACCAACGTGTTACTTGTAGAGAATTCAACATCTGCAATGAGAAAAGACAAAACTGAGAGTAGTGCAAGTTTGAAAGTTGGAGAAGCAATAGCTCAGTCTCCGTGATCATGACTGATCATGAGGCCGGAAGGAACCATATCATTAGCTTCTGTTGTTACCAAAGGTGAGCGGAGTTGGAGCTACAGAAGGGGATTTCGTGGGGAGGGACTAAAAAAAGAAGGAAGGAAACAAACAGAGGGGAGGAACCAAAAAAGAAAGAAGGAAACAGAGGAAGAGGAGAGGAACCAAAAAAGAAGGAAGGAATAGGGGAAAGAAGCGGAAGTAAAAAAGAGGTAAGGAAACAGAGGAAGAGGAGAGGAACCAAAAGAGAAGGAAGGAAACAGAGAAAGAGGGAGAGAACCAAGGATGGAAGGAAGGGAATAAAATGAAAGAGGGGGGGATCCAAGGAAGAAAGGAAGGGAAGAAAGAAAAAAGAAAGCGGAGTGGGGAAAAAGGAAAAGAAGCAAGAGTGGACGAACCAATGAAAGAGAGAAAAATGCAAAACAGAAAGATGGGAGGAATCAAGGAAACCAAAGATAAGACCAGAAATAGGCAATTAAGCAAGGAATGAAGGGAACAAAGAAGGAAGGGGAGAAAGCTAAGGAGGACGGAACTCGGGAATGTGGGGAGGAAGAAAAGAAATAAGGAGAGAATAAAGGAAAGAAATAAGAGTTACTTGGGTTCCGTTGTCTTCATTTTGTGATGTTTAGTTTTAAGCTTGTAGAACAGGCTGGTTTGTTTATTATTTCTTGGCATCTTCCTGTGTGTGGTGTGTGTGTGGTGTGTGTGTGTGGTGTCTGTGTGTGTGTGAAATGAAAAGGTTGAAATTGTAACTGATTTTCTCTCTCTGTGTGTGTGCAGGTGATAAAGATTTTAGAAGAGTGTTTTAGTTCTACCCAGAACTCTGTGGGTTATAAGGTGCTTCCCTCGTACCTGCGCATCATCCAGGGTGACGGGATCGATCTCTGCTCAGTCGAGAAGGTGAAATGATAATGATATGAACCTTTTTCACTACTCAGACAAGACGGGCCTAATGGTGGCGCTGTAGCACAGGGTTTTATGGTTTTCCTGCTCTCACGAATCACTTTCATGTCCCTCAATTAAAACTGTTTTTAATATACGCTCGTCTTTAGACGACACGTATGATGGTATGGCGCTGTCCGTCCGTCCGGTGTCCACCCGTTAACTTTAACAAAAACTTCACCCTTTCCCGTGCCTGTATTTTAATTGTGACAGGCACATTATGCACCACTGGTGCTCTTGGGGCTTTTCTTGGGCACAAATTTTAGCTCCACCCACATCCACCTTTTGGCCCGCCTTCAATAAATTGGTGACGAACTGTCAAGTCTAGAAATATCGGGTGTGTAGACTGTCAATGCACCTTTCTTATGGTAACACTATGTTGCCTGGGCTTTATTTGCATACTGCATTCTGATTGGATGCTGCATTTTATGATGCAGTAACTCAATCTGCTTTTACATTTTTAGGATTTAGTGATAAGTGTTTTGTATTCATTTTGAAACCTTTAAGACAGCCTGTAGATCATGTTAGGGTGATAAGCATCAGAAGCAGAGCTATATGGTGCATTGTGTTGCTGTTTCTAGATCCTGAAGAAACTTCGAGACGAGGGCTGGAGTGCGGAGAATGTGTTTTTCGGCTGTGGAAGCGCCCTGCTGCAGAAGATCAACAGGGACACGCTGAACTGCGCGTTTAAATGCAGCTATGTGGAAAGTTGCGGGAAAGGGGTGAGTTATGTTTGTTTATTTTTTTTTTTTTATGATCAGAGATGTTGTATTGTACACAAGTCTTACGGATTACGTGTAAATGTGTGTGTAGATGGATGTGTATAAGCAGCCAGTGACAGACCCGTCTAAGGGATCGAAGCGCGGTCGCCTGTCTCTGAGGAGGAATTCAGATGGGTTTATAGAGACAGTGGAACGGGGTGCAGGCAAACCAGAGGAAGTAAGAGGAAACGAGTTCACGCAATTTTAACAAATCTGATAAAGCAATATCACAATTGTTATGCTTTACCCTTTCCATGCACATCATCATCTTCACATTAGCTTTTTTTTCCTGTGTGTGTCTGTGTGTGTGTGGTGAAGGACATGCTTGTGACGGTTTTTGAGAACGGGCTCATCCTGAAGGAGTACTCTTTAGACGAGATCCGGAAGAACGCGCGGCTCTGGGAGGAGGACCTGGACTCGCTGCAGCACAACCAGGACCACAGCAGCGCACTGGATATCCACCAGAAGCACATCATGAATGGCTTGCACTAATCACGTCACCTCCCAGCCATCAACGGACCAATCAAGCCCCTTCTTCCTTTCAAACCCGGCCCCTTTTTTTCCCCCACATCATGCTCCGCCCCCATTCCCAATACAGCCAGCACAAACAACGTTCAGCAATAGATGAGAGATCACAGTGACATTCGATTTTTAGATCACAGTGATGCTAAGTCAGGTTTTTGCCTTTTATCTTGTAGATTTTCGTTGGAATCTACTGAAGGACAGGTTGATGGATTGAACTTCATTTGGTGGAAATCAGCACTAACTTCACAGAATTGTTTTTTTAATTATTAGTTTTATTTTTATTATTACTGTTAATAATAAACACAGGAGATGTTCATGAAGTGTAAATCCAGTTAATACAATAGTTCTGTCATGTAAGATCTACCGCATAACATATCTGCTTTCCGTCAGTGTCTAATTATAATAAAATGCCAAATATTATTATTGGTGCTTACAGAAATCATGTCATTAGTGTATTACCAGCAGGGTTTATTCTTCGTCAGATGCTTACATGGTTTTGTTACATTTTATTTGATGAATTGTTTAAAAAATCATATCAAATGAATGGATCGTCTCCGGGTCAGGAACGATTTCTGGGGGGGGGAAAAACACTCATCCAGTCAATACATCGTATGCATTTCTACAAGAAGTGGACTAAAATCTACACAGTATGCAGTTAAATATGTCAGAAGTTACCCATTGACATCATTTATAAACAGGTTCATTCCTGCTCATTGGTCGTCAAATCATCATCATCATCATCATCATCATCATCATTATTGTCGCAATAACCACACGTGGTAATGTGCACTAAATGAAACCAAATACTCATGCATCACTTTGCTGGATCTAATGGGGGGTTTCTAACTATCAGACGTGCTCATGCTCACCCAGTCAGCGTATTATTGCTGCACAGAAAGCAACGCTTACCAGTATAAGGCCACATCTGTAATAATGCATCAATGAATGCATTTCTAAACTTGTTGGACATGTTGCTTATGCATGAGAATGGCAACTTTATAGCAACATCTGAGAAATGTACTGGGTGAGATCTAGATTATACACACTAAAACCTAAGAAGGATGTTTTTTTATGTACATTTAATATTGTTTTAGTATTTTGACAGATTTCCAAATGCTACTGATAGATGACCGTTTAGGAATGGATGTGATGTGTATACAGTCATGGTCAAGCCAGGTTTTTATCACGGTGTATCATGATGCAAATCCCTAGTGAGCCCTGTAATACGTTTTCAGAAATAATAGTGTGGAAGGCGTTACGAATGCATTAGGACGTGTTATGAATGTGTTGGTGCTTTGTTATAAATGTGGCCTACGTAGAAAGTGTTGCTGGACGTTCTTCCTCACACTAAATCAGCGAAATTGAGAATTGTGTGTGTATTTCTGTTCCTCAAGACATAAAGTTGACAGAATCGAGGCATGCGACTGCCTTAACTGCCTTAACACCCACTTTAACACCTTTTTCATTCTCACTTTATCCTTCTATCATCTGGAACCTTGTTCTTGTGTGTTTGAGTGACTGCTTGTTTTGTTTTGTTTGGGGTTTTTTTAAGTCTTGTCAGCCTTCTTATAAACAACATGTTTCGTGTGTGTGTGTGTGTGTGTGTGTGTGGTCTGTTTGGTGGGAATTTTCGCATGTTCCAAGTTGATTCTGTACACAGGATATGAAGTGGATACCTCTTTTTTTTCCTACACCACAGTAACATTGTTTAATAATAAAACAATGCTACGTAATTACACTAAATGATGTGTATGATGCTGTTGTGTAAATACCTTTTGAAATTGTTGCAGTACTGTTTTCAGCTATTAACCCTTTTTCTTCTAACTCTTGTTTTTCGTTTTATGTTTTTACAAAAGCGGTATTTAGTAGGAGGGGGAAAGATAATAAATGCCTTCGGTTTGGACTCATTGTTCTCCTGTTTATTAAATAAGCATTTTAACACCTCTATAAATATTTTATAATTTCCTCCACCAGGGGGGTTATGTTTTACCTTTGGTATGTGTGGATTTTCATGAGATGGAGCTTTGAAGACTCAATTTTGGAGATGATCCAAATCAGATTCTGGATGCAGAAAATTTTTTAAAGGATTCTTTACCTTCGTGAAATTGAATCAGAATCAGCTTTGTTATCATTATATATGTAGAGTACAATGAAACTGTGTGTGGGTGCTCTCCAAGGCCAAACAAAATCAATTTAAATATATATATTTATTTTATTTTATAGGTAATTTATTATATTTATATACGGTTGCCTCACAACAAGAAGGTCCCAGCTTGATTCTCAGGCTTGGTTTTTGTGTGGAGTTTGCATTTTCTCCCTGTGCTTCCATGGGTTTCCTCTGGGTACTCTGGTTTACTCCTACAGTCCAAAAACATAGCCCCTAGGTGAGTGTGAATGGTTGTGTGTGTTGGACCTGCAATGGCCTGGCGAGCTGTTCAGGGTGTACCCCGCCTTTGCCAGAGTCTGCTGAGATGGGCGCCAGCCTCCCTGCGACCCTAATTAGGATTAAGCGGCTTAGAGTATGAATGAATGTACAAGTATGAGAATATCTTAAAACTGCTGGGTCTTAATGTCCTGGACTGCTTTCCCGATAGTTGTGGTTCAAACAGTGTGTGTCCTTGGTGTGTTGTATCTCAGTAGAATGACTTTTTTATTTTTTTTTAGTTAGTTTCTTTGGTGTTCCAGCAGGGGGTGCTGTGAACTTTTGTTATTTTTTCTGCTTGGCATAGATTTGCGCTCTTTGAGTGCTCTTGTTTGACATAAATTACTACGAGCCCCTTTGAAATACATGTTTTACAGTTGGTGTCATTTATCATTACCGCATGCACATGAAGAGGTTATGGAACAAAGCTTCGTTTTTGGATTTTGTCAGTTTGGAACAGGAACACTATTTTCTGTCCTGTGATAGCGTTGTACATACAACAAGCCCCCCCGATGGAAACCGGTTTTAACACAAATAAAACATTTAACAACATTCTTTACGTAATATAGCTCGGTGCACTCCTCGTTTGTAATCGATGGCACGCTTTGTAAAATTCAGTAAATATTTCCTCATGCTCTGCAGGCTGTCCATTCTGTGTGCTGTAAAAAGCAATCTGGTGTTTGGGCTTGGAGCGAACCACACCACACTATTCCAGCCAATCAAAGATGGGTGGTTCTGCTTGCTCGCAAAACAAATGCATCCTGTAGCTGATTGGCTGGAACGGAAATAGGAGGGTCATTCTTAGTGTTGCTTAGTGTTACATACTTGTTACATACATGTGTCCTGTTGGTAATACACATCGATTAATATGGTGGACGGAGCTTCTGGAAGCACTGAAAGGAGGTGTGTAGTTGTTTGGCTGTTAAACTTAAATATCAACTATTTTTTCCTCCAGAATGAATGTCTTCCCATTTAACCACATGCTTTCACTTTGTTGCTTTGCAGAACTGTAGGACAAATACTTTCACTATTTCATAGAAATAATTCAAGACTGTATTGCTGTTCTTCCCAGCTGACTCATCCCCACATCAAGACATCCCTGGACAACTCTGTGAGCTCTCCTTCAGTCACTGCTAGAAGCCTTGGTGTAACCATGGACAATTGCCTGTCTTTCTCATATCACTAAACTTTCTCGATGATGTCGATTTCTCCTTTTTAACGAAGGGATCCATCCATTTATTTCCACTAAGGCCACTCAGATACTTGTTCAGTCCCTTGTCATCTCAAGGCTAGACTACTGCAACTCACTACTCGCAAGTCTGCCTATCAGCGCTACTTGACTTCTGCAACTGATCCAGAATGCAGCTGCACGGCTTATTTTCAACCTTCCCAATTTCTCCCACACCTCTCTATTGGCTTCCTGTAGCTGCTCGCATTAGACTCAAAACACTAATGCTTGCCTACAAAGCCAGAAATGGACCTGCACCCTTTTTCAGCAGTACTTAGATTAGCACTATGTTACACACACACACACAGACACACACACACACACACACACAACACTTACCCACTGAGTTTTGATTGATGGTATACTTAGTCTATGTCCTAGTGAACCAGTATAAGAATGTATTCACTGATAGTGACTTTAAAGCACTTCTGTAGGTCGCTCTGGATAAGAGCGTCTGCTAAATGCTGTAAATGAAAATGTAAATAATTCGGTCCTGTATACCCTGATTTTCCCCATCTTCAAAAACTCACTTAGAGCAGCTATCTAGCAGTTTAGCAGTTAAATTAGCTTTAGCAGCAGGAGATTATTTGGGTGTTGATAATGCTTTTTTACAATCACACTGGAACTAAAAATAACATTATTTACTAGTTAAAGAATTTAGACAATCATTTTTAATTCCCCAATTTGTTATGAATTGAGGTTTTATGAATGTCCATATATTATTTTGTAATAAGTATATGCAACATCATCTATCTATCTATCTATCTATCTATCTATCTATCTATCTATATCTATATATATCTATCTATATATATATATATATATATATATATCTATCTATCTATCTATCTATCTATCTATCTATCTATCTATATCTATATCTATCTATCTATCTATCTATCTATCTATC
>JAQMYF010000023.1:17529264-17547494 GCA_030014195.1 Neosilurus mollespiculum | reverse complement strand
AATTTTCTAGTAAAAGTAAAGGTCTGTAAAGTGTTCTTCCTTCATTATCATGAGTTGTTGATAGCTGATAGTTGTTGATAAAAGCAGGTTTGGGATCTATCGGTAGCTGGTTTTAATTCCTTAACCAGCATGTAAACGATGGTTTTCTTCCCTTCCTCAACCTTCATGGCTGAAGTGCCCTTGAGCAAAGCACCTAACCCCAAATGCTCTGTAGGCACCCCAATGTGTGGCAGCCTACTGCACCGAGTGTGTGCTCACTGTTTACGTATGTGTGTGCTCACCGTGAATGGGTTAAATGCAAAGCCAAAATTTCCCTTGTGGGATTAATACAGTATAGCAAAATCAAATAAAAACGTATATTTATATATATATATATATATGAGATGGGCACCAGCCTCCCCGCGACCCTAATTAGGATTAAGCGGCTCAGAAAATGAATGATGATGTATATATATATACACTACTAATATTTAAAACTCATAGCATGTATATACATGCTATGAGTATTTAAATGTTTTTTACACAATATATTTTTAAAGAGCACGGAAAATGACCAAGAACTGCACTCTGAGTGCTTTACTGTCTGTATGGTGTGATAATACACTGCTCATCCCTATACTTAGCTTCACCATGTAACAATCCAGGCTCATTTTCTCCAGTGGACTAATTTTAATCCTGATTATTTCCGCTGAATAAAGAGGCAGACTGAAGCTATTTGCCAGACAGATTTCAAACTGTATGTCCTTTGTTTTTGTATTGTTTTTTTTCTGGGTTTTTTTTTTCCTATCTTTAATTATGTTTATGCATAATTTTTGTCTACTTTTGTGTGAGTATGAAGATGAGCAGAGTTTCCCTGCGTGATAATGAGATCATGGTCAAAACCTTTCAGCCATGACATTCAGAAATGTGTTGAGTACATTTTCATTCAGATAGTGGCACCATTTCAAGGGTTTATTTTAATATCTCTTAAACAAGATGCATTTACTAAACACTCCAATAAAATTGGAATAAACACAAAACTATCAAAGGGCTTTCCAAATCACTTTGACTTTGAAAATGAATCATTTTAACAAAACTGGCTAATAAGACAGTACGCACAATCTGATTGGTCGACGCACAGGCAATAAATTACGGATAGACCGGTGGTTATTGCCCTGCAAGTTAGCCGTTAGCTAATATAAGTTCCACGGGAAGGGAAACAAGCTGAAAGCTACTAGTCATGAATGCAGTGGAGACAGGATACATACGCAAGATGAAGAGTTTCTTGTGTACCGGCACCCCAAGAGAACTGAAAACATCAAGCATACGATGCAGCCAGCTAAGCTACATGTAGTGACTAAGCAAAACAAGCACGAGGCAAAGACAACACCAACTACATGGAATAAAATACTGAAAACCAGAGAACTAGAACAAATTTAGTCTGACACCTTGGTGGCCTCTGAAAGGTGTAACATTCCACATAGTGAGAACTTAACTCTACTTCCTGATTGTGCCCACCAATTCGGGGAATCAGAAGTGGGATTACGACACTACCAAAGCCCTCACAGACATGAATGACCACTCCTTCTTCAAATGAAGGCATGTAACAGTACCCGAAGTAAAGTGAATTAAATAAGGCCACCATTTTCAAATGCCATATGATATTCTATTCATTAACCTGATTTGATCAGTCTGTGTAAAGAAACCTCAACCCTTTTTGACTTTTTTGTTCAGAAAAAACATCACTCAGTCTGAAGACCTCAGGACTGAGATTTCTTTATACATACCTTGCGTTCTATGAATAAGCAGTTTGTAAACACATTGTCTGTAATGTCTTTGTACACCGATCAGACATAACATTATCATAACAACATTATAAGCACTGACAGGTGATGGGAATAACATTGATTATCTCATTACAGTGGCATCTGTCAAGCAGCAGGATGCATTAGACAAAAACGAGCAGTTGGTTCTCGAAGTTGATGTGCTGGAGGCAAAAAAATGAGGAAGGAACTGAATGACTTTGACAAGAACCACATTGTGATGGCTAAACAACTGGGTGTATTCATCTTCATAATGGTGAAAAGATCTTGTGGGTTGTTCCTGGTATGTAGTATTAAACAACATCCCAGGTATGTATCATCGTACCAGGTATCATTCATACCGGGTAGGTATCATCGTGAATAAGTTTGCAGAAGCCTCCCGCCTTTTTGGCCTCACCATCAGCCTCGGCAAGACAGAGGTACTGTTCCAACCAGCGCCCACCTCCACTGCACCCCCACCCATCTTCATTGAGACTACCCAGCTGAAGGCAGTGGACGACTTTAAGCACCTCGGCAGCACCATCAGCAATGATGGCAGCCTGGATAAAGAGATCAACGCCAGGATCTGCAAGGCCAGTCAAGTTCTCGGTCGTCTCCAAGCTTGCGTGTTGAACCAGCACAGCATCCAGCTGTCCGCAAAACTCAAGGTGTACAGGGCCGTCGTTCTCACTAGCCTCCTCTATGGATGTGAGACATGGACCGTATACAAAAGCCACTCAAAGCAGCTGGAGAAATTCCACGTGAGAAGCCTGCGGTCAATCATGAACATTCACTGGCAAGACCAGGTCACAAACCTTGAGGTCCTGGGCAGAGCCGAGATGACTAGCATCGAGGCCATGATCCTGAAAGCCCAGCTCCGATGAGTTGCTCACGTGATCCAGATGGATGATCACAGGCTGCCCAAGCAGCTCATGTACGGCAAACTCTGCTCTGTTTACTGGACAACCAGTAACCTGGCAAAAGTGTCATGGGTGCCCAAGGCTTCTTGGTGCATGTTGGGAGTGAAGGTTAGTATGTCTGGTTTGAGCCCTTAGAAGAGCTACTGTAGCACAAAGTGCTGGCTGTGATACGAAGGTGCCTGACAATGCATTGCAGTTTGTAGGCATTTTATTAAAAGCAACCTTCAAGATAAAGGTGTAAAGCTGTGTAGATCATGGAACAATCCAGGAACAATCCAGGAACAATTGCCCGGAGTCGGCTGGGATGGGCGCCAGCCTCCCCACGACCCTAATTAGGATTAAGTGGTTCAGAAAATGAATGATGAACGATGAAGTTTGTCAATATAGTCACTTGCATTGATGTGTTTCATCACTATACCGTCATAGAATTTTGTTTACAGCTCGAAAACACATTTAACTCCTAAGTACATCTTTAAAGGGGTCCATTCACAGTTCATTCATTCATTCATTCATTTTCTAAGCCGCTTAATCCTTAATTAGGGTCACGGGGAGACTGGCGCCCATCTCAGCCGACTCTGAGTGAAGGTGGAGTACTTTTCCACTCTTTGCAAGTATGTTTTGCACTGCCAAGTTATCGTGCATGCACACAATCATTCTCTCAGTCATGGGTTTTTGTTATTGTTACTGCAACCAAACACAGAACCAAATCAAGATGTAAAACAGGTGAATAAGAAGTACTAAGACTAAGACGGCCAAAATGAAGTGTTGATGGCAGATAAAACCCATAGAATAGTTACTACTGAATATGGACCATCCACCATATAATTCTTTGTATACATCTATTCAGAAAATATGAGTGTAATGAGTGTATTGATATAGTTTACTGCTGCTCAAAATGCTTCACGCCAGTCCAATTTAAATGTCTGACATCCCATAAATTAGATGTTCCCTTAATGGACATATTTCAAAAGGCCGTCTAGTTCATTTTGAATCATCAACTTTAAGTGGAAAGGGAAAACATTGGCAAAATAATATATTAGCTTCACATTAGAGCACCGTGTTTTTAAAAGAATAACATGCTTTCAATTATTGTATTATTTATTTATTTGTTTGTTTATTTATTTTGTATGTCTGCTTTAACTGAAATGTTTTGTGGCAGGGATGATCATCCATGCATAGTGGCAGAGTCTGTCATTACAGAATGCAGGCTTCCCTAGTAGGACTGCTCAGATCCAGCCGGGTAATAAATGCTCTGAGATTTTCCGTCTCACATCTTCTCAGTGAGAGAACACTCTCTCTATCACTTTCTGCCAGCTTCAGGCTCTACCCATGGAGGGAAAGTGAATCCGGTGTGCCATCATTGTGTTTCAGATTGCAGAAACAGCAACAGTATGCATATACACAGAAACTGCACTGACTGCCATCACATTATTTCAAAATCAAGATATGTGTTTATTCCATTTCATTTCATTTTTTATTTTTAAACGAGTAAGATATCATGACACCATACCATAATACTATAATATACCAATGTCTTAAATGCACTAGTCTAGACATACAACATGTAATGATTTGTGTCAGACAGCTTTATTTATATAACTGACAGAAAATCATAAAAACCTTTGTCGAAATCAGTAAGTATCTCCTCACGTTCTGCTAGCTGTCTGCTCTGTGTGTGTACTGAAAAGAAAATGTGGTGTTTCTAAATGGACTTGGCTCTGTAAAGGAGATACAAATAAAGTGGCGAGCCACACAACACTATTCCAGTCAATGAGGGACAGGGGCATTTGTGTTTCTACAAAACAAGAATATACCCTGTTGCTGATGGGGTGTCATTGTTTTTATCGCTGCCTTGGATATACATGTTCCTGAATTTAGGAGGTGGAGGAGCTTCTGAAGGGAGATGTGTATTCTTTTGGATGTTAAATTCAAATATCAGTAATCTTTCTCCAGACTCAGTGACTGGCGACATGGTGGCATAGTGGTTATCATCTCGCCTCAAAGCTAAAAGATCCTTGGTTCAAGAATTTTTCAGCAGTGTTGGGTTATTCCTGAGTTCATTTTTACATACACTTTCTTTGGTCACTGTTAGTTATTTTGTTTTTGGGAGAATCTTTAGAAAATGGCATCCCCAGAGTTTCTTAAAGGGTACCTGTGGTGAATTTGTACTACAAGCTCTTTAAAACGATCACATATGATATCAGCGGTTCCGTCAGGCAAAGTCAGTTGCTTGCCCTCTGTCAAGTACGCGTGAGTACTACTACTACTACTAATACTACTACTACTACTACTACTACTACTACTACTACCAGGCATGTGCAGCGACATGGTGCCTTCTTCATTGGCTGTTCCAGCCCTGGTAGTGACGTGAATTTGTTGTTTTGCCCTATTGGCTGGGCTGTGTGCAGTAGACACCAGTCTAAGATAACACATTATCGGCCAGTGCTGAGCTGTGTCCTCAGGAAAATGGTGGATTTCAAATCATACATCTGCACAAACAACAAGCGCAGAAATCGCGAAAAACATAACATAACATCGGCACAGGGCCATACTCTGAAATCATTTCCTTTCAGACGCAATTCAGCAGTCTGTGAAGACCACTTCAACCCGACCTACTATCGGCGTGACGTCCAGTGACCTATCGCTTAAACATAATTATGCTGTAAGGATGACCAATACCAGTATTCTTTAACTAACAGAAATGCTTATTTAACAATAACTCTTCTTATTATTCACTTCATATGATCTGCACAAGGCAGCACAGTGGTGTAGAAGGTCCTGGTTAGACAAGAGTGTCTTTGTGGATTTTGCATGCTTTCCCTATGCTTGTGTGGGTTTCCTCTGGGTACTCCAGTTTCCTCCCAAAGTCCAAAAACATGTACATTAGGCTAATTGGCTATTCCAAATTGCCCCAGGTGTAAGTGTGGGTATGAATAATGGTGTGTGTGTGTGTGTGTGTGTGTGTGTGTCTGTGTGTGTTGGCCCTGTGATGGTTTGGCGAGAGCTGTTCAGGGTGTAACCCACTTTTACAGAGTGCGAGCTGAGATTCCCAGCCTCCCAGCGACCCTAGTAGGATTAAGCGGCAGCAAGTGAGTGAAAATGAGTGATCTGCACAAATTGCGCCGAGGTTATGATCCATTTGGCCTTCCATAAAATCAGAGACCAGATTCTGTGCGTCTCGGCTATTTTGCTCTCACCCTCTCAGTGCGCTTTTCTCCAATCAGGAAAAAAAATGGAAACCGCAAACAAGGTAGGGGCAGCGCAAAACACTGCATGTTCATGTACTCAGGTGTCACCTGTTAGTGATGTGCATGGGATTTGGGAAAGAAATGTGACCATTTAAAAACACCCACGTTAAAAATCTGTCTCTCTCCCTCTCTTTTTTTGGTATTTTTCGGTTTCAGGTCGTTTCCTCCGGGACATTTCAGGTTCTAAAACTCCCTCTGGGCTTCATTCGCCTATTGGAATGGGTGAGTGTGTGAAAGTGGGATTTTTCTCTTCATTACACTCATGTGAAGTGCACAGTGATGGAATCAAATGTCCATAGTTTGAAGCTCCACTGTTTCAGAGCAGCGCGTTTCAGGGATTATTATAAGGACTGTTTATATATCATATGCGCAACTTAATATACCATCGCGTGTGTGTGTGTGTGTGTGCTTGTTTTACTTTCGGAATGGTGTTAAAAGTTCATTTTTAAGCATTAATTATTGATATGCTTCGAACCTAATAATAATTAATAAGCGTCAGTGCGCGTCTGGCGCAGTGGATCCTGTGCGCGCTCCAGACCGCATCCAGATTGGGAATTTTGACTACAGATGACGTCTTTTTTCCAAAATTACAATCCATCAGTCTTCGGATCAGTCGACAACCCACACTTAAATGATATTCACTCTGACCTCACTCAAATTCAATACAGCTGTTTTCATTAATAGCATATACAACCGTGTGTGGATTTCCTCTGGGTTCACCGGTTTCCTCCCACAGTCCAAACACATGCACATTTAGGCTAATTGAATTGTCTTAATTGCCCCGTTGTGTAAACATGAGTGTAAATATTTGTGTCTCTGTGGTGGTCTGGCAAGCTGGGTGTACCCTGCCTTTGGCCAGAGTCGGTTGGGATGGGCTCCAGCCTCCCCATGACCCTAATAAAGAATTAAGTGATTTAAAAAATAAAATGAAATTAATAGAAGCAAATATTTACTTAGTAACTTTGGATCTAATGCATAGTTCAGTTACTATATGAGCCAAAGTTTGTGGACAATCACTCCCAGTTGTGTTGCCACAAAGATGATGCACATGACTGTCTAGAAAACATGGTTTGCCAAGGCTGGACTGGAAGATCTTGCTCAATATTCTTTCCTCATTCTTACCGAACACTACTGCCAGAGTCAACCTCACCGAACTTCACCATTGCTCACTATTCTAACCACAACTTCACCAAACACTACCGACACAGTCAACCTCACTGAACATCAGTGCCACAGTCAACCTCACTGAACCTCACCATTGCTCAATATTCCAACCTCGCCGAACATCAGTGCCTCAGTCAACCTCAATGAACCTCACCATTGCTCAATATTCCAACCTCAACCTCAGCAAACATCAGTGCCACAGTCAACCTCACTGAACCTCACCATTGCTCAATATTCCAACCTCAACCTCAGCAAACATCACTGCCACAGTCAACCTCACTGAACCTCACCATTGCTCAATATTCCAACCTCAACCTCACCGAACATCAGTGCCTCAGTCAACCTCATTGAACCTCACCATTGCTCAATATTCCAACCTCAACCTCACTGAACATCAGTGCTAGTAACCTCACTGAACACCAGCCCATCATCAGTGCCACAGTTTAATGTAAAAACAATACATTAAACCGAACTGTATGCTGTGGGCTGTAAATGCATTAAAGCTATGGCATGCCACTCAAATGCAATATTATGACTCTACTAATTTTCATTTAGTGCATTGTCCCTTTATAGACATCAAAAGAGATTGTCTTAATTCAAGAAGGTGTTAATTTTATAGGGCCTTTATCTTATTATTATTATTAGTAGTAGTAGTAGTAGTAGTAGTAGTAGTAGTAGTAGTATTGTTATGTAGTTTCTTCTTAAAATAATTCTACTTTCTCCACTAATGAAGCTGAGTTAAATATTTGAACTTAAGGCAAGCATGATGGTGTGACAGTTCATTTGATTGAATGGGTCTTTCGAAGTATATGAGCAGTTCCCAGTAGGACAATCTTCTCCAGCTCCTGTATGTTGAGGGTATATTTCTCTATTCCTTTCTTAACCAAGCCAAGAGCACCAATTACCAGTAACAGCGGTATTGTTGTGGCTCTCATACCTCAGGAGTTCTATCTCCATGTCTTTATATAGATGTCTCCATGTCTTAGATTTTTTTTTTCTTCAGAGAGGTGTTTCTTTCAGTTGGGATGGACATCTCAATCAGGAGACAAGTTTTCCCTTTCTTGTTCTCAATTACTATGTCTGGTCTGTTGGCCTTGATTTCTTTGTCCATTTGGATTGGCATGACCCAATGCATGGTTGTTTATTCATTTGAGTTACTGTTGGTGGTACATGTTCGTAGTATTTGTCTTGGACGTTAATGTTATAATGCTTGCAAATCCCTCAAATGAAGATAAGCTGCTGCCTTGTTGTGCCTATGTATGTTTTCCTTTTTGGACGATTCTGGGCAGCCAGAAAATAGATGATCCTTTGTCTCTCCTTGTTTGTTGCATATTCTGCACATTGTGTTGGTCCTGTCTTTTAAGATCTGGTTTCAGTAGTAGTTGGTCTTAATGCATTGATCTTGCGCAGCTATAATAAAGCCTTCAGTTTCAGACTTCAAACCAGCTGTTTTTAGCCAGTGGTTAAGTAGGAATCCATCTATGTCATTATCATTGATTCTTTTTGGGTATTGTCTATGTAAAGGTTTAATTTCCCATTCATTCTTTCGTTGTTCACAAGCTTTTAGTTTCACTGTTTCTTTTATTCTTCTTGTGTATTTGATGGCTGGTTAATTTTCGTTTATTTCAATCTCCGGTATGTTGAGCTCTTTCTTAAATTTACTGGCTTCATAATGTAGTGAAAGCGTCTTTTTAGGTATGAATCTAAGCCTATTGTTGTTGTCTTGTATGCGGTCTCAATTTGAATTAATCACCTTCCGCCTGCTGTTCTTGGGTGGTAAAGTCTGTTGGCATCTGCTTTTGGGTGATGCATCTTTTCCATTGTTAGCAGTTTTGTCATTTTGCAATCCATTTTTTCCAGCTCTTCTATTTTCCAGGTCAAGACGTTGAAAATTTATGTAACAACTGGCACGGTGAGGGTGTTGATTGCTTCCATTCTGTTTCTGGCATTCAATTCTGATTTAAGCACCTTTTGTATCCATCAGTAGTATTCGTTCCGTATTTTCTCCTTCATCTGCACGTGTTGTATTCCATATCCTTCATTTATGCCTAGGTATTTGTATGTGCTCTCTTGTTCTAGATCTTGGATGGTAGTGTCTAGATCAGTTTTAATGGTTTCTGTGTTTGTTAGCTTGTCCTTTTTAAAAGTAGCTTTGGCATACAGAAATCCATTCTAATATCATCGCTGAAACCTTTAATGGTGAGAAGACCTTTCTGTTCGTCATCATTCTGAGTGTAGATTTTCAAATCATCCAAGAAGTTGATGACTTGATTACCTGTTTTTGTTGCCATAGCTGCTTGTCTTCAATAGAGTAGTATTAGTATCAGTATTATATATTATTTATGTATCCAAATTATTTATTGAACAAACTTGAAGTGATGCACATAAGTTCTTGGTCAGTGTATCCTACAGGCATGTGCAGAAGTCTATGCTGAATATGTGTAACTTTCCCACCACTGTAACTTTTGGACTTATGCCACCAACTCTGAATATTTTTTACTATTTAAAAAAATATAGGATGAGAAGTTCAGTCATCCGGAAGAAGCTCGGAGTAGAACCGCTGCTCCCCTGTGTTGAGGGGAGCCAGTTGAGGGGGCTTGAGCATCTGATTAGAAGACCTCCTGAACAACTCCCTGGTGTGGTGTTTCGGGCATGTCCAACCGGGAAGAGACCCCAGGGTCAACCCAGAACATTCTGGAGGAAGTTTGTCTGGGAATGCCTTGGTGTCCGCCTGTCCCGCCCTATCTCCCCGGAAGAGCTGTAGGAAGTGGACGTATATAGTGAGGTATATCTGTAGGAGCGGGACGTATATAGTGAGGCCTTTCAGTGTTTAAAAAGTAAAGGTTTGTGGTCGGTGTGTAAGAACATGATTCATAGCTTATCCAGAATTTCAGCACTTTAATCTAAGTGTGGATTTCTTTTATTTTATCCCTGATTTTGTGAAAGTGTCTCCAGAAAAACGTCTTTATAAAATGACTTCCTTAAGGTTAAAAGTGCAAATGCTAAAATTGTCACTCTTTGGGAGATAAATTGTAAGAATTCACATATGAAATATTTATACATATCTAAGCACCCGAGGTTCCAACACCAAATTTAGATCATTATTGCACTTGAAGGACGAGGGATGTGAGCATGCTGATGCATCTTCTCTTGGGGACAGGAATCGTCATGCTCCGTGTTTGAAGTGTCCTCGGCACAAACAAGGGCCTTATCGCTCAGGAAACACACACTACTAATCGCATTCAGTCACACTACGGCTTCGCTCTTCTTTTTTTTTTGCTTCATTCTCCATCTCTCGCCAACATTCGGGGCTTTTGTCTATTCACCAGACTCTTTTTTAAATGAGCTGTATTTCCTTTCTTTTTCCTGCACAGGATTTCCATTGCATGAATGGCTTTATTGCTTTGGATTGACTTTTCTTTCCCCCCCTTCACTTCATCTCAATTTCTCTTTTTCAGTTCATCCAAAAAATAAACCATTCACTCCACTGTATATATGAGAAAATAAAAACTACATATTAAAAAATCTGCATATCTGTTTTTTATATAGGATAAACGTCTGATATGTACATTGTTCATGTGGTTATCCAGTCAGCCTTTATGTAGATACACGTCCATAGCTACAGTTAATGTTCATGGTTAATTAAGGAAACAGCAAGGAGGAGGAGGAGGAGAACGGCTAGAATAGTTTAAGCAGAAAGGAAGGCTACAGTAACTCAAATAGCTACTTTTTACAACTGTGATGAGCAGAAAAGCATTTCAAATCTTGAGCTGAATGGACAACAATAGCTGAAGGCAGCCAAGAACAAAATATCACTTGCTCTGAGTCGAATCTGAGCTTGTTTGTCTTGTTAACTACTCTGAGTCAGGAGTTGAGATGCACTTGCATGCCATTGATGCCTTAAAATGCACAAGAATGTCGTCATCTATAAGCCACTGTGTGTGTGTGTGTGTGTGTGTGTGTGTGTGTATGTGTGATGCTTTGTTTTGCATGCCTAGCTGCCATAGCCTATATAATCATAGTTATTAGCCCAGGCTGATGGTTTGGAGGGATCGGGGTTGCTGTTTCCGCCTAAATGGATAAATCGGATATTTTTACTCTTCATAGACTCGAAGCGAGGCAAACTCGGGAAACATCAGAGAACTGTGAATGTGTGTGTGTGCAGGTACGAGGAAGGTCTCGCTTTCTGATCTCAAGGTTAAGTCCGTAATCCAGAGGCACTTCACAAGTGCGATACAGGCAGAGAAGTGGAAGTGTTGTTCAGCATGTGTGTGTGTGTGTGTGTGTGTGTGTGTGTGTGTGTGTGGAAGAGCAGCTCATCCTGACAAGAAGAGTGCTGGAGTGAAAAGCTCAATGGCCTGCAGGTGCTTTCTGTTCTCTTCCACATTCCCTAAAACCAAGGAGGCAGATTAACTGCAGCAACGCGCTTGCACACACACACACACACACACACACACACACACACACACACACACACACACACACACACCCTCCTCTAAAACGCACATCTTTTTTTTATCTCTCTGAAAGAACTTTCTTTCTTTCTTTTAACTTGTACATTTTATTCTTACCTCCTATAAAGGAGGTTATAGGAGGTAAGAATAAAATGTACAATGCATCCAGAAATTGTTTCAAAAGATTCTTTAACATTGTAAGACAATTTTTGACATTTTGGTTCATATGGTATGATTACTGGACTTGGCAGAGGTTTGCACTCTCCGAGTGCTCTTGTTATCTGTTGTTATCCCTACCCTATGTTTCCATCCACCTATTAATTTGCCAAACCACTTAATGCTACTAGGCTCGCAGGGTGGCCGGTGGCTATCTCAGCAAAGGCGGGGTACACCCTGAACAACTCTCCAACCTATTGCAGGGCAACTCACACTCAAACCTATGGGGCAATTTGAAAGAGCCAATTAGCCTAATGTGTATGTCTTTGGACTGTGGGAGGAAACTGAAGTACCCAGAGGAAACCATTGCAAGTATGGGGAGAGCATGCAAACTTCACACAGAAACACACGATCCCAGGACTTGAACCCACGCCTTCTTGCTGTGAGGTGAACATGCTAACCACTATTGCCACAACTATTTTTTAATAACCTAACCTAACAACAATCTATCTATCTATGCATTTTAACTTGCACCAGCATTTGAATAATAGACACTACACATATTGACATGACAGCGCAGCTCCTCTCTTCTCCCGAGTGTCCAGAACATGCGGTCACAAGTCCGATAACATGACTACGAAGTCGATCATCAAACTGCAGCCTAGGGTGTCCTGGTGCGAAGTGCACTTATGGACACCCTTATGTTCGAACATGGTGTTCGTGATGGACAAACTGTGACGAACACAGAAGTCCAACAATGAAACACTATTCGGGTTCAGGTCGGAGAGGCTGTACCTACCAGTCACACCAGGTCACACTGTCATTTCCCACGTGGGTCTTGAAGTCTCCCAGGACAACGAGGGAGTCCCCAGGGGGAGCGCTGTCTAGCACACCCCTTAGGAAGTGGGTACTTTGAACTGTCATTTGGTGCATAAGTACAAACAACATTTGGGACCCGTCCCCTCACCTAGATACCCTTTCATCAACCGGGGAGAACCCCAACATGTGGGCACCGAGACGGGGGCAACAAGTATGCCCACACCGGCTCAGTAGCTGAAGATCAGTCCGGCAGAACCCACGCCTTCGGCTGCCACCCGGCTCACACTGCACCCGACCCCTATTGCCCTTCCCATCTCTGGTGGGTCCATGGGAGGGCGGACCATTGTCTACCCTTCGGGCTGAGCCCGGCCGGGCTCCAGGGGCAGAAGCCCGACCACCAGGCGCTCGCCTTCGAGCCCCTCCCCCAGGCCTGGCTCCGTGCGGGACCCCGGTAACCCGTGGAAGAACTCAGGGAAACTGAGTCCTTGCATTTATATAAGAGACACGTGAGCTGGAGAAACATCTGACAGTGTACTGCAGCAGTGTGAAAGCAAAGCTGCTCTTCATCTTCTTCATCATCACGTGCACATCCACCCTCCTCATACTCTTCCATGCCCTGCAGATCAGCGCACAGCTGCACGAGACTGATAAACAAGTTACAGCACCATTGCCCCCACCCTGCACTGCACTCTCTCTCTCTCTCTCTCTCTCTCTCTTACATACTCACTCTCTCTCTCTCTCACTCACACACACACACACACACCATGTTTAATGCTTTTTCTTTAATTAATCAGGTAGATAAGAATGTCTGAGCCATAGGCTTAACTGAGAACAAGTGAGGATGTTGGTACTGTCAGTGTGAATCTCTCATGTGGCTGTGTTAATTCTCCATTCATTCTCCAGTCTGTCTCATTTCTCTCTTTATTTTAGAAGATCATTAAATCTTTGTGATGCTCAACCACTGCTTCATG
Source organism: Neosilurus mollespiculum (assembly GCA_030014195.1). NCBI lineage: Eukaryota > Metazoa > Chordata > Actinopteri > Siluriformes > Plotosidae > Neosilurus > Neosilurus mollespiculum. The sequence goes on along the minus strand of JAQMYF010000023.1, from coordinate 17,533,981 downwards.
GGGGGAAAATAAGAGGAAGAAATGTTTTGTTATTAGCTATAATATGCATACAATTAGGGTACAGCAAGACTAGTATTTAGTAAATCATGACACTTGTGCGGGCGGCATAGTGGTTAGCGCGTCCGTCTCAGAGCAAGAATTTCCTGGGTTCAAGTCCCAGGCTCAGGTGTTTCTGTGCGGATTTGTATGTTCTCCCCATACTTTGGTTTCCTCCCACAGTCCAAATGATATGCACAATGGACCAGTTGGCTGTTATAAATTACTCTGAGGTGTGAGTGTGACTGTAAATGGTTGTGTGATGGTCTGGCTAACTGTTCAGTGTGTACCCCTTCTTCGCCCAGTGCCGGCTGAGATAGGCTCCAGCCTTCCTGCATCCCTATTGGATTAAGCAGTTTAGCAAATGAGTGAGTAAGTGAGTGCCACTTATGACACTTATTAGCTTTCAGTTTTTAAGATATATTTTGTAGTTTTAATTTTTACTGTAATATTGTGGAGGAGCAAGCAGTGCTGCTCTCTCACAGCTCCAGGGACTGATCATGAACATGCAGTACTATCCACATAGAGCACTGCATGTTCTTCCCAAATTATTGAGGGTTTCCTCTGGGTTCTCTGGCCAAAGATATGCCAGCTGATAGACCTGCTATGATCATCACCACTAGGTTTACAGTAAATGTGTATTCTAATGGTCTTCAATGGAGTGAAGCCAAAATGTTAATCAGAACGGAGCAATCTTATCTATCATAATAATAATAATAATAATAATAATAATAATAAAAATAATAATAATAACAACAACAATAACAACGATTATAATCAGCCAATCTAAAATGAAAAGCACTGAGATATGACTAAAGGCTTAGAATTTATTTAAGTATGACATGTTAAAGAAACTAGAACTTCTTAAGTCCCTAAAAACCAGTAAGTGAGCAGAAAGTAATCGCTAGTGCATCTGAGCCCTCTGCTGGCGGGGAACAGCTCTGGTTACACGCTTAAAGAATGAGTACTGTAATGAGATCGTATATATGGTTATGTAGATATACTGTATCTGTGTATGTACTGTATATTCTTGTGTGTTCAATGTGTTGAATGTTGAACTCCTAAATTACATTACATTTATGGTATTTGGCAGACACATTGAGTGATTCACATTGAGTGAATTACATTTATCATTTTTATATACAGCTGAGCAATTGAGGGTTAAAGGCCTTGCTCAAGGGTCCAACAGTGGCACCTTGGTGGTACTGGGGCTTGAAGCCCTGAACATTCGGATCAGTAGCCTTAACCCCTGAGCCACCACTGCCCTTGAGCCACCACTAACTCCTTATTCTTCTTCTTCCAGTGCATATCAGACCACCATCTAATGTATTATCTAACTGATGCTTGGTGCAGGCAAGCCCTCCTTGTGGAGTGTAAATCAAAATCATTATCCAACTAGAAAAGCCCTCGGAGAGCGCAGACCTCAGCCAAGGCTGTTCAGTACCCCTATATGGTACTGTAAGACATGCAGCATTATTATAAATGCAACATTTGTTTATTATTTGAGCCCTACAATGCAAACGCGCAACCATTTATATGATTGCATTGTGTGTAGGGCCTGCCTTGAATAAGAGGCCTTGCGCTCGGATGAGTAGGTAGTAATAATTGGATTATTTTTGTATTAGTTGTCTTAAAAGTTGCACAGGAAGGTAAAGGAATGGGATTACACCATCGAACACACTCCTGGAAGTTGTGATTTGGTATGGTCTGTCATGCATCATCTGCGCTAAGAAATCTTTAAAAATTTCCCGCATCCAGACAATAATCAGCATCACTCAGCATCACTACCTTGTATCACTTTTGACATCCTGAAAATTTCATCAAAATCCTTTCATAAGTTTTTGAGTAATGTTGCTAATAGACAGACAAACAAACAAACAAACAAACCAACGCCTGTGAAAACTTAACCTCCTTGGCGGAGGTAATTATAATGTTTATATGTACAATTAAAAACTTAGGTTTGAGGTTAGCGGATCTTGATGCTGCACTACACACTCTTGAAGCTGGAGACTGAATTGCTGACCACGATATGTGCTGGTACGCTGTTCCCTATCCGGATGGAATCTGGGAAGAACAAGTGTTGGTATGTCTGCATTCTTGCATATGGAACGAGGAATATATCAACAATTCATGATTTGATCTGTTCTGATTGCTACTTGGTGATTCACTATGCGGAACATGATGATGGTCTAGCTCAACGCAGCCATGCATTGCACCATTTCTAGTTTGTAGATGTTACTGGTGGTGTGTGGATCCCATACTATACTGGCATATTCCATCTGTCACCTGTCACGAGCTTTATAACGTAGGTCCATGTGATTTTCTGATACCTCCTGTTAGTCTGCCATGGAATACCCCTAAAGCCAAAACTTTTTTTGTTTGAGATTTCAGTAAATTCTCATAGAGAATCTCATTAACCTCCCTGAAAAAGCTATCAACCTGAACTTGTATTAGAAAATAACAGAAAGTGTATCACCTGGTCTGTTTTGCTGAGCCTGTCCCCATTGTGGCCTCAGATTCCTATTCTTGGCTTACAGGAGTGGAACCCAGTGTGATCTTCTGCTGTGGTTCATGATTTGATCTGTTCTGAGATGCCTTTCTGCTCACCACAGTTGTAATGATTGGCTATTTCAATGAACATAGCCTTCCTATCAGTGTAAACCAATCTGTCTGTTTTCTTCTGATTTCTGCAATCAACAAGACATAAAAAACAGCATGCAGTGGAGGGCTTTTCAACATTCTGTGTACTTGTGTCTGAAAATCACAGATCAGTACACTCCAAAATACTCAAACTGGTACCAACAACTTCACCACAATAATAAATAATTATTAATGAATAAATGACAGATGACACTCTGGAGATAATAAGGGGCAGCCGTGGCCTGATTTTTAGAGAACCGGGTTTGGGGCTGAAAGGCTGCTGGTTTGATTCCCGGAACAGCAGGAAAAATATCCTCCTCCTTCATGGCTGAAGTGCCCTGCTCTGCGGGCACCACAATGTGGCAGTGCACTGGTCCTGTGTGTGTGTGTCTCTGTCTACATGTGTGTGTGGGCTTACTTTGGATGGCTTAAAATGCAGAGCCAAATTTTCCTTGCGGTATTAATATAGTACATCAAAATAAAAATACAAACAAGACAGAATTGAAGCTGTTGACGTGTATCCGTCACATGACTGGGTGCTTGGATAAATGCATGAATGACAATTAGTTATTCAAATACAGGTGTATTATAAATATGTATAAAGATCCAGTAGGAATCTGATTGACATCAAGTTTGGCTTTTGGTGTTTCTACCACCAGATGGTACTGTTTACCTCTTTCATGGTCACTTAGAAAAGTCCACTGCATGAATGTGGAGTTTCCTCTGCCTGGCCAGGAAAACACACACACACACACACACACACACACACACACACTCTCTCTCTCTCACTCTCTCTCTCTCTCTCTCTCTTTTTCAAAACCACTTAATCCTATTACGGTCGCAGGGAGGCTGGTGCCTATCTCAAGCAACTCTGGGCACAGGCAGGATATACCCCATATCTCTCGCCAGACCATCATAGATCCAACACACACTCAACCATTCACACTCACATCCACACCTAGGGGCAATTTGGAACAGCCAATTAGCCTAATGTGCATGTCTTTGGACTGTGGGAGGAAATCAGTGTACCTGGAGGTAACCCACTCAAGCACAGGATGAACATGCTAACTCCACACAGAAACGTCTGAGCCCGGGACTTCAATCCAGGACCTTCTTTCTGTGAGGCAGACGTATTAACCACTACACCACCATGCCACCCACACCACACATAATAAAAAATCTTCCACGTCATGGCCACATTACATATTACATATTTCTAAACATTCAATTACAAGTTCTCATCGGTGTTTGACCTTTGGATGTAGATATGCCTGTGTTTTCATCTGACACCTTCTTAGACTTCTCTGGCTTTGAGTCTTGGATTTCTCATCAGTAAACCCACTATCAGTTGACTAATCTTGAAAGAGAAAGTCCCATTCTTTGAAAATAGATGGAGTTAAAAGTTATAGAACATTCTACGGCTGTGGAATCTCCTCTTTGCCATTATGGTGCCAGATGATTGCTTGTGGCTTGGATGCATTAGCTTGGCTGGTAAAACCCTCGGGATGCCGCAGGATTACACTGCACTCACTGAATCCTGGCCATGCTGACATGATAGAAAATGATGACTACTGCTCATTACTGGCCCAGCAGATGTTGCACACACATGAGCAGGTGTAACGGGGATCTTACTGACTTTTCCTCCCACACACAGTCCACCTGTTATTTCGTTTCCATCTTCCTCTCACTTTTCTTACTCAACCTTACTAACTCTCATCCATAAACACACACCCCCACACATGCCTGTCCTGAATATTCCAGCATGAACGCTCCAATGACGGATGTCTTATTTGCTTTCCCATCATTGCATCAGTATGGTTGCTCTTCCTGGCTGTCTGGTGGGCAGGGTTCTAGCCGGCACATGTTCCTGATGACTCAGATTTAAAGTTTGAAAATCTCCTTCTTGACCATTTTTTATTCATAATATATATACCGTGTTTCCCCGATAATAAGACCTACCTTTACTTCTGCAGAACGGTCCAAAATAAGCCCTACCCCGAAAATAAGACCTAGCTAAATCCATATTTTGTCTGCACCCTCC
>JAQMYF010000023.1:17462148-17479039 GCA_030014195.1 Neosilurus mollespiculum | reverse complement strand
ATAAATATATATATATATATATATATATATATATATATATATAGATAGATAGATAGATAGATAGATAGATAGATAGAGATATTTGTCTGTTTTTGTTTAATAAATATATTACAGTGTTAATTTCAGTCAACTATTATGAATTGTAATTTATTATAAATCTCTGCAATATGGTGTCCAGAATGAACTCGCCATTGCGTTTTTCAAGTTCATATCTAAACTCACTAACATGAAAACACAAATCAAACTTCAGAGTAGTTTTAATTAAATAATGAAAAAGTGTGGCTTGTTCCCATGAACAGTGTTGTACATGTTTTAGGTGTTTGGGTAGAAAATTCTGGAATAATAAGTTCAAACGTGTCAAGAAGTAAAATTGCTGTAGAGTTGAATTTTTGAAATCAGTATGTGCTGTAAACATGGGTGCATTATGTAACATTCGTGTTTCTTATTTCATAAAAATGTTATGTACTATTTGTTATTGTTATATATTTATTTTAAATGATACATTAGTACTGTGTTGTGATTGGGGTTTAAGTCCATATAGAATATGTTTTGATCATTTAAAGTTATTTATTTCTTCTTATTAACCCCCCCCCCCCTTTCATTCTGGCACCCTACGGCAGGATTGGTCAGTTCACGATCCAATCAGCTTGCTGCTTGTGAGTTCGAACTACTGACCAATCACCGCTCAGGGTTTGCGTCCCGCAGAAATACGGGTAGGGAATGAAAACACGCCTGTTCCCGTTTGACAGGCAGACAGTGGTGGTGGAGGGATAAGTGGCGTTGTGCGCACGCGCGCTGGTGAAATGACGCGCTCGGTCCCAGAATGCTGCCTGGTAAACAGACATGGAAGCACCTGGTGAAGACCTCCACAGTCCCTGAGCATTGCACCGCCGCTCCGAGTTCCTTCTCCAGTCTCATTCTCAATCTCCTCTAACGGCTCACACATCTGCTCGCTCTCGGAGCCTGGCTCGGATCTCTGAGGTCCGGGACGTAGGTAAGAGAACAAAGATGACAGCGGTATTAGCTGCTAATGGCTGTTCTGGTGCTCAACAGAGACAGTTTTAATGCTAGCGATGCTAACCCTGGGCTACAAATGGCTTCAGTTAGCCCGCTAGCACCGCTAGTGCGGAAGCTAAGCGTACCACAGAGAGTCGGGGTTTAAGGCTAATAGGCTAGCCGAGGCTAACACTTCAGTTAGCAGAGAAGATAACCTGCTGCTAACGCGCGCGCCCCCCTGTTCCTCCTCCCCCTCCTCAAATGGCAGTAACATTTCATTTTGGTGACGTAATTCTTCTCTAAGTTTAAATTTTGCCTGTTTTTAACACTGTGGTGTTTCGACGGGAATTTGTCGGACATTTTGTCGTGACTTTATCAGTGGCACTTTTTCTGGTTTGTTTTTGTTTCGCCATTTTTAATTTTTTTTTTTTGCTTTCAGTCTGTCCAAGTGCACTTGTTCTAGTGAAGTGAGCAACTCGAGCAGGCCTCGGAATGAATGGAGCGGTGACAGCTAACTGACACGGACAAAAACAAAAGTTTAGAAATCACATTCAGAGCCAAAATAACAAGTTATTCTTTATGTTCAACCACCTGGATTCTAGACTGCGACCTAAACTGTAAAACTAATCGAGTTTACCGAGAGAAATTACCCGGAGTTTCCATATAATAACATTTTAATTTTGTTTTATCAGTGTTTTCATCCAGACATAAAGTGGATAAATTTAAAATTTTTAATATCTAGGAATGACACTTAATTATAATTATATATAATTCCTTACATTGTTGCTGAAGAACATGGCTTTTATTATGCTAATAAGGCTGAATTGTAAACAACACGGTTCTGCCTACACATGGTCACTACATAGGACTCTTAGTATTGTTATTTACTGTATTGAGTGCACTATTTTAACTATAAGAGACTGATTCAGGAGTTAACCCATTAAACTCAGCCTTTTGCCAGTGACTGTGATCTATCATGACCTTTTTTCTGGATGTTTTTGGCTTTTTCTTTAAGGTTTCCATCCGGGATACACTCCAAAGAGCTGTAGCTCTGAGGTATGATATGATCGGAGAGGATTTTGATTTGATATTTGACAATGCTATAGAATCTGGACGATTTGGAAGTGATCTGATTCACTATAGAGAATATCAGTACTGGGGTATATTTACGTCCACTAATCACCCAATCGTTTCGAATCGCTGACCCGAGCCTGAGTTTGATTTCTTGCTGTTTCCAGTAAGAGAGAACGCTTCCTAAAGTTTACTTTAAGAGATATTGTATTTTAAGTAATTTAAGCAAGCTGCAGGCTTATGGTCAGGCTGCAAACCACATTTGCATGAATGCCATTTCCAGTGCTGGTGATAATGTCAGGCGTGGCGTATAACATTTTAAAGTGGCAATTCCTTTTCAGCACAGTGACATTAATGCACATTCTTTCTTACACACATACCCTTTCTCTTCCTGCTGTCTGCACACTATTCTCTGACATGCCCGTTTACTTTAATACAGGAAACATTTAGGATTGAATTCATCTCTGTTATCATGTAACAAAGCTTGGAATGTTTTAGAAAACCCATAGAGTTTTCAACGCTCTTTTTTTTTTTCTTTCTTTTCCTGTGGAAGAGGGATTAACAGGATGCCAAATGCAGAGCTCTCAGGTGGTTAACCAGGGATAGTGCTTATTGGATCGGATTACTCTGTAGCGGCGGGTTGCTCCATAAGTAGCTCATGTACCAGAAAGCCACAACCAGATTCACTTGGCCTTCATCCGAGCGGTGTCTCGTGTTGGCTGACACGCGGGCGACTCCCTAAATGGCGATTATTGTGCGTGGACGATGAAAACAGTACGATCAGCTTTCCCTCTCTGCCTCTGCCGTGTGCCCGCAGGTCCTGAGTTCAGCGCGGGTGGTTGAGCAGGATTGCCAAAGCTGACGCGGATCTTCTGATTCGGGCTGTGGAGTTCAGTTTTTCACTGTTCGCTAGGTTTGAGATGAAAATCAGACGCCGTGTCACAACTCTGGGTTTTGACTGATGGTATACTTGTGTCCTAGTGAACCAGTATCATAATTAATTCACTGATAGTGGCTTTAAAGCACTTATGTAAGTTGCTCCGGATAAGGGAATCTGCTATGGCATAAATGTCAATAATGAACGATGTGTTGTATTTACCGTGCATTTAACAGTTCTTCCATGATCTCTGATCCAATATGAACTCGTAGGGGTATTAGTCATATCCGAGCTTTTATTCTGTTCACCAAATTGTAAGACGTCTGGCATTTTGATTATTTTATTCAGGTTCTTGGAAAAAGAACCATCAAACACTTTTCGGTTAGCATGTAGAGCTAGCTGCAGTTGAGTGGTTACGATGCTAACTCCCCAGTCTCCGGCGTCAGTTGAATTCCGTTAAAGTCGTATTTGGTGGGGGAAAAACATCTCATTCTTAAAAGCAAAAAAAAATTAATTCTTACTGTCAAATTGTGTTGCTTTTCATGGAATAAGTCAAGAACGAACTGAAGAAATGACCGCCTAGGGTTACGCGATCACTTCCCTTTATTTTTTGCTTTTTTGTAGTGATTCCTACTAATGCTGTATGGAGTGATATCCTATAGTAGATTAGCCAATCAGTGTGATACTTTTTTTCCTGATATACTGTATAATAGTGAGCACACACACACTCGGAGCAGTGGGCTGCCACGCATTGTGGCGCCCGAAGAGCAGTTGGGGGTTAGGTGCCTTGCTCAAGGCCACTTCAGCCATGAAGGTGGAGGAAGGGAAGGTGCAGCTCACTCCCCCACCGCCACACATTTTTCCTGCTGGTTTGGGAATCAAACCAGTGACCTTTAGTTCCCAAACCTGTTTCTCTAACCATTAGGCTACGGCTGCCCCTATATACACAGATATACAGTGTTTACGGATAATTGTGTTTACATTTCATGTAATGCAGCGTCTCTGAAACAACTGGGTCACTTATTTATAGCCGGTATGAACAGTTTTTGCGCTCATTATTCTGTATTATTTCTTTTTCTTAACGTTAAAAAAAAAAAAAAAAACTATATTAACGCCCTCTAATAGGAGATGCCTAGTTTTCTTCAAAATGATGATGTTGGTGGAGCTGAGCTCAAAGCTGGCAGGTCTGGGATAAGGTTAGGATGATCACACACACACACACACACACACACACACACACATGCACAGTGCTACGATTAGTTGGACTCCTTTTGTTTTTGTGGCGTTGCAAAGGCCAGTGGTGTCATAGCGATTCATATCAGTACAGTGTCTCCATGTTATCACTTCACACTGAAATCACAGGCGTGAACACATTGTAGGAGTTGATATAGATTGAGCAGGAGGATTGTTTTACATCTGCAGTCTGTTTGAACGAAGGATTGGTCAAGTGCACTGTCTCTGTGCGTTCCTTCAGGCAGACCAGAACAAGCGCTCATGCACCCGGGCGTGAACCAGGATAACACAACTGATCGGTGAGGGTCAGAGCGAGGGGTGTTGGGGTGCTTCCACGGGAACACGAAGAGCAGTGAGAAATTGGTTCGACTCTGATTCGACTGCAGGCGGTGAAGCAAACTTTGCGGTTCCTTGTGTTCCGAGTTGTGAATGTGAGCTGCTAAACTGAGCCAAAAGACAGAGCTGTATTTATAGCGCTGCAGAATTGTGTGTTGTAGAAAACAAGCACTGGCTTTTATATAATTAGGAAATCGTATACTGAGCTTGGTGTTCTCTGGATTTGTATGATTTCTGAGTTGTATCGTTCTGACCAATGAATTTTTTTCAAATCTGCTCATCCTTCATCCAGGACCTTTGTTTTTTTTTTTTTTTCTCTCTCTTTTTGGGTTGAATGTTTCTGGGTTTCAACCTGGTGGCTGACTAAAGGCTTTCTGCGTAGAATTTACATGTTTTCCCTGGTTTCCCTCTGGGTGCACATGGTTTGTATTCATAACAGCTCAGATTAGTTTTGATTCTGACTCCTTAAATTGAACCAACAGGTTCCAAAGCATCCTGAGACAACGAGCTGACCGTCAGACGCAATAACGCCATCGTTGCACACCTGCGTCCTATTGTTACCTGTAGTTTTATGATCTGTTTCACACCTTACTGGCATTAAATTCAGCCCTCTAATCACTTTTTTTTTTTTTTTTTTGGAAAAGTGAGCAAAGCAAGCAAATCTTAATCCAAGCTTGTAATTTGACTCACTGGACTTTCTTCTCGTTATACTTTACCAATTACAACATTTAACGTATTAAAATCTTTCGTAAGTCATGGTCTATTTTGTCTACGTAAATGAATTAACTCTTGCTTGTTTTTTTTCTGTGTGTAGGTCCATCATACACACTTTCACCAGAAGGTGGAGGAGAGACCAGAGTGTAGGTTGGATTGTGTACTGGGGATACAGCAGTAGATTGATTCATAATGTGGAGCAAATCGTTCACCTGCACTGAATAGATCCTTTTCTTTTAGCCGTATACGTCGTGTGAGTGTGTCGGCTGTGTGAGGCAGCTTACAGTCAGTCACAGTTTGTGAGGATGAACTGGGAACCATTACGAGTTGCAGTGGGTTTTAGCACATAGATTCGATTCCATTCATTTTGATGTGAGTCTGATACACAATCTAATGATTTGATTCGTTTCTGATTCATTAGCAATTTATTTGGAATGATGGGAACTAATATCACAAGAACAGGAAATAGTGATATTGAATCTCGTGAGCATATTACATACAGTATGCTATATTACCCACAATGCCTTTCAACTCTCTGCAGGTAGCAGTGGTGCAGCAGGATTCATAGATCTCGCTCATCTCTGACCAGAGAGCGCTGCGGCCTTCCAGCTCGGTCATCAGTAGATCTCTAATGAAGCCGAGTGGAGTGTTTATTCACTGTAACATGAAGCATTGCATTGCATTCTGGGACTGTGTGTCCAGAGCTTGTGTTGACTTCTCCACCTCTGTGATGATGGATCTCATGACGGTCTCATCAGAGGAAAAGATGAAGGGAATGATGTTTCCTTTTTGCTGGTAAATTGTGCTAGAAGTAACTTCTGAGAAGGAATCAGGAAAAATACACCAACCAGCACCACATCAGCACCACAGTTAATAAACTCAAAGCTGATTTATACATTTCTGAATAATCTGTGTTTCATGATGTTGGTGTTTGGGCTTGTTTGAGGTGTGGATAGTAAATAAATATTCCTCCTCAGTAAGGATGTTCCACAGCTGCTCTGTTTTACTGAACAAAGACTGACAAGAAAACTCATCTTTCGTTCATTTTGAACGTGTGTGTGTTGCTGATTCACGTGATCCGGACTAAAGTTTTAATCCCTGTATAAATCCTGTTTGGTGTTAAATCTGAGATTCATCTGATTATATTCGCCGTGATGCAAGCTCACACCGGGAGTCGCGAGCACAGCTCAGAGGTGTAGGAGGGGAAATCATTGCGGGTTCGGTGTGTTTTAACCAGTGTGTGTGTGTGTGTGTGTGTGTGTGTGTGCGTGCGTGCGTGTGTGTGTGTGCGCGCACGCTTCATTCTAGCGGTGAAGCATGTCAGAAAGGGCCGAAGAGGGCGAGCCGCGGGCGGAGCAGCGCATCAGAGCGCCGCCCAGACACCAGCAGCAGCGGACTGAAGGCTTGTCAGCAATGGCAGCCATTGGCGAGCGTGCGGCGTCTCTCCCGAGTCCGGAAGTCATGCTGGGCCAGGCGTGGAGCTACTGGGTGGACGCCGTGAAGCTGCACGCGAGCGATGGTGAGTGCTCCAGCCATAACCAATAGCAACGAGAAAAAAAAAAACACAAAAAAAGAAGGCAGCTGGCACTAAAGAAGCGACAGCAGAGCAACTGTTTACCTGATTATCCGAACATTCAGTCAGCTCACCATATTCATACCCCACAGTTTACCCCTTTATACCCCTAGTTTACCCGTTATACCTCACAGTTTACCCATTTGTACCCCTAGTTTACCTGTTTATACACCACAGTTTACCCGTTTATACCCCTAGTTTACCCGTTATACCTCACAGTTTACCCATTTAAACCCCTAGTTTACCCGTTTATACACCACAGTTTACCTGTTTGTACCCCTAGTTTACTCGTTTATACCCCTAGTTTACCCGTATATTCCTTACAGTTTACCCGTTTGTACCCCTAATTTACCCGCTTATACACCACAGTTTACCCGTTTATACCCCTAGTTTACCCGTTTATACCCCACAGTTTACCCGTCTATACCCCTAGTTTACCCGTCTATACCCCTAGTTTACCCGTTTATACCCCTAGTTTACCCGTTTATACCCCTAGTTTACCCGTTTATACCCCACAGTTTACCCGTTTATACCCTCTAGTTTACCCGTTTATACCCCCTAGTTTACCCGTTTATACCCCTAGTTTACCCGTTTATACCCCATAGTTTACCCGTTTATACCCCTAGTTTACCCATGTATACCCCACAGTTTACCCCTTTTATACCCCACAGCTCACCATGTTTATACCCCACAGCTCACCGTGTTTATACCCCACAGTTTACCTGTTTTTTTTACCCCACGGTTTACATGTTTATCCATTCATACCTCACGGTTCACATGTTCATACCCCACAGTTCATCCGTTCATACCCCATGGTTTACATGTCCATACCCCTAGTTTACCCGTTTATACCTTACAGTTTACCCATTTGTACCCCACAGTTTACCCGTTTATACCCTAAAGCCAACCGTGTTTATACCCCACAGTTTCTGCATTTATACCCCACAGTTTCTGCATTTATACCCCACAGTTTCTGTGTTTATACCCCACAGTTTCTGAATTTATACCCCAAAGCTCACCGTGCTTATGCCCTACAGTTTACCTGTTTATACCCCGCAGTTTACCTTTTTTTTACCCCACAGTTTACATGTTTACCCGTTCATACCCCACGGTTCACCCGTTTCTACCCCAGAGTTTACATATTTATAGCTAGTTTACAGAAATAGCTACTTGCTGTACAATTTCACAGCTGGAGACCTGTTTACCAGACTGTTCATCTCACTAACCGAAAATATTTACTTGTTTATGAGAGAGTTTATCTGACTGTAGAAGTCTGTGTTATATTTTATTATCTATCCACTGATCAGTTTAGTAAACAATTACTGTTTCTTTCAACATTCTCACATAGTTCATCTAATTGGCTAAATATTTATCTGACTGACTGATTACCAGTTGATCTGAATTCTCACACCTTTCATCTGACTACTGTTTCCTGTTTACTGTTAATGAAATGTTTACTTATCATACGAGCTGCTCACGTGTTTGATAAATGTGTTTATTGGATCTATTCTCTCATTATTTTGGTATTTATATTGGTATATTTTGGTACTCTTCTCACACTTACCGATGTTCCCACTACATCCTCAAAAAATAGCTGGACTCAATAAGAACCTGTACAACTTAATAAGAGCACAGTAGAAACCCGTAAAGACGTGGTGTGGTCACTGAGGATGTAATCCAACTTTGAACATGTTAAAAAATCAGTGAGAAAGTGGTTAAGTGCGCGGTGAGAGCTGATTGGATGCAGTAAGAGTGTACTGGATGTGGCGTGCCTGGGATCAAGCCTGCGGTAAGAAATTAGAGGGAACATGTTAGATGCAGGCCCGGTGGTAGGGTGCTGGATTACTGATCCCCAAGTTCGGGGGTTCAAGCCCCACTGTCATCGAGTTGTCACTTCTGTCCCCCCAGTGCTGCTAACTGGGTTATCAAAGGCCGGCCATGTCTCTCGCAATCTGTGGTGAGAGGCATGTAAATTAACCATTGCTGGCTTTTGTAAAGAGTTGACTGCATATCCGTCAGCGTGTTTCTGCCCCTCGATGGCCTGGCGAGCTCTCCAGGGTGTACTCTGGCCTTGCCGAGTCGGCTGAGATGGGCACCAGCCTCCCTGCGACCCTAATTAGGATTAAGCGCTTCAGAAAATGAATGAATGTTAGATGCAGTGAGAACCTGCATGGACATAGTAAGGAAGCATCTTTCCATTTTCACCAGGTCCCTCCTCAGTTCATCAAATATTTTCGAACACAAGTCGATCTTCATGTCTTCACCTGAGTGTGATGGGGTGGAGTACATGCAGACGTTTTTCTGAATCTCAGCTGATGTATCTGATAATAAGTTGAATGAAGTCTTTATCTGGGAGATTCCTGTTACTGTTCGTCCTCTTCAGCTTTTAGGTGACTGATTCGGATATTACAGCTGTTTACTCTGGTGTGTTTTCATGGTTATCTCTTTATCCTGATTCTGGTAGTTACCGATTAAACTGTAACCTGTTTATCTGTTTGTTTATTTGTTTAAAGTGTCTCTTTTTGACTCCTGTCTGTAGGCCTGGAACCAGAAGAAAGTTTTAAAGAGTGCGGAAGGAACCGAGAAGCCATGCGCCTGTGCAGAGACGGTGAGCGCTCGCTTTTTCTTTCTTTTTTCCTTCTCTTTCTTTCTCTCTATGTTTATCCCCCGTTTTCTCTTCACTCTCACTTTTTCTTTTCTTTTTACTATTTTCTTTCTCTTTCCTTCTCCTTTTATTTCTTTTTCCTTCTTTCCCTCACTTTCTTTTTCCTACTTTCCTTCTCATTATTTTTTCTCTCAAGGTTTCTTCCCTCTTTTTTTCTTTTTATTTCTTTCTTTCCTTGTCTCTTATTTCTTTCTCTATTTTCCTTCTCTCTCATTCTCTCTCTCTCTCACTTTCTTCGTTTTTTTCTTTTCTATTTCTTACCTTTTCTCTATTTAGTCTTTTTCTTTTTCCTTCTCTCTATCTTTCTGTCTTTCTCTATCTTTTGTTGAGGAAAATCTTGTTGAGATTTTAAAGCTCAAGTGTGTAAGGAAATGATTGCACGAAGGGAGTATTGACAATACCTGTAGTAATAAAAAAATAAATACATAAAACTAAGTGGCCGAGCAGCTGATCTTACTCTACTGTTTGAGTTAACAAACAGTAGAGTAATGAATACAAGATCAAATACAAGATCAGTACAAGATCAAATCCTCGTCTACACATTTTACAGAGGAGTCATAGTTATATTCCTGTCTCGTCATCATCCGCCAGCTTTACACGTTTGCATTATAAAAACTGATTATTAAATAATGAATCTGCATGAATACGCGTCATCACTTCTGTTTAAATCACAGACGCACTATCACGTTTACCCCACTGATGACTTCAGTCCTTCTTAATGTTCTCACTGTATCTCATACAGTTACACGTCCATGAACTTTGGAGCGTGGGTGTCAACTGCAAATCAAAATATGATTACGAAAGTATTTACCCCTTAAAGAGCTCTGGTGCATGTACTCTCCATCAGAACTTCACTCTTAGTTGAAAGCAAAGTGTCATGTTGGCTGAGTGGATTGGTACAAACCCAAGAAAGTGGATCTTCCCCTGCAAGAGTAAGTGATAAATCCCTCCTGTGGCTTCTAGTCTCTTGTGGGTGTGTTCATATTTCTAAGCTGTGCTGTCTGGAGGATATTTATTTGTTTATTGATTTATTGATTTAAGTTCATTAATCAGTGTAAACATCAGTCATTGATTTTCTCATTATGTATCTGGTTTCAAAGAAGCCGTACTGTACTTACTTATGCCCTTAGATAAGCACATGACACACCGACAACCTCTGCTACTTCCTTTCAAGCTTTATTACTTCATAATGACACATTTAATGAGATGTAAACAGGATAGGACCAGATCATTGTTATAATTATGTGGTAATTAATAGCCGATTTGAAGTATAATTTTGTACATGAGGAACTGAAGAAATAACAGACCACACCGGAGCTTCCACTAGCAAATTGAAGAAACTGAACAGGGCAGAAACACAACTTAAAATATCTGTGTTTTGCATCAAGACAAATGATACAAACAAAAGCAAATCCATTTAATTTATAAACTGTTAGACGGTTAAAATAAGTGAGGCGGGTTTTTCGAACTCGAGTCTGTGGGTTAACAATACTCGCTCGTGCACCTGCCCATCTCTTAACCGCGTGAGCTAATACTGCGCCGAGCAAAAGCAGCGGATATGCTTTACTTTTACTCTCTTCCCCAAAACCACGGTTAGACCCATGTTAATATTTAGTCATGACTTATCTTGGCTGTTCGTGTTATGTCCTTGTCCAAACCGAAATTTCAGGAACCGACACATCTCTACCAGCTATTAAAGGACACCGCACTAAACGTACCCCTTCATGTGCATTTGTTGATACTGCCAGGAAATCCTATCTCATTAACATACAGGACATCTCATTAACAAAAGTAATGCGTAGTGGTGCGCGTGGTAGCGGTGCATGTGGGTTTGCTTATGTACCTAAGTATTGTTTGTTGCCGTGCAGGCATTATGAACTAAATACAGGATCTAGGAATTATGATAATGTATGCGTGACTGAGAAGGGGCATTTCCCATTTCTTATTAAAAGCAGATATTGCTGATTGTCCAAAGTATTAACCCACGTCCGGGCTATGCGCAATTCTTTATTTTGATTGGTCGTCCCCTCCTCAAAGTTTAATGTATGCGGGAGGCACAAAAAAAGTGCGGGAATCCAACACAAGGCCGCATGCTAACAGGAGCTCTGCACACTCACTGTAGATTTTGAACGAGGCATCTCTGGAGCCAGTTCTTTGGATTGGTTGCTTCACTGTTGTTTGTTTATTTATTTATTGTTGGACTGGCGTTTTTTAGCGCCACAGCTGGCATTGTGGCTTCGCATCATGCACGTTAATAGAGGACAATCCCCAGATTGATATTTTGTGATGTGAAAATTCTCCCCTTAAAAGCTTTTTAATGAAGGTTTGTGTAATAATAATAATAATAAAATAGTGTGATCAGAATTTGGGAAAGAGTCAAGGGGTGAATACTTAAGCCGTCATCTATCATAGAAACTCACATCTCCTCTTTAAAGACGTCTTGTTCTTCTTCTCTGTCAGACATTGTCTTCTCTTTTTTTCCCGAAGTGGTTCCACACTGTACTGTACTTGTGAGGACGGTTTATCTAACAGCGGAAACATTTCACCATTCACAGTCAGACTGAAGAGAACTCGCAGAACGGGAACGCGTCAGTTTATCATCTCGTGCTTGAGCAGAGAGGAAATAAACAGCTTCAGGCTGGTATTGATTTGGAAAAAACTTGCTGGCATTGTGTAAGTCAAAGTTGCTGTAGTCTCGGGGGGATGGGTACTAAAGAGAACCTCTCTTTGTTTGAAGGAGTGATACTCTGACGTACACCGTTTTGTAGTTTCTTAAGCTTAACGATTATCTGTGTTTGTGAGTGAGAGATCCGACTACAAAAGATACCACCAGATCTGGGATCTGCTCCAGAAATGTCAACCTGTCTACCGGAAAGCACTCTGACCACGCCCACTACCTGCCAAAACACACGCTGATGAGCTAATGTTCTCCTCTGTCTGCATTTCAGGTAAAGAGAAAGAGAGAGAGACGAACTGACAGTGTTTCATCTTATCGGTGTATTTTATTTCTAAAAAGGATTCTCACCGGTTCCGCCCTCAGACTAGCTCCGCCCTCACACCCGCTTTCATGTCTTTTAAAGCTGTCGATTGGCATAAAACTGTAGAAGCTTTGAATACATTTTTTCCCCCTGATTATATAAATTGTGTACCGTGGGTAGAATTAACATATGATGGATGAGTGATGCAGCAGGTAGTGATTCAGCACCAGGGTTTGGAGTTCATGTTAGCATCTGTTGGAGATTTTCATGTTAGTACTGGGTCTACATGAGTTCCCAAAGAGTACATCCGAAAATTCCGATCATGTAAGCAGTTCACTTCCAGAAGTTTGTTTCCTAGATACGCACTGCAGTATATCAGTATGTTGTTATAACAACGTTGCGTTATATGCCCTATGTAATGAATTTGCGATTTGGACTGATTCAAGGCTTTAAAAATAATAATAAGAGGAAGATGGTGTCCATGCATGAAGAAGAGTCAGATGTTTGTTTTTTTGCATGGATTCTGCGTCGCTTTATTCTCAGGTCTCTCTGTTGTATAATTATTCGTTCCAGTTTCCAGAGCATTATAAAAGCTGTCGTGATTAGCTTTTGCGTGAGCGACGCGGAAGGTACTGTGACGCACAGATTTTCGTTCCGCAGGAAATCGTGTGTGTTTGTCTGTCTGCAGTCCACGAGTGCGTAGTCGCATGAAATGTTTTAAAAACATCTTGTGCAAGGTCAAAGAAAGCTCGGTGTGCTCACGTGTTCTATAAAAATGCTTCCTTAATACATTTCGGCCAGGATGGAATCGTGAATCGCAATCGTCTTAATGACTTTAATTGGTGCCACGCGAAAGGTCAGTGAACGCGTGGGGTTTAAGCTGGGTTTGGATGATTATATCCTCAGATCATCTCAGGTCCTGACGTTTGGGATTGTTAATGATTCTTAAGCATAATTTCGGTAAGGTTTTGTGGCATGTGTGGAAAAAGTATTGGCCCCCTTTCTGAATTACAAGGATGGGCTGACCTAGTTTTCAAATGATCTGGTGATTTGTTGAAGGACAAAAACTAGTCGAATACAAAAATCAGCACCTGTATCACTCATGGGGGGGGGAAAGCGTAATTGCCCCCTTAGTCACTCAGTGAACCACTTTTAAGTGATGAAGGGTTAAATCAAGACTTGTTGCCTAAACGATTATTTAAAGAATTGTGTATTTTGTTTGCTCAGATTGTTTTTTTTTTCTATGATAGTAAATTTGTTTGGTGATCAGAAGGAATCGAGAAAATCACAAAGTGGTGAATACTTTTTCATGACACTGTCTCGGGGTCTCAGTTATTTTCAGACGAATCTGATCTCTTTTCTCAACTAACGTCCAGTGGATCCTCAACTTCTCTTCATTTTATTTTTTATTAGCAGCCATTGGAGCGTGACAGCATGCCGCCTCGCTCACGTGATATCAGCATGTCTGGTTTTAACGTCTATAATTAATCTAAAGTTGCCCGAGTGTCCTTGACATCTGATCCAAAGACCATCTTTCTTGCAGTGCTGATCAAAGCAGTCCAGCTGTAAACTTCCTGCGACATGCTTTTCAGAAGGAGCTCGGTTGTACACCCTGGATTAGTCATGTGTACAAGCTGCTTTAGAACAGTGTCCATTCACAGAGCCCTGCTCCTGCTAACAATGATAGCTACAGCAGGATGCTATTATGACCTTTTTAGCTCGTACTCCCATGGATAAACCCTCCAGCCGCTGACTCTTTATTACTCCTGCTCATGTTTATTAAGGCATGAAGGAACTGGTGGAGCACTTGATTTACTCTAAGTGGCATTTCAAGTGTGTTAAGTATAATGGGGGGCATTGAATCATCCACCGCCAGCGAGCGGCTTCTGTGTGGAGCACAGAGCCATGAAAAGTGTCATTAAAGCACCGCACGCTGTACAGAAAGCCAAATATAGCACTTCTTCACACTTGCATTAATTAATTTAGGTCGTCATTGAGGAACATGTGTGACAGAGCTGTGTAGTTGAGTGAATCTTAATTTTAATCAATGACCTTGATGATGATTCGAATATTAAGAACACGTCTGTGATTTGCGCAACAGTACAGAACAAAAGATGTGCGTGTCAGGTGAGTTGGTCTGTGCTGTGAAACGTATTTTGGTGGATGTCTGGTGAAGCCTGATAGAGCAGGACGACTTTGATTCCAAAACCTCATTCACTTCAATGGCTAAAAAAATACACTGAAGTCAATCGGAGGGAAAATGATGGACGAAAAGCAAGATGAAGACGGGTGCAGGACTTTGCTGCTTTCATGTCTGTGCCCGATAAGGCGGGCTCTGGTGTCATGTGACATTTCGTGGCTCTCGGAGCAGCATGGAAGACTTTGATTGGTGTCAGTAATGTTATGTTGATTAGGTTTGTTCAAACAATGGCATGACGATTACGTGCTGTAAGCAAGGCTAAAGGTGGAACAACAACATACACGTGTGAGTGTCACCATTCGGTGGATTTGAATACGATTCTTTGATGCAAATCATCTGGGGTTTTTTTTCCCTCTCTTTTCTTTCTGGGCTCAGCAGAAGATATTTGTAGTATTTGCATTTTGTTGGAAAATTGGCGCTGGATCGGAATCGCCGGTTTTTCCATGTCAGTAAAAATGTGACGCATCAAAGGAGCTGGTGAGGGAAAAGGCTGCTATGTTTGTAGAGCCTTTAGGTGTTTTTGGCGCGGTAATTAGTGTTGCACACGGGGTTGATGAAGAAAAAGCACTGGTTTGTTTAACAGGGAAGAGGCTTCGTATAGACTTCCGGGCTTATAGTCTGTATGGTTTGAGGTCCCTCCCTCTCTCCGTCCATCTCTTCCTCCCTCACTCTGTGTGTGTGTGTGAGTGTGTGTGTGTCGTTCTCTCTCCCTCTCACTTTCCCGAGGCGAGCTTCAGAATGGCAGGCTCAGTAGCTCGTCTTTGCCATTTTTTCCAAACTCTTTATAAACAGCGCAAGTTCAGCCGAGAGCTATCGGCTGCCTGCGTGCTTGCCAAACAGTCCAATCGCTCTCAGAGTCATCACCAGAGCCGAGCTGCTGCATAACTCTGCATGTTTACATCCAAGTGTCCGAGTGTAACTGTGTGTGGCCTCCTACAGCATTTCAGCATGTTTTTTTTTTTCTTCTTCTTTTTGTTCCCCGGTTAAGGCCTGGACGTTGATCAGGCCGCGTGAAAAGAAATTTTCTCGGGCCTACGTCGGAAAATATTTATACAGATAACACGGCGTTCACACACGCACACACACCCAAACATTGGCGCCATTCCCAGAGCCCTTATGAGCAGTGGTGTTTTGTAGACCATTCAGCCTGGCAGTGGCAATCAAAGTTTAAAATAGTTGTGTCTGTAAGAAAGTCGATTCATATGAGTCTAATTTTTTACCCCTTCTTCCCCTTGTTCAGATATGCCCATTTTCGGGCAATGTCCCGCGCAGGATGACTTTTACCTGGTCATGTGCAACCACTGCAGTCAGGTCGTCAAACCCCAGGCCTTCCAAGCACACTACGGTAAGACCTCAATCTACTTTCTAAACCCCACACCCCCACCCTCTCCCCAATGTACTCTCTCTCTTGCTCTCTGTCTTGCACGGACTTATCTCTGTGAAGGAAATTAACACTCCCACCTCTGCTCTGTATCTGCTGTGTGAAAACAGAGCATGCGAGAAAGAGAGAGAGAGAATAGAGGAGCGACGGCGAGATCATCACTTTGATTTCCATTTTGTGTTTACAGTCGTCTGGTTAATATTTGATGCGCTCCTTTCCTGCTATGCCCTTCGTGCCTTTTAATCCATATCCACAGCTTTGAAATCAGAGAATTATGTCCCCTAGGAGGAAAGGTGCTCAGGAAAACCCGATCACATGTACGAGCGGTTTAAAACGAGAAAAAAAAGGCCCTGGTGATGACAGAGGGAAATTTGATTCTGGATTTGTCCAGCTGCTCTAAGTACAAACAGATAATACACTGAAAGTGCGTCTGTTGCTAATAATACAAGCCAAATATTTTGCATTTAAGCACCTGAACAGCCTTTCTTGATTAGCCGTTGACTTTCGGCACAATGAGGTGATGTTTGGCAACAAAAGCAGAAGGGGAGCACCTAAAAACACCTCAGGGTGCGTCACATTTATACTCACATCGTTAACGGACTAATTTCCTACTGCAGTGTCTAAGAAATACGTCAGTTAGAATATAAAACCTGCAACCTCTCCCTCTTCACATGATGCAAGACTAAAACCAGTGCTGCAGGGATGCAGTTTGGATATCAAAACCTCACAGACCTCAGGGTTCTAGAGAGGAGACACCATCTAATAGCTGAATCTCGGATTTAGACAAATCAGTGTGTGTGTGTGTGTGTGTGTGTGTGTGTGTGTGTGTGTGTGTGTGTGTGTGTCTGTGTGTGTGTGTGTGTGTGT
>JAQMYF010000023.1:17444448-17459729 GCA_030014195.1 Neosilurus mollespiculum | reverse complement strand
AAATCAGTGTGTGTGTGTGTGTGTGTGTGTGTGTGTGTGTGTGTGTGTGTGTGTGTGTGTGTGTGTGTGTGTGTGCGCGGATCACTGGTCCAGCTGTTTACGCTTGCACAGCTTTGTGAAGGATGACAGGAGTATGCTCATCCATACATCTACATGGGCTTTGGGGCCAGCCTTGAAATTGTTTATGGGAGGAGTTATGGGTCATATGGCTGAAGCTTTGATGCAAAGCCACTTGCATTTGTGACTGGATACCACTGAGCCCTTGAAAGTTAAGAGCCATGCTTGTGGGCCAAGAGTGGCAGTATGATGGAGATGTCATGGTCACAACCTGCCAGTAAGTAGCATGGTGCCTTAAAGGGTAGCTGTGGTGAATTTGTATTACTAGCTCTTTAAAGTGATCACGTCTGACATCAGCATTTCCTTCAAGCAACGTCAGTCCTTGATTCTTGTAAAGTACAAGCAAGTGCTGCCACACTGCCACTATTACTACCACTACTACTAGGCATATGCAGCGACATGTTGCCTCCTTTATTGATTGTTCCAGCCCTGGTAGTGATGCGAATTTGTTGTTTTGTCCTATTGGCTGGGCTGCGAGCAGCAGACACCAGTATGAGAGAACACATTATTGGCCAGTGCTGAGCTGTGTCACCAGGAAAATGTGCGATTTCAAAGCATAACAACAAGTGCAAAAACTGCGGAAAACATCGGCACAGCCGAACTTTGAAAACGTTTCCTTACGGACGCAATTCAGTATTCTGCAAAGACCACTTCAAGCCGACCTGCTATCGGCGTGACCTCCAGACAGAACTGCTTGGCTGTGAAGAGGCTGGGGTGCACATTAGTGCCTTTAAGTCCGAGGCCATGGTTTCCTTATGAAAATAAGGATACTTTCTTTTCAGGTGAGATGAGAGCTTTCCTCTGGTAAAAAAGTTGAAGTATCTTGGGAGATTATTCTCAGGCTGGAAGCTTGACAA
The DNA here is from genome assembly GCA_030014195.1 of Neosilurus mollespiculum. Classification (NCBI taxonomy): domain Eukaryota; kingdom Metazoa; phylum Chordata; class Actinopteri; order Siluriformes; family Plotosidae; genus Neosilurus; species Neosilurus mollespiculum. The sequence continues at coordinate 17,458,755 of JAQMYF010000023.1, read as the reverse complement.
ATTGAGCTGGTCCACTAGCAGCACTCTAGCTGTAGTTGTGAAGCAGGAACATGGTGAAATTCTTTTCTTTTCTTCCCAACCTTTTGCGCAGCGTCCACGAAGGAAGTGACGTGAATTGGCTCATGAGGGAATTGAATCGTTTCACCCCGGAATGAAACTGTAAACAGTTTCGAGCTATGGGTATTTCACTGCAGTAGATCCGTGAGTGAGTGTATTATCATTATCTTATATTATTTTAGCTCATATTATTATAATAATTAATACCTTATAATTAGGGATGTGAATCTAACAACAACTCACGATTCAATTCGATTCCGGTTGGGGTGACGAATCGATTCAGAATCGATTCTTGATTCAATCCGATGTTTGATTCATAACCATTACAAACAAAGGGAGCCAATTTCATGACTAACTACATTCTTCTATAAGCGAGGAACAAATCTTCTATAAGAAAGAAAGAAATGATATTACTAGGCAGCTGGTTTTGTAGGTGTACTGATCCGCTTTGCTCGTTCAGAGTCGGTTGGGAGTTTAGTGAAGTGTGCGTTGGTCAGTTGCTCCGGTTCTTTTCTCTGGGTGATGGTGTAAGATGTGGGCTCGGGGATTTGAAGTGTTCCCGAAATACTTGACTTTTATTTTGCACACCGCATATGTCATGTCAAGCTCCTTCTTACCCAGAAAATCCGAAGTGCACCCAAACATTTGCCTTCAGCGAAGACTGCGCTGGCTGTAGGCTAAAAGCTAGTTCTTTACCCACCACTCACTGGAACAATTCACGACGGAGGCCACATCTGGACAAACGGTACGCGTTATGAGTAAGGTTGGAAATGTTCAAAAAAACGTGTTCTTAAAGATCGATTCTTGAAAATTTGGATCAATTCAGAACGCTAATAAATAACAATCGCGATATTCTGACGTGAATCGATTTTTTTCCGGCACCCCTACTTATCATTAGTCTTATTATCGCATGGCAAGTTCAGAATGGAGTCTCTTGTGCATCGTGAACCAGGAAGAGTTAAACGTATGTATAAATATATACTCATGAGAAATGCTGACCGTTTCGGAACCGTGGACTGCAGCATCGCATTTCCATATATTATCCTTGTAAAAGTTCTCTGTGCCCTCGTACAGGATATTTGGACGCGGCAATGATGAGCTACTCTTCCCTGCTCTTCCATACCCAAGGATTTGGGGAACTCAGCCTTTGGCAGCATTTGCCAATCAATAACAAGCTCTGATTGGTTATCGCATGAATCATGTTGTGTGAAAGTTCAGCTCGTTTGAAGTCCATACCCACACGCTATAGGTTGCTTAAGAAAATGTTGTCTCTCATCGCTCATTTCTCTGGCTTTCAATGACTTTGCACAGTTGCTGGTTAGGAAACTAGAGTCAGAGCACAGGGTCGGCCTCATAATAAAGCAGAACGGGTTAAGTAGCCATCTTTGTAAGGTGCAGATAGAGTTAAGAGCCCGACAGCAATAGCGCTGTAGTCCTGGGGCTTGAACCTCCAACTTTCTTATTAGTAGTCCAGAGCCTTCACCACTGATCCACATTCCTGTGCCATCACAGTCTCCAGTTCTTGGTGCTGACCAAAAGATTAAGGTTGCAAGAACAGGTGCTGGAAATGGTCCATTACAGGTTTGCTTGGATTTCTCTTTATGATTACAGGAGGAGCTGGAACAGTCCAGAACAGCCCCTGAGTATGCCTCCAAATCCAGACGAGTCAGGTGAGGTGGTTTAGGTGCTTTACTAAGATTTCCCCCCAGGTCAGCATCTGCTTGAGCTTTATTGTGTACGTCCCACTCGCATGGAGACCTTAGGAAAGACCTGTAACTTGCTGGAGAAGTGCTATCTCACAATCGGGGACGTTAATGGACATTCACAGGAAGAACAGACTGAGATAAGACTGGGTTGACTAGTTGAGCCTGTTTCCATCATGGCTAGGAAAGACAAGGATAAAAAGATTTGCTTGTTTTTTTTGATAAGTTTTTGTATACATTTCCCAGAAAAAAAAGGAAGGTTTTATAGGGGTAGTGTGTAACGGGAGATTTTTGACTTTAGTAATTTGAACTAAACAGCTTTAAAGTTCAACCCACAGTGCACTTTGAAACTGCTGCATGCTTTATAGCTCATTGATGGAAAATCTGCTCCGTAAATGTCTAAGTGAGCTAAAGAGACACATGGCTCAACAGCTGCTTCATTAAAATGATACAACCGTTGATTTCACAGTGTTGCAATTGTGCTGTATAATTTGATGCGCTGTGTAATGGACATTACCATTTTAGAGTCAGAATCAAAGCAAAAATGTTTAACGAAGGACCTTTTGGTTTACAGCGAGACTATAGGCCTTTTTCTGTCCTCCTGGTGTCCCGGGGATCCTTTAATAAACTTTAATCTTTTACACTAATAAAATACTGGAGCGGAAATGATGGCAGGAAGTGGAGGATGGCGGGTTGGAACAGAATGAGTTTGTATTCTTTCGCTGAAGCTCTCAACAAGGTTGGGTCACAGTGTTTTATTTATTTTTTGCTGTGCTCTGCAGGTTAAAAATGTGAATAACACAAAAGTCAATAGGGAATAAATGTAGCACTTGTTTAATTATCACTTTTAGTTAAACCCTGGTGCAAATAGGTCTTTTTTTCCGCATTTCAGTGAACAGAATTTTTTTAAAAAAAAAAAAAAAAAAAAAAAAAAAAAATCTGACAGATACAACAGAAGATATCATTCCTCATTCCTTTCCTTCGAGATGTTCTGTTAATTCATTGCCACTTTCATCCATAGTATGTTGCTGTCCTAACCATCACAGTGCATAACGTCTTATTTAGTGTCTCTCCATCCTGGGATTTGAACTCACAGCCGTCTGATGCTAAGCGACGGTATTTTTTCAGTCTGTACGTTTCAGTTGCTATACATCTTGCTGTCTCTTGTGAAGACACCGTGGTGTTTTTCATCACTGAATGATTAATAGCATTGCACAGATTAATTGCACAGTTCAGGAAACTCTAGTGCTCCGAGTACAGAATCACAAATGCCTGCCAAGTGCAAGTTCTCCTGTGTGGAACTGCTGATCTCTGCCTGCTGTGCAAACTCTGATCAGACAGCGCAGCCAGCTTGTGGTCTCTGGCACACTTCTCACTGGGTCATGGCATTTCTCTAAAAGCGTGTGCACTTGTCGTTCTGCTTATTTTCGGTGTTTAGGGTGTTTAAGCTGACTAGGGTGGGTCTCTTTAGTTATGTTAGCAGGAATATAATGGTGATTTTATCTTCATTATTATTTAAAAGCTGTTATTTTTGTTATCCCTGCCAAGTAGGTTGTGTTTTTGGTGAGGTTTGCTTTTATGTCAGAATGGAAGTGTTGGGTTGTGTAAAACAAAAAAAAGCAATTTCTGTGAAACTTGGTGAAAGAGTGCAGCAACACTCGTTGAGGAAGAAGCCATTAAGTTTTGCAGCGAATCTGGGCCATGGAACTTTGCATGGGTGGATTCAGGTCAAGTTTGTTCAACAACGCCACGAATCTTCAAATTCCTGTAGATGGCGATACAGTTCAGTAGAGACAAAACATAGGTGGTGTAGAAATACGATTTCTTTTTTATTTTTGTTTTTTATCACAATTCACATTTATGATGGGTAGCAGCAACCCTCTGGGATACACGTGTAGGATAGTTGTGCAGGTAAGGTAATAGGGTCGCTCCACACTTAGTGGGACAACTGTGTTACATAAGGACTAAGAAAAAAGGATAAGAAAAGATAAATCAAGGCCTTGTTGGACTCCCGAGTGGCGCATCGAGAAAGTGCAAGACTCTCAACCTGCAGTTCACAAGTTGGAAACCAGGTTGATGCCACAGCCATTTGTGACCAGTAGCCTAGTTGACCGAGGTTTCACAGGAGGGATTGCATACGCTCCCCTGGTCACCGTTTGTACAAAAGGGTTGGGTAGTGCTTTCCCTCCTAGTGTGTAAGGCTGCCTCCAAATACACATGCACACGCTTAAAGCCCTTCCTGGTTGGTGGTGGTCCTGTGTGAAAGGGAGGCAACACGCGACTGTTGGGAGTTGGATATGACAAAAAAAAAATTAGGGTAGAAAAACATTTGTTGTTACTTGGCTGCAAGATGGTTTGGTTGTAACAAGGATATCATCCTCACGAGGTAAGGGTGTTTTTCAAAATATCTCTGTAGTTTTGAGACTCCCATCCTATCCCTTTATATCATTAAAAAGTTGTCATCTTATTTCCAGTGGGCAATCGACTATGCTTTCCAAGTATTTTATTTTTTTAGGGATGGGTGGTAACCATGGAAACGAAGCCCTACAGTGTCCGTGGCAGCAGTTTTAAGTCCAGCACCTGTTTCAGCCATGACTCCAAGCTTGGTTCTGATTATCACCATTACAAAGCAAATTTTTGACAGATCATAATTTTATAGATGTTCTACAGAACCTTCTGTGTGCGCCGAATGATGTCATATGGACGTTCCTTTCCACGGACGTAAACAACGCAGGATGCAAAATACAAAGAGTTCAACACGTGTGCACAGAATGTAGTTTCCAAAAGAACATTGTGTTTTTTAAAAGAGCTAAATGTTTTTTTTCCCCCTGAGTGGAAATTAATTAATTATTAAATTAATTATAAATTAATGCTTTATGTTGACATAACATATGGTGTGAGACATTAAATTAGAAAATGTAGTCTTTTCTCTGAAGAAAACGATTCAAGCACATTTCCTTCATCAGTACATCAGTAGTTTCTCAGACAGTGCTAAGTTCTCATGTGCGCTGTGAAAAAAGTATTAAAGGTACGGTGAGAAGTTCAGTCATCCGGGAGGAGCTCGGAGTAGAACCGCTGCTTCTCCGCGTTGAGAGGATTCAGTTGAGGTGGCTCGGGCATCTGATTAGAATGCCTCCTGAACGCCTCCCTGGTGTGGTTTCGGGCATGTCCAACCTGGAAGAGACCCCGGGGTCAAACCAGAACATGCTGGAGGGACTACGTCTCTCGGCTGGTCTGGAAACACCTCGGTGTCCCCCCGGAAGAGCTGGAGGAAGTGGCTGTGGAGAGGGACGTCTGGACCTCTGGAACAATTTGAGGACTTTTGGGAAGACCAGTGTGACTTTGTTGAGTAGGTTTTTCCATCAGCATGTCGGTTGACGGTGCTACTATTATTCTTTGTATATTAGAGGGTTATTAGAGGGTAGAGTTGGGAAGGAAATGCGGTTTTATCGGTTTGGTAAGTTTTTGAGGATTTAAGTGTACATGCAAGTGCCCCAGGATGCAAAAAAAAAAAAAAGTGGTTATAGTTGCAGATTTGCACATTATAGAAAGGTTAACTGTTGTTGTTGGTGGAGGTCTGCGTTCTGAGTACCCTTATCATTTTGTTTTCCATATTCTCTCCCAATTTCTCTCCAAATGTCACATCATCTCACTAGCTAGTACTACTTTACATAGTTAGTAGATCGGGAGAGTAAACGCTAACATGTGGCTCCTCTGAGACATGTGAAAGCCTGCCAGCCACATCTTTTTATAAACTGCAGCTGCATTTCAAACACACACACACACACACACACACACACACACACACACACACACACACACACACACACACACACAGTGGAAAGCTCTGTCCACCCTCTACCACATACATGAGCTCACAAACACTTATGGTTGGTTAATGTTGCTCTGATTGACAGGTGTGAGAGTGTTTGCCATTCCTCTTTCTCAAGAATTATTTACAGCTCAATTGCGTTGTCTGTGCTTTTTGCCAGACTCTTGATCACATATTGCTGCAGCAGTTTTGGAATTCGAGCTCAGTGTTCTCAAGCACCTCTATTACTCTACTCAGAAGGTAAAAGTTACAGGGTGTCGGTGTACAGACATGTTGTGTAGTTCTGTAATATGAGGTCTGGGATGCAGCCCGAATTCACGCTACACTGATGATAGAATTATTTTCCATCATCGAAACAAAAGCCATGCAGCATTAGTTTGCTTTTTAAAACACAAGTACTGCTTAAGCTGTTATTTCAAACTGTTTACTTCAAGAAGGTTCAGACTTGTGGTGATCTGGTCGCTCATGGTGTATTTTTACTGTGCTGTCTGTGTTCTAAGTTATGGCTAACCAGCAGATGTAAGCCAGCTAACCTCCTGCGATCAGACTCGGGAGTGTGATGTAAAAAGAGATCTGAGCTCTCCATGGCTTAAGATCAACTCTTTACAAACACACACAGACCTTGCAAAATGAAATCAGTTCTCAGGTCTTGTATCTCCTGAGAAATTAATTATTTATGTACTCGTTTTCAAAGTCTGCGAGCTAAACATTTCTGTCTTCTCCTTCAGCCCATGCAGCTAAGACACTAGTTTTTCAGCAGATGTGTGTTCTTTCTGCACTTGATATGGTTCGCAGCAGGAGCGAGGTATTAAAGTGCCACTGAGCGCTTCTCTGATTAATTGATGAAACTTTTTGCACATAGCGTTTCTCCTGTTTGATTGCACAAATGCAAAATGTAAGCATGACACCAATACATAAATCCATAAAACTTGTTGCTGTAATGCACACAATGGTGACATCCTAGCTGGAGCTGGGTCTGAGAGTGGATTAGGCTGAAATAAATTGATTGCCCAGGTGTGGCTCGTGATTGGCTGCAGAGACACCTCACAGCCACGCTGACCCTTTGGACATGACCGGGCTACGGGACGACTTGGAGATATCGCCTCGCAAGTTCAGAGAACAAATGTAGTAAGATACGGAAATCTGCAGCGGTTAATTACGATCCGCTCAAATAACTGAGATTAGGCAATTATGTAACACTGGAATCCAAATCATGAACCTGACATGACACGTTAATAATATTACATCCCTTAATTATCCTGAGAAACTTATTACACATCAGATTAAGTGACTCATGGGTTAATAAAATGATCTGATTAATTGAATGATGTCATATTGGTGCCTTAATGCACTTGAAATAGGTTTAATAACAAGACCTCGTCAGTACTGCGTGGTCATTTGGCAGCGTGCGGTGTCGTATTTTTGGTGTTTGAAGCGTGCTGCTCTTTAGCCAGCCCCATAACGCTTTGCTTTGGAGATCTGAGCAGCGTCATGGGATATTACGGCCTAATCAGGGCTCTACATTGTTTTTTAAGCTCTTTGTTTTGGAGTTGTGCCAGCTTCACAGCAAGGCATGCTTCTGAGACCTCTGGTTAACAGCCATGGTGAGAGAGAGACACAGAGAGAGACAGAGAGAGAGAGAGAGAGAGAGAGAGATAGTGGGTATGTGAGATGGAGAAAGAGAGGCCAATCTTAGATACTCTCGTATTCCATTAACTGAAATGAATCATAGCTTCTCTTTCTGGTTTCTTGTTCTAAGAGCAGCTTGCGTGCAGAACAAGTAGCTAATAATGCTGGGGAGCAGCAGGCGTGCGTGTGTGTGTGTGTGTGTGTGTGTGTGTGTGTGTGTGTACATGTGTGTATGCGCGCACTGTTTTCCTCCCGCAGCGAGGAGTGTTTGGCAGGAAGCCCAGAGCTGCTGGAGGTTACAGAGTGTTTGAGTTGAGCTGAGCATTAACACCACACGCATGCTTCTGCTGCACGACTCCTGATCCAGTTGCTGCTCCTCCTCGTTTACTTCAACACCTCGTACCCACTTCCTCCTTCTGCTTCATCCAAAATCCTAAACGGAATATCCTCGCTGTCAACACACTTAAGTCCTGACTCATATTTTGCAACTCTAGAACAGTTTAGTTCGTTTTTAAGAATATCATGAATTGAAAGTCTCTTGTTTGTGTCATCGCTAAATGTGTCAATCTGATGGATTTGCATTGTTTAAAAATGCTCTGCTGTTACATAGTTTATTCACGTATGCACTGTAGTGCTCTCTGGTTCGGTGCGTAATCATTAATTTTGCTGTTCTTAAAGTGTGTCCTGTTCACTGGATGTGTTTACTACATAGCGGATATATATATATATATATAATTAATTTTTTTTTTTTTTTTTTGAAATCATGAAACAACTGCACGGTTATTAATTTTGTATTTGTTATGAATTTAGTTTATGCTCTTTCTCAAAATACGCTAAGCTGCCCTGCCTCAGAAGAACCTCATGCTGGATTATTTCATTGATTGGACTGCTCTAGGTTTGAATATGGCTTACATTCGCCTTGGAATTATTTCAGCGAGCTTGTGCAAGGTCGCATTTATTTCTGTCCAGACTCCTATGCATCCATTAACAAGAAAAGTCCATTAATATGATAACCTGGTCTTTCAGTACATTCAGGTCATCAGCTGATTTCATTTTACTGCCACATAATGTTGCTGAGCCTCGACCTGACAAACTGAAGCAGCCCCAGATCATAACACCACCTCCAGGGGCTTGCACAGTAGCCACTGTATGTACATGATGAGTACATTGCTTCATGTGCTTTCCTTTTTACCCTGATGTAACCCGGTCTGAAGAAGGATAAATCTGAACTCATCTGATCTCCTTTCATTCCCCCCCCTCCTTCTTCTTAGGTATTTTATGTGCTTAACGCAGACATTTCTGAAACGCTGGGACATCTGCTCTGCCTCCATGCTATGGAGTCGTACAGGGTTGTTTAAAAAAAGGAGAAGCTACTCACTGCATCAGTTTGGGTTAAAAACATGTTTCTAGCTGAAACACAATCACTTTAAATTCAAAATAATATTATTTATTTATTTATTGTTGGGCAGGCAGTGCATGTGTAAATAAAAATACAGCCAAAACAAAAACAGACTAGTAGCCTCAGGTAAACCAGTGTGTCCCTGACCTGCTGGGATCTGACCTGTCAGTGTATCCCACAGTGCTGCATGTTTATGTTTGTAAATATGGTCTTTGTCCTGTATGCATCATATCTGACCACTCGCTCACACCCACATGAAAGAAACGGCTCCATCTTGCATGTCATTTTCATTGCATCCTGTTCAATTTTCACATGTTAGCGTGCTTATATAGCTATAAACTCAGTAAAGCACGGACGCTGATTTTTTTTTCTCTTGCGTCTCTTCAGTTTCTGTTTTATTCAGTGAGATAATGCCGTCTGTGTTTACCGCTCCAGACAGCCTCCAGTTCAGCACTTGTGGTTTCCTATTGTACCAAGTGATTTTTTTTTTTCTTCTTTACCCAGCTCACTGCCTTCTCTTTCTTGCTGTAAAGCTGAAACACAGTGCCCTGGTTTAACCAGAGTCTGAATAACATTTTCCCTTCCTACAAAGCTCTGCGGCTTTATTTATTTTATTTATTTAGTTTTTTGCACTTGTTTTCAGATCATCCACTGTGTGGAAAGACGCAAGGATCTTATTTTTTTGGCTTGTTGCCTCAGAGCATGAATTTAATGATCCTATTTTAATTTGAAATTCGTCTGCTTTTTAAGTGGCGACCAGAAGCTGGCGCTGTGTCTGAAAATAATTTCAGATAATGACTGAATAAAAATATAACGTTATGTAAAAACCTTGTTTACCTTGGTTATGGCTTTACACTGTAGACTCCTTCCAAAAATACTAAATACACAACTCGCATATATACATAAACAATTATACACAGTAAAAGGCCCTGTGTCATCTGTTTTTTTTTTGTTTTTTTTTAAGCAATAATATGATTAATGAACATGTATTTGACCTGCTGTTATAAAACCATGGCTCATCAATATCATCTGACCAATCATAATCTAGAATTTAACCGTGCTGTGATCTAAACCATATGTAAACATATGAGGTCATCCATACTAGAATTTGGGACGCGGTGACCACTTTCAGTTAAAACATCCCACTTTCTCCCTCCTAGAGCGACGACACAGCTCCATTAACAAGCCAGCGTCCTCCTACCCATCCTCAGCAGCGCTCCCGGGTCTCCCGTCCCGGGCCAGAACCGGAGGAGCAAGTGGAAGCGGCCCTGCTAACGCCATGCCCGTGGGTTCTTCCTCCTCGTCGTCGTCTGCCGGAGGGAGCAACAACGCCCACACAGCCAAAGAGAAGCTGCCTCACCGGAAGCCTCACTTCCCCCCAAAGGTGCTGCACGACGACATGTGAGTATGCCAAACCACACTGCTTTAAAAATAACACTATGAAGGAAGAATTTTCTTAGATAAACTGCAAAGCACACCTTCTGATGCTTCTTTACCGGCTGCAGAAGGAAGCTGATTGGGTTGTAGCCTTTTTTTTATTAGCTGTTTATCTTGAGGTCTGACTGCGTAGGTTGGTTTACGATGGTTTGAGATACAGTTTCTGGGTTCTTTAACAGCGTGATATTTAAAGTGTGCACTCTTGTGAGTGTGCATCACTGCAACTTTGTACTTTCTCAGCTTTTACACACCTGCTGAAGCTCATCTGCTAATTTTCAAGCACTGTGTGTAAGGAGGGGAAACACTAAACGTGCGATTCGTGGTTCACACTAGGGGTAGAGATATGACTGATACTAGTGCATCAGAGTTGGTGGAAGAGCAGTGTCATAATGACACTATACATGAAGAGCTCTGTAACATTTCTGAATCTGATACAGTGTCTGTTTACCTGTTAGCAACAACAGAGATCTGGATGCATTTCATCATAACATACACGTCTTTCAGATAACATTCACCACATTGTATGGAGTTTAAGCGATAACATTTTAACACTGAGGACCCTACTTACACATGGAATGATTTCCAGCATCCTGGATCTTTCTGTTTGTACAGTTTACAGCTGCACACGAAGGCATCATTATAAAGTAATAGAAGAGTGTAAAACAATAAAAAGAAGCAGTTTAAAAGTATGGCTACACGAGCATGAAATGTCCCAGAATGCAACATCACATCCGTTCGATCATTCTCCTCTGACGTTTTCCTTTCATCTCACAATCCGCGAACATGCCATCTAACACTGTATTAACTCGTTGAAAAACTATACAGATAATCTCCAGTGTTTTTTCATTCTATAAGTGTCTTTACATTTCATTTATTTTACCCACAAAGTCTTAGTACGTGCGTACAAGTTTCAGTCACGTGACGTCTGTTTTTAGCTACTGAGCTCTGATGACTTTAATAGTGTAACTACATTCTGCTAATAATATTACTGATATTTAGGCCACACCTCCACTGATGAATTGAATGTTTTGTTCTGGCCATTTTCAGGAGGTACTGCACACATCTACATCTAAGTGTTTTTTTTAGCTGTAATATGGATACTATGAATGAAAGACATCAGTGCTGCTGTTAATATTGGGGGAAAAAATTGTATTTTCATTAAAAACAAAACAACTGTATTTTGGCTCAAAACACCGTCTAGTGGTTAAAATCATCACCAAGCTTCTAAGACCCATGCTGACTTAGAGACAGCTACAACATGAATTTCGGGAATGTTTAATGCTATAATGCCCTTCCCCCCCCCTCCACCCAGTTTGACCCCAGCTGTCAAGGTGGAGAAGATCCATGTAAAGATGGACTACGCCTCCTCCAGGTCTGCCCATGCGCCTGCTTCTTCCTTATCCTCTACTTCCTGCAGTACTGTGAGCTCCTCGCCCTCGAAGCCAGGCCTTAATAGCCAATCTGTACCAAAGGCTCATCAGCCGTCCCCCGGCCACATCCCCAATGGAAAAGGCCATCTGTCTCCACTCAGCAAAAAGCAGGACAGCAGCACCAGCGCCAGTAGCAAAAGACCCACCAGGAAAGTGTTAGGTAAGTTCAGAGAAAGAGGGCAGATTCTGCTTTGATCGTTAAATCAGCTGTCGGCTCGACGGACAGAGGGCTGTGTTCAACATGAAGACGAGCGATGAACTCGATGATAAAATATCCGTTTTTGGAGAATTTATTCCAGAAGGAAATAATGAGGTCACATGATGTTCCGGGGTGTTTTTCTCCTTGCAGTGAAATTAAACCCAGTTAAATAAAATATTTGGAGTCATGAGCCGGTTACTTTTAAGATTCTTATAAATGCAATCTTAGCTTTCACGTTTGTTTCTTACATTGTGTTGTGTTTGGATTTCTAGAACGCGAGTTCAATCCTGATGTCCATTGTGGTGTTATGGATGTCGGAGCACGTAAGCCATGCACAAGATCCTTAACATGCAAGGTTAGTCTCACACACACACACACACACACACACACACACTCCCCTACACCACAGTATCCATTTTTGCATCAAAAATACAGTGTAGTGTGAATGTTAAAATTGCCACTTGAGGTGTTGAATTGTTGAATTATAACCATTGAGCCATGATGGTTATCAGGTCGCATATCTTTTTTCCAAACTGTAATTGTGTTGTTTAGACAGTAGAGGGCGCAGTAATGTACATTAGAATGCGCATAGTCCCTGTAGGCAGAATTTGCTCAAATTCCACAACACAAACAACAACAGCAAAAAAACAGATCTATAATGGGACACAACTGTTATGTGATGGATTTTACAAACAGTTTTTTTTTCTCAGCTGACTTTTGAAAATTAAAGAACAGGAAATGCAGGAAGGGGGTTTATGTTTATGCCAGGGCGTAAACATAAAACATTTAAACATACGGGTGTGTTTAAAACCCAGTATTTTGGATATAAATAGACCCTGGTACTTTTTCAATTTTTATGAAAAGTGAATTAGTTTCATGTCGTACAAACACATTTCTGTTATGTCTTGTTCGTTGTCTTCATTTAATTTGTTAATTAACTTGTTATTCTTCTAACATTTTCTTGCTTTTAATTCCCATTGTTAAGTAATTTTATAAATGGAACTGTACAAGGCTAAATCGGTGTTTGTCCCCATGCAGACACATTCCTTAAGCCAGAGAAGGGCGGTGCTTGGGAGGCGAAAGCGCTTTGACGTGCTGTTGGCGGAGCACAAGAGTCGAGCCCGGGAGAAGGAGCTGCAGCAACCGCAGCATAGAACGGAGCCATCACAGCAAACCCCACCCCCTCTCAGGGAGCCCCACCCACCCCTTCACCACAGCAACCCTACGGTCGCTGCCACAGACGCAGCTAAGCTCTTCCCCCTCAGCAAAGCCAAACCCCACAATCCTGTGCTTCCACGGTGAGTCTGCCATCTCATTGGTGTGCCATCGTTCTCAGAGTTCTGTGTAAAAGTGGATTATTAAACATTTTAATACGAACAAATATTGACTTTTGTTTGTTGTTTTTTTAATGCAGTGGCTCTCACAGTGGGCTGAGCAGTTTAGGGGACGCTGCCGCAACCCCTGATCTGACCCTGCATCCCCACTCTGCTCCCACACCCGACGGTCCGGCTTGTCCTTCCAGTGATGAGGGCGAGAACGAGGAAAGAGACGAGAGCACAGACAAACTGGACTGCCACTATTCAGGTTACCATCCACGGCCAGCTGCTGTAAGCAATTCTCTCAGTCCTCCAGGGGTTTGGGGCGGAATATCAGAGATTCTGTTATCCCTTATTCATCCTAAATGATTTATAGAGGGTTGTATTAACTTAGTCCATATCAGGTGCTTGTTGTTAGACAATGATGAGTCATGTGCACTCTTGGCATGCCACAGTGCTCTGCAAAGGATTTGTGTCTGATTGAAAAATACCCACAATGCATTTGTAGGCCTATCGGGAATGTGGATCAGTAGAAGAGCAGCGTGCGAGTTCAGTCTGTAAGGGGTTTGAATGTTAATCACCACTACGCTCAACATTATACCATTGGATCAAATTGCAAACCATAAAAAGTAGACTTCACTTCTACCCCAAAACATCCCTCTCACCTGAAGTAGGCGCAGTGCCCGCTGTAAACAAAAAGTGGAACAACGTGGAGCAAGTTTTATCAGTTTTTTGTTGCTATAATGTTTTTACCACAACAACCAGCGTACATCTGAGAGAAACATGATCTCACTTATGTCATAGCTGTGATTAACAGGTATTCACTCAGTCTCTCGCTCGCTCCCTCTCTCTCTCTCTTGTGCTCTTTCTTCCTCTCTTTCTCTTGGACTCTCTCTCTTCTTCCCTCCGTCTCTCTCTCGCTGTTTTCCCGCTATCCTCTTCCGTAAAGGTTAAATACAAAACAAAAGCAAGGGTATTGGGATTAGCTCATGATAATTGCTTATTGATGAATTATTATATATTAATAATCAGTATTAATGGATTCGTTTATAAACAGCATGTCAGACGAGGTGTATTGAGAGAATAAATAAGAGAGAGCAAGAGAGAGATGTCGTGACTGTTCTTTACTACAGAGAGGAGTGTAAGTCACAGTGATGTGAGGAATGTTGTCCGTGAGGGATTCTCCGCTCACTCATCTCACACTGAATAGAGCACAGAGGAGATATGTAACTGAAGTGTGTGTGTGTGTGTGTGTGTGTGTGTGTGTGTGTGTGTGTGTGTGTGTGTGTGTGTGTGTGTGTGTGT
>JAQMYF010000023.1:17399386-17415884 GCA_030014195.1 Neosilurus mollespiculum | reverse complement strand
CAGAGTTCTTAATTCAACCAGACTTTATATATGCTAATAAACCCCTTGTCTGTTGTGACAGCGAGCTCCTGGGCCGAGAGGATTCGTGGCACATCCTTCTCTGTGTTCCAGCGGTTTTCGCTTTCGTTCACGTGATAGCGCTGCCCTTCTTTCCTGAAGCACCAAAATATTTATTGATAGACAAAGAGAGAATTGAAGAATGTAGAGAAGGTAACTTACCTAAATTCACCCGGTTCCGTATTATTCATTTATTTATTTAACATTTATTTATTTGACATTGTTGATTATGCATAAAATATAGAAATTACCTTCATGAACACTGCCATGCGGTATTTTTGTAGTCTTAATACAATGATGGCAATGTTAATTAACTCTTCAGTAATTGTTTAGTTTGCTTTATACCACATTTTTTTTATCCATTTGTAGTTATATTTTTTTAAATATGGATCTTGAAATCTGAATGGCAATAAAACCTTGTGTTGTTGCAGCACTTCAGTACCTGTGGGGTCCGGGTGACTATAAACAGGAGATCAAAGAAATGCAATTGGAACAGCAAGCTCTGAAGGGACATCGCAATAAGAGTTTGCTCGACCTGCTGAGAAACTCGGATTTCCGTTGGCAATGTTGCACTGTGGTCGTCCTCTGTGCAGCCCTCCAGTTATGCGGTATCTCAGCGGTAAATATCCTACTTCTCATACAACATAACTTCTCCTGCTTTGTGTACTTCTCTATCTGCTGAAGAATGTTGTCAAGTTTGTAAAGTAACCTGGTATCCTTTCCTTTAGTCAGTGGCAATGCTAGTTATATAGAACAATAGTTATAAGTCAAAGTGGATTTGCTTGTATTTTTTCCTGTTTATTATTGAGTTATTTAATTAGTTAAATTCCTGCATCAAACCATGGATTGTTTGCGATCTATGAACTGGAACACTTTAAGCTCCAAGCATATGGACGAGTCTGGAATAACTGAAAGTTGCGTCCATCTTTTCAGCAATCCATTTTTAACTGACACCTCTGGAAGTCCTGCCCCCTTTCCCACTATCCCAAAAAAGGATCTTACTTCAAGGTGTTTAACCTCACCTCACCTACACCTGCTTATAAAGAAGAAGCTGTTTGTTGTTAAAAGTCTACCAGAGCTGAGCTTTGAACTATGACTCTTCCTCTGACGCACATAAATACACACCGGGTGCTTGTGTTATGAATTACACCTCGGATCAAATCTTTACCAACAACCAGATCAAGGCGGTTAATGGGCAAAGGGATGAAAGGGGGGGGGGGCAGTAGTCTGTTCTGGTCTGGGATTCTGTGGCAATACACACACCTGTTAATGCTGAAGTTCCGGATTCAAAGCTTGCCTCCTGCATGGAGCCTGACCCAAGATTGCCACCATGCCACAAGCTCACAAAATGTTGTGCACCACTACAGGAAAGGGACGCTGAGCCACATCCCATATCAAATCCCTGAAACAAATCAGCTAAAAGGAGAATGCAATACTTTGGATACGTTTTCCCAAAAAGCACTGCAGCAAAGCCTTTGTGTTGACCCTGTGGTAAACGTCTTGTCTTGTATTCTTGAGGTTCTTGATTCAAATAGTAGTCTGAATCCTTTCATGGTTTCAATGAGGGGTTTGATCATTTACATGATATATTATTAGATATGGTCACACCGAACCTTTTCAGACAATTCTAAAGAATTTCTACAATAGTTCTATGTGAATATTAAAAAAAAAAACATTTATACAAAATATATGAAACAGTTAGGAGGGAAATAGGATTTTTATTTAGATGTTTATGAGTTATGTTGTTAGTATCTGATCGCTTCTCTGTTTCCATTCATATATGTATTTCTACATTCAAGGGCAGTGGTGGCCCGGTGGTAGGGTGCTGATCCCAAGACCGGGGGTTCAAGCCCCACAGTTGCCACTGCTGCCACCCCAGTGCAGCTAACTGGGTTAGGCGAGCCATGTCCCTCACTGTCTGTGGTGAGAGGCATGTAAAGGAACCATTGCTGACTTTCGTCAAGAGTAGGCTGAATAGCCGTCAGCGTGTTTCTGCCCTGCGATGGCTTGGCGAGCTGTCCAGGGTGTGCTCTGCTCTCGGCCAGAGTCGGGTGAGATGGGCGCCAGCACTCCTGCGACCCTAATTAGGATAAAGTGCTTTAGAAAATAAATGAATGAATTTCTACATTCATATTGCACTCATTCTTTGTTTCAACAGATCAGTCTTTTTGCTTACAACATCTTTCAAGAAGCCGGCATTCCCACGGATAAAATCCGGTACGTCACCCTCGGCGTCGGTGCCTCAGAAATCCTCACCAGCATCACCTGTGTAAGTTGTACATTCCATCAGAGAAACCTGAGCCTGTAAAATCACACAACCTCAAATCACAGTCTTCTCTAGCACATGGTGTTTAAACATTCAGAGAGCCTGAGAAGAAACAATACCCAACACCGCGGTGTTAATTTCTGCAAATGTTACGTCGAGCTATCAGTGCAAGGCTATTTTTTATAAAAGGGGCCACAACAAAATTGTTCAATAGTTTACTCACTCTCATTCATTCATTTGCTCACCTGTTTAATTCTACTAGGCTCGCAGGGATCCAGGTGCCTGTCTCAGCCGACACTTGGCAAAGATGGGATACACCCTGTATATCTCCCCGGGCCATAGCAGGGCCAACACACACACATACACACACAATCATTCACACACTCACATATAGGGGCAGTCTGAAACAAACAAATAGTCTAATGTGCATGTCTTTGGACTGTGGGAGGAAACTGGATAACCGGAGGAATATGGAAAGCACAGGAGGAACATGCAAGCTCCACACAGAAACACGTTCGCCGAGCCTGGGACTCAAACCCAGGACTTTCTTGCTAAGCACTAGACTCCTCAGTAGCTTATTCAAACAATATAAGCTGCCCCTTTTTTGTTAGTTTTTTATTCAAAAATAATTATGTTGCTAATGTTTCAGCCATTTTCTCCAGAAAAATCATTAGAAAACTTTTATTTGCCAAAAATACTATACACAATACTCTCAGTCATTGATTTGGGAAGATTTAGATGTTTGAAGGAGTTTTAAACGTTTAAACCGCATTTTTCTGATTTGTGAACACAGCACAAGACCTTGTAGTGGTACCCATACAGACATATGCAGCGAAGATAAATCAGGTCAAAGCATGACTATATTCTCTAAAGTGAGGGGTCCTCACTATGTTTATTTTGCATAAAAAGCTAAAATGCAAAAGGTTGATGTAAAAAAAAACAAAAAAAAACGTCATTACACCACAGAAAACAGAGCCCAAACAACTAAACTTTTACCACTGCTAAAAAAACAAGCTCTATGCACATGCAAATGATGTTAATTAAATTCTACAGGTGTACAGCTACAATGCATTGGCATATTTAAACAGGACTGGCTCCTACATTTTATATAAGAGATGTATCATAAAATAAACCCTGACGGCGTGATTGGGACCTCAACGCAATTTCCACATAAAGATGAAGATAAAGAAGAAGAAAATCCATTTTAAAAAGTTTAGAGTGACATGAACTCCTGAAGTTAAATAGCATCGTTATTGCACCATCAATAAAAGTAAACATAAAGTTAACTCCCTGCATGATGTCATATATGACGTGTTAATGTTCTTTCACACAGAGCCTGTTGATCGACCGTGTTGGAAAGCGAATGTTGCTTTGGGGAGGTTTTGGGATGATGGCGGTCATTCTGGCCTTGCTCACCACCACACTTCAGCTACAGGTGACTCTTTTATTTCTTCTCAGATATCTGTATCTCTATGTCCGGTACCGTGTTGGGTTTGGGGAGTTTTCCTGGCACAGACTCGAAATCCAGATGTTTACATAGAGATGGGGGACTTTTCCAAACAAAGACTTTCTGGGTGCTCTTGTTTTGATTATGTGACCTGTGTAAGAAAAAAACTGAGAAATTCGGGAATTGAACCAAGTCCTGTGTGTCTATATATATATATATATATAAAATCTCGCTAGCACATTCATTTGCAGAGCTGCTTAATCCTACTAGGGACATGGGGAGGCTGACGCCCAGCTCAGCCGACACCTGACTAAGGTGGGGTACACCCTGAACAGCTCGCCAAACTATTACAGACACAAACACGCAGCCATTCACACTCACACCCTCATCCAGGGGTAATTTTGGAGCAGCCCATTAGCCTAATGTGCATGACTTTGGACAGGTCGTGGAAGCCAGAGTACCCTGAGAAATGCCACGCAAACATTGGGCTAACATGCAGACTCCATCCAGAAACACCCAAAGCCAGGACTCGAACCCAGGACCTTCTTGCTGGGAGGCGGACATTCTAACCTCTGTGCCTCCCTTTATATGTTAGGATGAAATCATTGACTTTAATGAAGGATTTTTTTTTCACCCATGTTACCAGGAATATGACTTGTGGGTTCCGTACATCTCAATCTGCCTCGTATTCCTGTTCATCTTCTTTTACGGCGGACCAGGTACAAGCTTAAAACTTGAAGATGGTGTATAAAAACCTGAGAATGAAGCTGATTAAATGTATAAAAAATTGGTTTGCTGCTTTGATTGACAGCTGGAGTCAACATGCCACTAAATTATGAGATGTTTGACTATTCATATCAACCAGCTGTGTTCACGTTAATGGGAAGTATAGGATGGACAAGCTTCGCTGGATTTGGATTCATTTTTCCGTTTCTTGTTGTAAGTCATTGCTATAGTCACATAGTACATGTACACATTTGAGTCGCTGAATATTGTGCAGTTACTGTTCAGAGATTCTGATGAAGAAAATAAGTAATATGTTCTAACCAGGAGTGAGGGTAAAAAGAATAGATCCGTAGTGCTGTGGCATAACAAAGAATATAAGTGATACAGTATAATGTAACAATACAAGCTCAATTGCACTACGCACTATTATTCTCATACTGAATGTGAATATAGTCATTATAGCTATTTAAAATGTTCACAGCTACACTCACACTCCAGGAATAAAGAGAATAAATGTGCCTAGAGTGTTTGTTCTGACTGTACAGCCATAGAAAAATCTGAACAAAACATGGATCATGAGATGACTCTCTTATGCTCCCCCAGAATGCTTTGAGGTCCTTCAGCTTTTTGGTGTTTTCATTCATAAGTCTGACCATGTCCCTCTACATATTCTTCATCTTACCGGAAACAAAGGGGAAAACAGCACTGGAAATCATGGCGCATTTTAAAAAAATCAGATTGTGTGGCTCGGCGACTGAAGACAAATTTCTGGAGACAAAGTTGTGAAAGGAAACCTAAAACAAACTGGACAGATGTGAAATTGTTCACTATCACATGTGTATTATTATTATTATTTTTTTTTATTTTTTGCGTAACTGTTACATTTTTTTTTTAATTTTAATTATATGCAAATCATGAATGTTTATGTTCAATTGACCTCATATTATAAAACCATTCAGTACTGACGCAGATTTGTGTCCATTTCCTTCTTCCTGTTTTAAGCCCCGTTACACACTGACGATTTAGCCAGCATATGCCGGCGTATGAGAAATTTGGCGAATATGCTGCCGAACGTTAAATAAGTTATAGGGAAGTTTTGTATAAGTTAACAGCATGCTGGTATAAGTCCTAGTATGGTGAGGTTGTCAAAAAATTTTGTACATGCAAAATGTTCGACGTATGTTAGCGTATGTCTCGTACGTCCCGCATATGCTTGCCATAAGTTGTAGGTAAGTTATGCGATTGTTCACACACGTTATTTGTAAATTACTCATAAGTTGAATGTAATGTCACACGTACTTGGAACCTACATATAACTTACACCAACGAATGCCTAGCGTGTTGGCAGCTTTGTATCCCCAGCGATCGAACACGTGACGTAGCCTATAAAAGGCTGCCGCTCACTGATTCAAACCAGATCTGCACTAGACATCGCAGAATCAACATCACCATCATGCCAAAGAAATTGATGAAGTCAGACTCGCTTGAGTTTCTTGAGAAAGTTTCACCTCTCAGCCAAGAGTTTTCTTCAGTTCTAACTGACTGGGGAGAGCCACAGAGATACAAACTCTTGGAAAATTGTTAGTTGAGTTGGTAAGGTGATATCTGGGCTGCTGTTCCAACCAACCATTCAAAAAGTATTTGCTTCTCAATCTTATGCACTTATGGAATGGCCGGGTGAACCAGAAGCCCAAGAAACTACCAACGAACCGGCCATTTCAAATGTGCTTTCAGAACTACAGGGTGACCCAGAAAATCCTCCCACATTTCAAAGGTAAATAAAAAAATAAAGATAATCAAATTATTACCGCCACACATTTTTCCTGCTGGACCAGCGACCATTTGGTCCCAAACCTGGTTCTCTAACCATTAGGCCACGACTGCTCTCATTGGTCTCCCGCTGGCTGCTTTTTTTTTTTTTTAACTTTCTCTCTCTGAACAAAAATGGCAAGAGTAGGAACAGTTTAGTTGCATTGTAGTACATCTGGCTGGTCAGATGGAGGAGGTGTTTATCTTCAGAATTCAGAGCCAGAGAGAGAGAGAGAGAGAGAGAGTCCCAGACCAAAAGCACATAAAAGAAGCTTCAGTCTAGGAATTCTAAACTCTTTCCTCTTTAAAACCCTTTTAAAAAACTTCCCTACATACCATGAGAGCACTCATAACCCCATTACCATAAGGAACATCACTAACTGCTTTATCAGACAAGTAAAGTTGGACCTTATATGCTGGAGTGGCAGGGACAATTAGCTTGGTGTCAAACGGAGCTAATGAACAAACGAATGCGGCGCTAACCCCATCCTGAGAACTTTGACAGGCCGGAAGAGCATCGTTTGAGTCATCTATCTCACGCCAGTGTCTGTCAGCAAGACAAAGTCAGCGGCAGCTGTACAATGATGATGCAATCTGTTAAGAGCTGAGGGGTCAGGCAAGGTTGCTGATATATAATTAGATCCATTAGCATGATTATGAATGAGATTTTGGGCTCTTTGTGACGGAAGGCAACCATTATTCATTGACAGAATCGTGAACATGGGGGCAGATGGCCTTTGTTTCTTCATCACAAGGGTGACGACGTGCCGTTCTTGTCTTTTTCAACAAGTACAGCACACACACTTCTTCTTCCTTGCCTTCTGGCAGCAAAGTTCTAACAGTCTTTTGGACTGACTGTCCAAAAATTATGGGAATCGAATCATATCCATATATTATTAAAAGTACTTTCTCTAAAAACCTTTTTTTTTCTCAGGAAAAAAAGTTTCTGCACAGAATTTCAGTCCTTCATGAATGAAAACACAGACACTCAAAGGTTGAGATTTGTTGCCTAGGGCCTAGGAGCCCTTAGTGAATGCCGGGGAGTTTCAGTCTTTAGCCCCAGTGTCGGCAAAAGAGTGAAGCAAGCTGGTGATCTAACAGATACCGTACATGTGTGTGCATGTAGTGTTATGATATGTGAGAGACACAGGAGCTCAGTAACACCATTAGCATGCTTCAGAACGACAGACACATGAGCCGAAGCTCTCGGCAGGATTAACAGTT
The DNA here is from genome assembly GCA_030014195.1 of Neosilurus mollespiculum. Lineage (NCBI taxonomy): Eukaryota > Metazoa > Chordata > Actinopteri > Siluriformes > Plotosidae > Neosilurus > Neosilurus mollespiculum. Next base: position 17,408,355 of record JAQMYF010000023.1, on the reverse strand, counting down.
CCGTAAAGCGGAAATTCCATGAATCTGAAACACCTTCATGACTTTCTGAATTGAGGATTGAGAGCCACTAATGGACTCCATTTAACGGTAGATGTTTCTCAATTCAGCCAGTGTGTGTTGTGAATTAATGTTTCACCAGTTCACCCTATAGAGGACACCTTGGTGCGTCTGACTGTAAAGAACAGAACAAAATGATAAAGAACAGGTGGACAAAAAAGGATGAAAACATGATGGAAAATAATTAACGAGTGTCTGTGACATCAAGTTGCTGAACAGCACAGTTCTGTTATATAACAGCACAAAATGTGTTATACCTCTTGTCCAGTACTACAGTGTCATGCATTTTTTTACTTTTTTTCAACACTGACTTTTTTTTTTCACAAGATTGACCCCAACACTCTGGTATTTTACTCTCACTCATTTGCCAAACTGTTTAATCCTACTAGGGTTGGGGGGTATCTCAGCCAACATTGGGTGAAGGCAGGATACAACCTGAAACAGCTCACAAGACAATCACAGAGCCAACGCACGCACGCGCGCACACACACACACACACACAATCATTCACACTAACACTCACACCAAGGGGCAATTTGAAACAGTCACTAGCCTAATGTGCATGTCTTTGGACTGTTGGAGAAAACTGGAGCACCCAGAGTGAACCCACACAAGCACAGGGCGAACATGGGACTCAAACCCAGTACCTTCTTACTGTGAGGTGGATGTGCTAACCACTATGCCGTCCCCTGGTTTAAATTCTAAAGTCTAGGAATGTGGCCTCTAAACTGAAAAAATATTTAGGGGTGTGATATTTAAATGATAATTGTTTTCAGCTGCTACATCTATACTTTGACTGGTACGACATCATGCTATATGATTGCATCTTTCCCGAGTCCTATTTTTCGGAGCAGGCCGATAAACTCGTATTTGGTGGAAAAATACATCCTCATCAAATAGTTTAATTCAGAATGTTGATGCTTTTTATGATTTTAACTTCATGTGCAATATTTGTTTCCTTTTTTAAAAATATATATTAAGAGTCCAAAAATTCCAATGACAGTAATGATGTTCCATTGTTACCTTTGTATGATAATAAAACTTAAAAAAAAAATGATCCTAGAATTAACTGGATTTAATTAAAGGACTGGCTGGATATGGTTATCATGCTAATTTGATGCTAACCTTAAACAGCTGGGATTGAAGGGAAGCTGGGATGGTTGTCGCATTTACACTAGGTGCATAGCGCTTAAGGATGGCTTAAGAGAGCGCGTTGGGAGAAAGCTTCACCATATCAATGATTATACAGTACAAGTTTCTTTGTTAAATACCAACACGTATTACAACAATACAGTTCTTTAACCTTAACATAGACTACATATTAAAAAAGAGGTGCTGTTTCCATACAAACAATAACATATTATAACAAGCAACAAGCAACTGCTGTCAGATCTGCTGTTAGGGATGTTTAATCCACAGTCCGAAGCGAGAAGTCAACAGCACCATGTTACAGTCATGTTTAAACTGTACTTCATCACCATACAGTACACAGCTCTTGAGAAAGCAGATATGAGTTTTGACATAACTAGGATACATTGACTAATTGGAGAAGTAGGGAAGAGGAACGATGAATGCTTAAAGGGCATTACTGTCAGCTTTGATTATGTGATCTGGGAAACACACCAAGGCGTCGTCTCTTTCCTCTCTCTTTTTTCCCTCCTCAAGTTAAACCAAGTACGGTTTTAACAACAACACATCGTTAACAGTTTCAACCCGCTATTTACGCTGGGGGAATCTGAACCAAGGTGGCACCCAAATCCCAACCACTAGTGAACAAAAATTGTGAACTGATCTGGGGTCAGCAGGCTTTCTCCCAGCCCTAATTGGACGCACATGACGAGGAGCAGGCTGGAAAATCTTCATCCATTTGCAGTCACACGATTCCCATTCACAGCTTACCATTGTGGTGCCGTTAACGTTCCAGCATCCTGCAGTTGTGGATAATTAAATCCAGCTATTTTAAATACTCAGAGTGTTAAGCGGTAATTTGGCACAGCTTGGATTTAAATACAGATAATTATGCATTTTCAAGACTGTCGAAAAAAGACTCCACATCCTCCTTAAGGGGAATAAATAGCAGATATGGAAGCTATTCCGGGACGCTGACTTGACACGTGCTGTGACCAGAAAGATTTGAAGCACACAGGCCTGCAGAACGATAAAATGACCTTGTATTGCACTGATTTATCTTTTAATAGAATAAAAATGCATGTTTTTAGCTTCAACACGTTAAATAATACAAAATGCTCCTGTCTCCTTTGCTTGTTTTTTAGAATTTCAGATTCATTCTGGTGCTAAAATGAATGTACGATCTGCAACGACACTGATCATCAGCACCTGCGACATGCTTTCCTAGATGACTGTTTTGTTTATAATCAGCAGGATTTTCCAGCTGCCGTCATTTCAGAATATGATTCCTTCATTTGCCGAACCGCTTTATCCTACCTGGGTCACGGGGAGGCTGGAGCCACACACACCCACCCACACACACACACACACACACACACACACACACAACCATTCACACCTAGGAGTACCCGGAGGAAACTCACACAAGCACACGAAGATACAAACTTCACACAGAAACATGCTTATTGCATCCGGGGCACGAACCCAAGGCCTTTATGGATAAAATTCCTGATATGTTAAACTGCCATGCTGGCAATTCTTCTTTAAGATTTATTAGCAGTTAATTCAAACAATTCTTCTGGTTTATGAGTTGCATCGCAGTTGGTCAATAAGGAAACACCCCATAATGCCAGAGAACGAGCTGCAACCATCAAAACTCCACATGGAAACACCCCCACCGATCCCGGAACTCGAACCCAGGACCCTCTTGCTGTGAGGTGGATGTACTAGCCATTACGCCACCATGCCGCCTTTCCTTACGTGTGGTGATAACCAAAAAAAGCTTTTGGCAACGTTATTGTAGAAACAGCTGCGTAAACATGTGAGCTACATTAAAGGCGCCATGAGAATCACTAGGTGGGACAGTCCTGGTCTTTGTGTGTTAGACCCACAACATTTTTACGAGTGTTAGGTTATCATACAGTGCATTACCTACATACAGCAGTCTTACATCACAACCATCACAGAATTTATAATCTTTCAATAATCGTATCACTTTCATATGAACACTGTGGGGTGGCATGGTAGCATAGTTGTTAGCACATCTGCCTCACAGCAAGAGGGTCCTGAGTTCAAGGTCCGGGTTCGGTGAGGGTGTTTCTGTATGGAGTTTGATGGTTGCAGCTCCTTTTCTGCCATTATGGGGTGTTTCCTTATTGACCAACTGCGATGCAACTCATAAACCGGAAGAATTGTTTGAATTACCTGCTAATAAATCTTAAAACAAAAAAGTATTGCCAGCATGGCAGATTAACATACCAGGAATTTTATCCATAAACCACAATTCATAACCATATTCAATAAAAACCTGTAGCATTGCACAGCGTGGCAACATTTTCAAAGTGAATGAATGCTTTATGCTCATTTGACAAGTTAGAAACTGCTTTCATAAGGCCATTTCTAACGTCAAATGTGGGACAAATCCATGCAAGGAGTTTAATTCAGCAAAAAAACAAAAAAACAAAACCCAAAACCTCTGAGAAGCACTTGATGGTTTTCATTAGTGAATCAAACAATGTGTTTTGAAGAGGTTTTCAAGGCTAAAACATTTTCTCATTTTTTTTTATTCCTTTACCCTTAACCTCCCCCATGCTTAAATGGCCAACACAGACTGTAATGTGTTCTGGTTTCAACCAAGTAAACAGTAAATATAATTATTTAGTAGGACCAACAAGGACTCTTGGTGAATACACACACACACATACACACACACACACACACACAAGCCACGAGATCCTGAGAAGCAGACATATCAAGGAGAAAATAACGAGACCCGACTGCCTGTGCAGATGCAATCTAAGGAGACGCACCACAACCCAGACGGTGCCATCTTCCAAAGTATATTTCCTTTCATTAATCAAATTGCTTCAGACCCAAGCTAAGTATTCCCAGGACAAATAAGAAAATAAGAGAGCGCTGGAGTGTATGCAGTCTTGATGAGGTTCTCATGCTGAATTAGCACTGCTCACTATGGCCTGATCGATGCACAAGTGAACACCGAGAGCTTCCCTTTCCCTAATCTCCTACAGAAAACAAAGAAGCTCCTGTTTTCATTTCATCTCTGGCAGAAGAAAAGCTTGTCTCGCTGATTTGAACTTAAACAACAGATCATTTGGCGGAATTTCGATGCATGCAGGCGTTGTCTCGGTACAAAGAGATCATTCTTTCCTTCATTTACATCAATTATCATTTGGCACTACTACTACTGAATATACTAGGAGACCCATCTCCTCTGAACTGGTGGGTGGGAACCCAAAACAGACTGAAAAGACCAGCACTGTCCCACCTAGTGATTCTCATGGCGCCTTTAATGAAGCTCACATGTTTACGCAGCTGTTTCTACAATAACGTTGCCAAAAGCTTTTTTTTTGGTTATCACCACAAGATACAATATACATACATGTCTTGAGGACACGCATTCTGTAAAGATTAGTGCAAAGATTTCTCACGCCTGTCAAATTCATTAGTGCTTCATCACCTAGAATCACGTCAGCAGCGCAGCTAGTCTGTTTAACTTCCTCGTATTTCAGTTCTGCTACAGGATTCGATTCCCAACACAGCGTTAGATTAAGGCTATAACTGTAGTTTTGCATGATTACTGATTATCAATATGGAGTCAATAATACTTGGGTCATATTCTGTGATATTAGTGTTGGATAGTAGATGAATAAATTAGCAATGATTTGGCTGCTGATGGCATTCATTTGATGACCGACCAAATATTATGGTGTTTGTTGCTTTTGAAATGTTACTCTGTATTTTGGTTAATGTGGAACACTCCCCATTAGCCAGCTGGAATGGCACTCGGAAAGCTCAGAATCCTGCCAAATGCCATATCTCTCAATGAAAATAAACACGTGGATCTGCTTCAAACTTAATGGGTTCTTCTTTGTCCTGCGCTACACTCTTTCACCAAGTTTCAAGAAAACTGGGTGGGTGGGTTTTGCGCACCAGACTGAAAAAACATTAAATAAATAAACAAACAAATATTGGTCCCATAATTGGTCTTAATACTATTATAAACACTCCTACATTTAATCTTGAATAATCAGTATCAGTTTGACCGAAGTTATTGCTTAAAATTGTTGTAGTATTCTACACTGCCCAGCCAAAAAAAAAAAAAAATCCCTTACGTTAATATTTTATCTTGATTACATCACGTAATCACCATGGGATTGTTGCTTCAGTTGGTCAGGTCGAGGCTCAGCAACATTATGTGGCAATAAAGTGAAATCAGCTGATGACCTGAATGTACTGAATGACCAGGTGATCCATCAATGGACTAAAATTGGGGCTTAGATAGAGAAAGAGCAAGAGGAATCATTTTCACACATAAACGGACACCACACAGTATTGACATTAACCCTACTGAAATTCTTCGGGACGTGCTGGAGAAGACTTTATGGAGTGGTTCAATTTTTCCATCAGTTGGTTGTCGGTAGAGGAATGAACCCAACACTGGATGGAAATAAATGTTGTGATGTTGCTTAGGTTTTGTGCAACAGTGCCATGACAGTTACGTGCTGTAATCAAGGCTAAAGGTGGCCCATCAAAATATTAGAGTGCATGACTTTTATTTTTGGCCAGGTAGTGTATATTAATGGTGGATTTGTTTGGTATCTACTCCAACATTTAAAGAAATCCCAGCTTTGTTACTTAAATAACAATGAAGTTATCTTTAAAGAGACTTTTCTGGGAGGTAGCGTTTATGGGAGGTTTTATAGTCGTCAGCACTTTGGTCTTCAGGATGGGTTACTTTTTGTATGATTTGTAGTTTCTCAACAACGTGTCAAGTGCCATTTTGTGTTTTTTCATACTGTATGAAAAATACAGCCTGGAGGGATAATAAATGCTTTTAGTTGCTAGAACATAAGCAAATGGGAACTTGTTTTGTAACTATAAATTGACTGAAAACAGTATGGCATAGTATTTTTGGCAGGGACTCCACTGTTGATTAAATTCCTATAACAACATACCCCGTTGCACCGTACTTACTCTTTACCTGATATACATTATGTGACTTGTTGTACATTTCTAAAATAAATTTTAATTATATTAAAATTAAATTTTATAGCGAACATTTATTTTGTAGATTTGTCCAAGCAGTTCAAGTCTACTCTGAATCTCGGTATGTCGAAGCAAAGGTGAAAATAATCACTGCATTTTTATAAGCCTGGTTTTGTGGAAAGGAACCTCGTGGTGTGAGCACCAGTGGGCAGACGATGTCTCATCGTTGTGTTCTAATGCATTTATTCATTGAGCAGATGGTGAGTGCATTCTTCTTCATAGCCAATGTCGTGCTTTGACGATCTGGAACCAACACCTGTCAGTCAAACTTCTTGCTGAAATGCACTTTTAATTTCCAATACAGGACAAAAACCAGCAACGTAACTTGCATGCGTTCCTATGGAATCTCTACATTATACTTAATACTTAAATGGTTCTATTGTTACAAAATATAAAAATATGTGGTACATCATTTACATTATATTCACTTTACATCCTTAAGTTAAGTGTATTTATTAATTCATTTACGAATATACACACTGTCATGACTGAATAAACTTGGTTTAGAAACACACTGCAAGAAGACGTGGAGCAAAACTTTGCTGGCTATAAATGGAATAAAACTAAGCGCAATTGCATGTTGGCTGCAGCAAAACCAGGGGAAACCTTTCTAACAAATGATTATTAAGGGATATCTAAGCAAAAAATTATCTTAAGCTGACCTTACTGCATATCACTCACTGACAACCACACGATACTGAAAAGCAGATTCAAGCAGGACAAGTAAAATGTTAAACTGTTACAGTGGAGGTGAGTGCAACAAGGGTGTATGTTAGGATATAATACAGTTTTTGCTTTTTCTGCGCTTGCGAGTGTGTAACTGTCCTCGAGTTCCCAGGTGCCCGGATCCTACGAGTCCAGTAGAACTGTACTTGTGTAGTAATTCCTCACCGGTCATATACCTTAGATTAACTGGCTTGGGGATTGGCTCTCCCAAGAAATAGCCTTCGTCCTCGGATTCAGAAGATGAAGAACAGGTAGAGCACCAGTCGTCATCATAATCGTACTGATCCCAGACATAGTGACCCATATGGCGCTGTGGAGCTGGGTTCTGAAGTGTAAGGTCTGAGGTGGTGCGAGGGCATGGCCTAAAAGGCTGCTGTCTCAATCTGGAATCTCTAATTCCACCATTTCGTGGATCCCGTGGACCCCGTGGAGGAGGAAACCGATCATAATCCTCACACACACGTAAATGCGATCGCTCGGGCATCACGGGGTGGTGCTGGGCTGCTAAATTGAGTGCGTTTTCAGAACGGGAACGACGAGAACGGCGCGAACGGTGATGATGCCTTCGCCGTCGCTCTTCCGGTTCAATAACACGCCGGTGAGTCCGTTCACTCATGGGAGCCAGGCGGGCATTGTGAGCATTGCTCACTAAACTCACCCTGTCCTCTTCCTGATAGGTGAAGCCGGGTGGTAGGATGGTGATTCCAGGAGATTGCTGGGAATATGGAAGTGGATAGTTCACCTGTACGGGTGGCTCCATCTCCATGTACGGCTGTCTGGTGGTGAGGCTATGGAGAGATTCTGAGCTGTGGAACTGCACAGAAGAGTTCAGAGTGCCCATGTTGCTCTTCTCTGAGACGTTCATGCCAGAGTCTTTACTCAAGTCAGGCATAGAGAAGCGAGACAAGTGCTCCTGCCTCTTACCACCCCCATCTGCAGAGGTACCTATATTCAACACAAGAAGGGTTACAAAGAATACTTGTCAAAAAAAATTAAGAAGCACAAATATCATTTTTGATTGAAAAAAATGCCTTAATAATAATGATAAACCAGAATCTAGTCAAGAGCTACCTGTAGCATTTGACAGAGCAAGCGACTCCATGGAACCTCGAGGTGTTTGCTCAAGTGGTGTAAGCTGTTCGCTGATGCTAAGTGCGCTGATGGGGTTTCTGGTGCGGCCCAGTTGAGCTGCAACATCCCTGTCTCTTTCCCTCTCTCTCTCCCTCTGAAAGGCATGCATGCTGATGGAGCGCTTGTCCATGAACCCATTGGATGGCAACTCATTAAAGCTGGCTTGTGCTTTCAGTTCAGAAGGGTAATGGTCATCCAATTCTGGCTGCAGCCAGTTCTCATTAAATGAATGTCCTTTGATGGCAGATGTAGGAGGTCTCTTGGACTGTGCAGAATCTTTGGGCCTGCTGTCTTGCTGGGTATGGGACATTCTTATGTTGCACTGACTCAGCAGTTGCAAGGGAGTTGGGGAAGGGTCATTCCGACTCTCATAGCTATATCTATCAGTTTGTTTTTTCCAGGAAGGAGATTCTCTGGTCAGACTTGGGGCCTGACTTGACAAACTCAGCAGGTCCATCTGCAGGGAAAGAGGGTCCACATCAGCCGAATAGCACCCACTAGAACCGTTTCTACCAGTGTTAGCGTTACTGCTCTTGCTAGATTTCGAGCTGCTGTGCCTAGCCTCACGGGTTCGGCCACTTTGAAAAGCAGAGTCTGAGGAGTCCGACCCATTGGCATCCTCATTCATGCTACAAGCCCGTGAGCAAAAGATCTGGCCCTGTTTAGGCAGAAACGGACGACCCAGTAGGGACTTCTTACAACGTGCACAGCAAAAGCAGTCTTCAGTGGCGTGCCAGTGCTGCCCATCATACGTCATCTGGCCCTGGTCAATACCTGAGGTGGACAGAGGTGAAAGAATGTGAATAGGTTCAAAACAGGGGTCTGTATGTATGTATGTATGTATGTATGTATGCATATAT
>JAQMYF010000023.1:17378526-17399286 GCA_030014195.1 Neosilurus mollespiculum | reverse complement strand
TATATCTATCTATCTTTATCGATATATATATATATATATATATATATATATATATATATATATATATATATATATGCATGTCGCATTGTTGAGACGATGTTTCACCCTAATATAACTCCATAATCATTAACTAGAGCTTCAGTTAAAAATGTAAACTGTAATATTTGCAGGGTGCAGTCAATAGAACACAGTCAGCTATATTTTAAGGAGCGCCGGTAACTGATTAAGACATTATTTTAGAGTCAAATTTCACTTTAAGTGTATTTTAACAGAGCTATTATTAATATAGATGAGCAAAATAAGTGTAGGGAAAACGCCAAATATCAGAAGGTCCAATCGAATTCCACTGAAGTGTAGAAGTGTTTGGAGTAAACTGATTATGCTATACGCCTTGCACTACACAAATACATTACATTTTAATTACAGCTCCACTTACACACGCGAACTGGCCCCAGTCTAATGGGCAACATCTGTTTGCAAACCGTTTTTGTTTTTAAAATCAGTTTCACTCCCATTCTTTCTGCGGCCTATACAGAAATGATTACAGACAGAATTTGTACTGAGTGACATGCCAAAACGCAGCTGGAACTGATGCCGAGCTTGAAACCAATGCGCCAACAATCCGAGTTATTATGGGATGGAGTGCTTCCTTGTGACACAATGGGGGCTAACTGAGTAATGGAAACATTGGGCAATAGATGAATAATGTCAATAACGTGTTATATCTTTAATACGTTGCTGGTGTAACTTGGATCGCTGTGAGATCCATTAAAGATATTTTAGATAAGAAACTATTAATAATTGACCATCTGTCATTTCCAACAACGGTTATTGACTAATTGTTGGGTTGAACATGTAATTTTGTTATAATTCCACCCTCCACCAAATAAAAAGAAACATGGAACAGGGTTCATCAGGAACCCGTCAGGGACAGGAAGTTGTTCATCCAGTTTTGTAACTAATGTCCTTGACACAAATTAAGCTCACCAGTACCATGGAGCGATACGCAAAAATATGGACCCTGGACACCTCCCCTCCCTGTCAGCAGAGGTTGTGATTGGAAATATAGTACAGTGAACTCTAAAAAGTATTTACTATCTGGTTTAAGAGAATATAAGGTTGATTGTAAAGTCTTGCCATTCATTGTTTATAAGCAATTTCTGAGCAAAAGTTTATTGAAACCTTTCCTCGCTTTTTGATCAATGGCTGCTTATTGACCCTGATTTTGGATTACATTTCCTCCATTCCTTCATGGCTGAGTCAGTAAAACACTCTTCATTTCATTTGAGGGAATAAGTCTAACCTCCACCCCCTTTATATGAACCAGATAAGACTTTTCACAGTTGCAGATCTGCCGCTCTTTCCCAAGACGATTCAGGAAAGTCCATTCGCTTGGTTCAGTAGACCGCTAAGGTGCCAAAATGAACTCCTACCAATATGTTCTCCGCAGGAGTCGCAGTACTCGGCATAGAGGGACTCGAAACATCCACAGCAGTACGGCCGACCTTCTTTCATGATGTAGCGCTGGCCACCCAAAACCGTCTCGCACTCGAAACAGCAGAAGTGCTTCATGTGCCAGTGCCTGCCTTCTGCCTCTGTGCACTCATCCGCAAAGATGATCTGAGGGAAAGAGGTGAAGAAAGTGAGGAGAAGTGATGCATGGATCCATTTATCTCTGAATAGAAGCTAAAAGCCAAACTGCACCCATCCATTATATTTAATTTTAGGACTGACAACAAGGCTCAGTGGAATCAGTCCCAGCAGCCTTTGCCCTGGGCTACTACACTGCACCAAACACTCTCATATATCAGAACAGGAGGGAAAATGATGAAGCCACAAAAAATTTTAACAACTCCAATTTTCTACTGCTGGATCATGTTTCAGGTTCCTCCACATTCAAAATGAATGTGACTATAAGAGAGGCCAGACAACTGAATTATTCATGAACTTTATTAGTTCAATGCCTTCATTAATCCAGTTAATCCTCTACTTTTACTCATCAGGGTTTAAATATGCATGTACTTAAATATTTGCCATCTTTCATCATACATGCATGCCTCTGAAAATGTGTTGAAAGTCTGGGATTTCTGATTTGAGACAAGAGTTGTAATCATAGCCATGTTCTAAGCAGCTATAACAGAAAAATAAAAATAAAGAGCTTTCCAATCCTTGGCCAAATCAAAATACCCTTCAGCAGAAGGAACAAGAAACTAGGCTGGAAGGATCGGGATTTGGGGAATCCTGCCATCTTCAGGTATGTACTGCGTGTAGATTATATAAGTAAGGAATAAAGCAAAAGGGGGAGGTGTGGGCTCCTGAATTGCCCCATCATCTGGAGTTTGTCTATACTCTTAGGGAGAAATGTAGAAACACAAATTGTCCGTAATTTCAGGGAGGGGTGGAGAGTACAATTGGCTGTACTCAAACTACTGTACACTGTAGAACAGAAACCACATTCAGCCTGTACACTGTGTTGGTCCACGGTGTGTGCTGTACCTCGTCGCATGCGGAACATCTTGGTTTCAGTCTCTCGGCGTGATGTCGGCCGCAGTAGATCTTCCCCTCCTGATAGAAGTAAATGAGATCCACAAGGAGTTCGTCACACGCGCTGCACACAAAGCACTGAGGGTGCCAGCACACGCCATGACCCGCCCGAGACGCAAATACAGCGATGTCACCTCCATTGATCTGACCACCGCACTGAGGCAGAGAGAGAACGTAAAAAGATTACAGACAGATCATCAACATACTACAAATTCATGACCTTTTCTTTCTCTTTTTACAATATAAGTCTATGTTGCTTCTATATAAGACTGCTTATGGGATATTTTCACCGGAAAAAGGAAAATAATCAACGACAGGGTTGCTGATTCGTTTCTTGTAACAACGCATCCCAAAGTCAATCCTTTCCTGTTACACTCCAGCGATTTGCCAGTGACACTGTAGAGTTCACCTTTGTGCACTGAAAGTTAATTGAAGTAGGACATACCTTATTAATGAGTGCGGGAAATCTGAAATTGATGCCCCGTATGGTTTTAGTGTATGTAATATTCATTAAAATTCTACCTGCGTGATAATCTCGATCACGTAGAGGTCAGCGTGGGGGTGGGGGATTAAATCAATAGTGCGAACCTTTCTATTACAGAGTCCATCTGATAAGAATGCCAGGAGGGAATAGCTATAAATCTCACATCACTGCGTCGCTGTCTCTTTAAATCCAGTTCCGCACTTCGTCATTCCAAACGCGGTGTATTTTTAATAACCGCTACATACCTGAAAGACGTCTTTCTATTTATAGAGAGAGACTCCTTCTGTTCCAGCACAGCTGAAGACAAAATAAATATCTGCAGGTTACAGAAGCGTGTGTGTGTGTGTGTGTGTGAACCATCTGTGTGTCAGAGGCAGCAGAAGGGGAGGAAGGGCAAGCAGGTGGACTCAAGGATTGAAAGACAGATAAACAGCATGAGTAAAGACTGAGTTCTCTCTGTATCAACTTTCCTTCTTCATAATAATAATAATCCTATCAGATTTGCAAGTCATTAACAGGAATGATAATATAGCTCGACTTGCTTTTGACCCTGTCAACTGTTTTCCAATACAAAAATATAATACTTGTGTATTTATGGCTGTAAATGATACATCTCCATGTTAGAGAATGACACCGTCTTTATTTGGCACATGATCTGCTTTTCAAAGAAAGACCAACAGTCAATGTTGATATTAAAGCACTGATGGGTTTGTCCTTGTGATAAAGTGATGCTGATTGTATCCAGGCAACCAATTCACAACTAATCATTTAGCTCAACTAAATCTGCGAGGACAGTTGGGATTCAGATCAAGGATCGTGGTTCTACCCCAAAATCTAGATCACTCACCCCTTAATTTTTTTCCCTCACTAACATAACACAAATACACTAACACAAACCTTTTCCCAGGTTTACATTTTTTTTCTATCCCATACAATTTAAAAATGTTCTTGTTTTTTTTTTTTTTTCCTTCACACATAAGCTTAAACACATATTTTAAACTTAGATTTTCAAATGCTAAATAGCAATTATTCACCAAAAGGTGGATCTCGCTAATTACTTCCATAGATAAACATCAGAACATCAACTACAGAGCCAGAGAGGAATAACTGTTTTCATATATACTGCATTGAACCATAAGAAAAGCAAACTAAAGCAAGATTTTTATGGTTATTTTTACATTTTAAAAGCATAACAGTGGTCTCACCTGCTTTATCTAAAAATTCATTCAAAGTTTGAATAAAGTGCCCTTTTTTGAAAAACGTGAAGGCCATATTGTGTAAATTTCTTTGTATTTTTTGGGATGTAATTTTATTGAATTTCCAGGGTATCAGAATCAGTGTCCATGATAAACTATAAGCTTTTGTCCACCATTGTGATTCAAATTTTTAGTTTAGGAGGTGGATAATGTCCATTATTATTCATCCAAGAGATTTTTTCCTTTCTAATTGGAGGAAAGCCATGAAATAATTCTTGGAAATGCATCATTACCATAGAATAACTGAATTATTGCACCATTGCCATGGGATTACTGAATTATTATATCATTACAGGAATAACTGAATTATTGCATCCTTGCCAAATAATAAGTTGACTGATTATTGCACAACTGCCACACGCAAAATAGTAATGTGACTGTCTACTTTAAAAATATATTGAATGAAATAAAACAATTTGACTTTTGTATGATAGAAAATTTATTGGTCTTGAACGGTGTTAGCAGCCAACCCTGCGACCAAATAATATCCGATCATAATATCTAAATAGATATAATCATACTTCACCACATACAATAATTTTTGGTTTGATTTTGATATAGTGTATTAATCCTCCACGGGAAATTATTGCCTCTGCATTTAACCCCTCCAAAATGAGCACACACACTCTGAGCAGTGGGCTGCCACACACATTGGGGTACCGGGAGAGCAGTTGTGGGTTAGGTGCCTTGCTCAATGGCACTTCAGCCATGAAGGTGGAGAAAGGGAAGGTGCAGCTCACTCCCCCACTGCCACACATCGGCTGCCCCCAATTGCCTAGTATTCCAGGATACCAAACGTGCTATTCCCGTGAAGTATGTACCAATATTAATGAGCCATTATTTGTATTTCATATTCACATTATCGTTGGAACTTTTGTCTATAGATCTTAAATGAATTTCAGGGTTTTCTGGACAAACAGTTTCTCAGCTTCCTTTTTTTTTTCACCTTCCATAAAGTTTTCCAAAACACTGATGGCATCCCAGTGCTTTTCCTGAACTTGGAAAAACTCTGAACAATGGAAACGTGGCTACTTAATACCTTTATAACACTGCGACTATTGTTCTACCTTCACCCACATTTTTCAGTGCACGTGTAACAAAAAAAGAATACTGCTATCATACACTGATGTTAAAATGTGCAACCTGATACAGACATGACATAACCAGGTCACCTGTTCACATATGGCTCCAGTCATGGTGACGGGAAATGGCCTGACGTTACCCCGGCCCAGGTTCTCCCTCTTCCTTTGGTTACTAAAGAGCTTCAGCTCCCTCTTTTCCTCGTCATCCAGAGAGCTACAGTATCGCACCTGAAGAGGAAAGAAGGATTCAATACTGGACATACAGACCCGTCATTTACATGTCAATAAAGCAACATACCTCTTCAGTTAAAAACCGTTGTGAAGATCAGAACATATGCCTTTATGATGCAAAAGTCACACGCACAAGGTAATGTAAATGTCCTCACCTCATTGTCGTGAGGTGGCAGCTGGTGCAGAAGCTGTTTGATGCGGTGTTTCTCTCCGGCGCTGTTCACGTACGGCACCTTCTCTTCAGGTAGAGAACTGTAATACTGATGAACCTACAGTTTAATAACACAGAGAGAGGAAAAAAAAAAAATATCTGACTGTATACTGTAATACACCAGCTTATATCTTCCATGCCAAAAGAAGGAAAATCGAATTAGTATCACGTTATTACCTGAAAACTTAATTTATCACAGGAAGATAATTTCACGTTATTGCAACATACACTACAGACTTACCAAGGTATAACAAGAAACTTGATAATACACTATCACTGCTTTACACTGACCTCAGAAGTCTCGGCGTTCCAGTACAGACGCCAGAAAACCAGCAATACCAGTCAGAGTTCGTACTACCTACCTACATTAGTGGTTTTTAACTATTTGCAGGTAGCCTGTAAATGCCATTTTCATTTTTTTTTTATATATATAAAAGATGATTGCAATGCGTTACTGTACTTTGTGCATGCAGTGCACACTGTAACAGTGGAGAGAAGATGGACCTTACAGTGTGCGAGTGATATAGTGAGAAGTAAATATGACTTAAGAATATTAAGGAACATATTAGCTGCTAATACAGCTTCGACTCTGTTGATGCACTGAGAGGCCATCTTGTATTTTGAGGTCAAGGTTCCTCTGATTTTCCAGCTGCAGGATCTTCCAACTGAAATTTCTGACTAAGAACTTGGAAATCCCGAATTACCAAATGAAATGGACCAACAGACCATATTTATCTTGTTATAATACCATAAATTATCATTATTATTATTATTTAATTATTTAATTATTAATTTTTTAAATAACTTGTTAAGTGTGAGCACTAACTTTCATTTAAGTGGCTCATATACTAGCAGGGTTTTTTATTTTAGTTAGATTACAGTTAAACATTGCTCACTCACTCGCTGAACCGCTTAATAGGGAGGCTGGAGTCCATCTCAGCCGACATTGGGCGAAGGTGGGGTTAACAGCTCGCCAGAGCATCGCAGGCCCAATATGCACACACAACCACGCACATGTCTTTGGACTATGGGAGGAAACCCGGAATACTTGGAGGAAGCCCATGCAAGCACAGGAAGAACATGCTAAATGCACACAGAAGCACCCGAGCCGGTGAATCGAACCCTGGACCGTCTTGCTGTGAGGAGGATGTGGTAACCACTACGCCACCGTGCCACCCAGTTAAACATTAGCGGCAATTTAAATAAGGATAAAAATTAAACCAGTGTTTTACCACATCCCTACATCAGAGGATTATGAGCGATCTATTATAGACCAGTGCACTTGTTTGGTGAGCTAGAGGCTGTAAGACCGGAAGCTAAGATTTGTTTTATAGATCATAAAAATATAAATAATAGAAAACGTAATAAAAATTTCAGACTCTGAGGGTTTTTGCTTTGTCATAGAGGAAATATATTTGGAACTGCGTGTATTTTGCAGTGATTTCTTTTCACTGTCATCACATTTTACTTGAAAATTGTTCTACAGCAGGGTTAAATATTCATGCTATAAATCCAAAACAAAATGTCTGAAATACACTTCACGTCCTGGGAATGAGGTAAACAATCGGGGCAGGGTGTTATTCTGCCCCTATTCTTGTTAACCCTTCCCCCATTCCTTGACATGTCCTTTCAAACACACACACACACACACACACACACACACACACACACACACACACGGAGCAATTACAGTCAGGGTGATTTATAGCTGAACGATGTAAAGTTAATGGAATCTGCCCCTCCTCTCCCTGGCTGTGCTGACACGGATGCTTCATCCCAAGACCCCGCGTGAATGTGTCTATTTTTGCACACAGGCCTGTGCGTATTTGTCTGTAGCTCTAAATTATGGTGATTAACAACGGTGACCTTTGAACTCCACCTTTTTGCGGCTAAGTGGCGAGGATATAATAAGCGGTTTTGTTGTTCGCAACATATAATAAGCCTTTCATTATACCACTGGAGTAATCAGGGTGCTGCATTTACACAAGCAGCAGGATAATGATCATAATGTTCAGTTTTGGAGGAAGTGGGATTTGAACTCAGAACCCTATTTGAGCTTAGTGTAAAAACATCGATATTTTAGGGAGCGATATGACGTCCCAGACCCCCTTCTGGGCTTCCACCTCATTACACATGGCTAATGTCTAAAGACTTAATGGGATAAAGCACCAAGCTCCATCTGCCCTTGCTTATACCGTATAAACCCGTCCCATAAAGATGAACAAAATGGATATTGCATGAGATGTGATTTATAACCATCGGTGAAGGGCTGCTGTTGGCTGAGAAAAAGCAGCGAGGCAGTACATTTCTCTAGATTCATCATCACCCCCCCCCGAGAAACAGATGAACAACAAAACCACGGATGATGTCCTCTCTGTATATAAAAAAACGCCAGCGGAACTACTCGGAAATGAGAGTCCTCGGATGCGCGGTTGCAACTCGAACATGACTCGACTTTCCCAAGACTCGCGTATTCCCTGAAGAAGAGTGCGCTCTCTTTAAGCGTCAACTGATGGCTCTTCTGCTGCTTATCTTGGCCAGCCATGTTTTTTTTTCAAGAAGTTCTGGAGAAGATGTGGGTTGAGGGATTTGTTCAGCTGAAAATTTCAGCAGACACGATCCAATAAATTACTGCACTCCCATCCAACAACAACAATCAGCGCTGGTGTGGTGCGGAGATCTGACAAAAGGCAAGCCAGCGCTCTCATGCAAACCAGCGGCTCGTGGAAAGAACTGTAATCAGGGCGAAGAGATCTGGCCATCCGCCCGTGAGTCCGGGGGTCTGGCAACCACTTTGTGCATCTCGGTGCGTACAGCTGGCTTTCATAAGACACAAGAAGGACTTATATGTTGATGTTTTGCAGGATGAGAAAGAAAGGTAGCTATTTACCTACTCAGCCTCATTTCGAAAAATTATTTTACGCGAAGGGACTTGGGGTTGCATTACCATTTCAGCTGATACGAGTCATATTACTCATCGTATAGCATCCCGGCAGCAGCCATAGCCATATAAAACACACACATACTGCTTCATATCCAGAAAGCTACACTTCCAGTAACCATCTGAGCATATTGTAAAATCATTGTAAGGCTATAAAAGAGCCATCCTGTCCCACTGATACGTTTTCCACTTTGAGATTTTCCATCTTTAGTGAAAGGTCTTCGGAGAGACATTAAAAAAAAATCACTGGGCTACAGATTACGTTCGACTTCCTTTTTCCATGCAGGGTGAACGACAGCAGCCAGCCAAGTCGGACATGCATAAGTAGTGATGCTTCCCACTGCTGCACTGTCCAAAAAAGTCTAAAACAGTCCCGCCTTGAAGGAGCATATTGACAGCAGCACACAGTAATAAGAGACAGAAACGCAGCCCTCTGAACCCTGCCGATGCCTTCGGGGTATCAGAACTTCTAAGCCAACATAATTGGATCACTACACTAATACCAGTCATGTGAGCTTTCGGAAACAGGCAGTGATCTGTAAAATCCTTTTCTTTTATAGTCCAGGAATGATCATGGAATCATGGGAACAGTCTTAGCACTGTTTGTCTTTCCTTGCTTCTGGATACAGAGCTAATTGGAAAGGGAAATTTGCAGGCTAGCTTTCCTTTTGGCTGTAAATCTCATTTATCATTCCTTCCTGGAGGTGAACGAGCTTCTTCGCCGCCCGTCTCTTGGTGAAACGATAGACGCGGGTGTTCTGATAATAAATGCCTGGCTAATAACACGTGCACTCTCAGCTCAAGACATTTATCTCACCTTGACGTCTGTCACAGATTCTGGCTCCTGTTGGTCAGCGTTGGCAAGAAACCCAGAGATTCCACCACAGATTGGAACCAAGGTCTCATGGAATGCACGGCCATCCATCAAGAGCTGATATCAAGCTCACCACGACTGACTGCGGTTCTGTGCGCGTTTAATAAACGGCCATCATGACAAATCAATCTTGCTCCATAGCACCTAACTTCTTTATACCCCAGCGTGTGTTCCGCATCAGTTCATACCGAGAGCCTTGAGAAAAATCGACCACAACCGTTGGCTGAACTCCGAGGTCCAGAAACAGAGACGGTAGATGGGCTTTATTGGCTATTGACCTGCTATGCTGTGCTGGTAATAAGACCTTTCAGTTGGAGAAGAAAATGAAACTCGTAGTCATGAATGATTTAACTGGTCTATAAAGACAGCCAGCCACCCGCAGCACTCTAATAAAGCCCATGTGAGAATACGCCAAAGCCAAGAGCTTATACTGGAGCTAAAGGCCTGACGAGGCTGTAAAAAAATAACATGCATTCATGCATGTTAGAATTCAAAATAAACGTTAAAAGCATGACAAACTTAAGCACCCGGAGAAGTTCTGATATTTTAAAGCTAAAATACGGCGCACTGCAGAGGGATATAATATGAATACATGGGAATGGTGCAATCTGATTGGTTCACTGTCTCAGGATTATAGACATTATCCTCTCCGCAAACTTGGAATCATGTTGAAAAGTATTACAAATCTAAAAATAAACCATTAAATCTCATTTTGGTTTACTTTTCTTATGTTCCTGTGTAGTATAACAATTATTCTCCTCAATCTAGGCGGATATCTCTGTATCGAGTCGTCTTCCAACTAGGGGGCTAATTCAGCAATATCCACCTCAGCTTCCCAGAATAACTGTTATATACACAGTGTATACCCTGCATGAGCATTATGCTGTGCCTTCGAGCAGCACAGACCCCCTCACTGTGTTTAATAAAGTCCCCTTTGACCAAACAGCTGAGCACATTAACGCCAAAGTTTACATTTCTGTAATAACATTCACGTCTGTAGTAGCATGTTGTGACCTACACTATACACTGTTCGTCTCAAAGTGTATGCTTTAGTGCCTGTGGCAGCGTAAGGATAGATATGTGTTAATATATATGTGTGTCTGTCTGAGCCAAATGTATACATTCAGCAGTGCCATGTTGTGTGTGTGTGTGTGTGTGAGAGAGAGAGAGCCTAAGGCATAAGCACACGCCAACAAGCTGTCAGAATCTGCTTATCCGTTAGTATAAAAGGCTTTTCTGTCTAGAGACGGTGTATTTATTCATACATCTGTAAGGAAGGTTTATTAGTTTTAACTTATATTTGTTGAGATGGACTACAGCCATGCGAAATCTGGATTGTAGCCCTGCTGACTGCTTAAAAAGGGCACATGGTGAAGGAAAAGTCACTGCCTGCTTTCCAAGCATGACCAAAAGAATATAATAATAATAATAATAATAATAATAATTTATAGTTTTTGCTGATCAGTCAAGACATTTTGGTTTGCTTCTTTATTTTCACTTTGAAGCTAAAAGGCTAAGGTAATAACAAGTAATTTGTTTGAACCCTGATGTGGGTTATGTCGGTGGAGACGACATAACACAAGCAGATCACTCTACTTAAACCATCTACTTGATTTTGCATTGCTTGTTTCCATGTCTGCATGCACTGCAAAGCTGATTGGCTGTCCTCTCTTTGCCAGGAACTTCTTTTAGCTGAAGTTGTCCAATTACAGTTAAACATTACTCACTTACTCGCTTCAGCGATTCCCGTTTAATGGGGAGGCTGGAGCATATCTCAGCCGACACTGGGCGAAGGCGCGGTACAGCCTAAGCAGTTCGTCAGACCATTGCAGGACCAACGCGCACACAAAACCATTCACACTCACACCTAGGGGCAATGTGAAACAGCCATTTAGCCTAATGTGCATGTCTTTGGAATATGGGAGGAAACTGGAGTACCCGGAGGAAACCCACACAAGCATGCAAACTCCGCACAGAAATGCCCAAGTCCGGGAATCAAAACTTGTTTTTTGTGGAACTTGCTGTTGTTTAAATTGTCCAATCCAACAGATATCATCAAAACATTAAATTCAAATTCATATTCGTATAAAATAGTTTTTTTTTTGGAGTGTTTCTATTGATTTTTCTAGATAACATGACTTAAACTTTTAAAACACTAACACAATAATGAATTCATTATAAACAGCCCACAAAAATCAAATGGGGAGCTCCACTTTAAGGCAGTGACTAAATCTATACATCACGTTTATTGTCTGGCACACTGAAAATGAGAATAAAATAAACAACAAAACTTGACAGCAGGGTCCTGGGATATTGGGACACTAGGATATTACCATTTGCACTATGTCCCGTTTTGGGGTGAAGTTGGAGACACTCCTCTTACATGTTAGCTAAAATAAATAAATAAATAAATAAAAATAATAATTAAAAAAAATCAAACAGCAGCTGTGTTGCAGCTAATCGATGCTATTTGTGCTGTGAGGAAATTTGTAGCCCTAGTTGGGTGTTCTACCTGTTCCGGTTTGAGACCGGGTGGAACCCAGGCGTACTCCTCCAGAGCGCAGCCCGAGTCGTCGTCCGATGTGGAGTTCCTCTGGAAGTCGTATAACAGCTTGGATACGGTCTTCTCCATTTCCAGAGGCATGGCCGTCACAGCATGATCCTCCCGCGGACACTTACAGTGCAGACAGATCTTCCTGCGCACACAGCAAACAGGACAAGTTAGTTCGGGTTCGAATCAGGCGACTGAGCGCTGAGAGGAAATCAAACAGTGTGATCGGAGTCACTGAGCCATGCATGCTAATGAGTGAGTTTAGCTGCAAATTAAATGATTTGAGTGGAGTTACTAAGTCACGAATGCTGGAATTGGAAACGACCCAGATTAAACGGTATTCAAGTGAAACAATCTGAGATCGTTATGCAATGCATTGTGGGGTGGGTTTACTTGCAGGGAACCAGAGATCTGCCAAACAAATCAGGATTTTAAACAACTCCAGAAGGACTGATCAGTCAATATCACCCATCTGCTCACAATTCCACACACACACACACACACACACACACACACACACACACACACACACTACAGCATGGAAACAGACAGTGGATTTTAATAAACACAGAAATTTGCTTGACTGTTGATCAAGTGGCACAAATCAGTACAACACGCACTTAATCGAACCTTATAGCATTTTTCACACTTCAGCATCCAACTGTTCGGCTCCCACACGGCCTCTTAAAGGGGCAGTTCTTGTTGTTTTTTTTTTTGTTTTTTTAGATACATCAGTGCGTTTATCTTTTTCTCCGATCCCAATACCACACACTGTATGAAATGATGTTCAGATATGCCTCATGGGTAGCGATCTTTGATGCAATTACAGACATAGCACAATACGAGAATATACAGGTTATAATAGACAGGTTTTCTAACAAACTATCATCAAAATACCTTTTTCATATTTCACCGAGAAAATAATCAGAAGCATCACACATTGTACAGAATAATCTGTGAAACAATTTAACGCTGCGGTGCAGACTTTTAGCATTAAATCTGTTGATGTTTAACAGAATTAACAAATTTATCTGTGGTTGTTTTAGGTCTAGGTACATGTTTAACACCCACCAGATGCACCTTTAATGCTGCCCCGGAAATTCAAACATGACTCACATTTCTTCCAGTAACACCACAAAAGCCTTGCTTTCTGAAAGATTATTAACCCCCCACCCGCCTAACACAAACACACACACACACACACACACACACACACATATACATACAAAGAGACAAATCAGTGTCCTGTTTGTTAAGGTGAGAAAGAGTGTGCATCAGGTTACAGTGACACTTCACACACAGATAACTGCTGGCCAAACTCCTCTTCACGCTCTACTAACCCGAACACATTTGCTTACAACAGGAGGAAGCCTCCAGAGGTTTTAAAAAGCCGTTCCCCTCACACACACACACACACACACACACACACACACACCAGTCAAACACTTCACATCTGGTTAATCTCCAGCAGGGTAGACTTGGCCATGCCAAACCTCACTCTCTGGCTCCGGAGGCTGCTGGTCAAATCTCTTAACCTCATCTGCCTCAGAGGCCTGGACAAAACACAGACCAAATCCCGTTAGCACCTCAGGCACCCTGCAGGCGGTGTGCGGCATCAGGGAAATAAAAAAAAATAAATAAAAAATAAAAAAAGGCAAAATAAACAAGTGGCCACATAACTAACATCGTGGAGAGACTTCAAAGCACAGGGGTGGGGTCATCCTGGAATAGACCACACCCCTTCAGGATACAAAAAAAAAAGTTTTCATGGTAGGATAAAGATGATCAGTCAGAACTCTGCGCTGCTTTGCTGTGACAGACAAGTAAAGTCAAGTCATGCTAGTCAAAAAAATATATGCCCCCCAGTAGCGCCATGCTTTTTTTCCCTTTGTCACTCATCCGTATCTGTAATAATAAAATGAATTTGCAAATATTTGAATATATACACTCTCCATAAAAGGAACACGGGTCTGGATACACTGTAGTGTGCAGTGAAGATTATACACCACCAGTTTTGTTTAAAAGGGCTCCTAATAAAAAGAAGTTAAAAAAAATTACTTCTCTATAATTTTTTGGTGAAATTGTATTGAACAATGCTATTGTAGGCAACAAGAACCAAAAAATCATTCTGACAAGTATACTGAGGTAAAAGTATGGATAATAAACAAAAACACTGAAAATACAAATTTTCATAAAAATTGAAAGGTGTCACAAATTTCTTTTCTTTTCTTTTTTTTTTTTTTTACTTTTGTATAGCCTGAATGAACTTCAAACCGTATGGAATGGTTTAGTGAGTGAAGAAATAAAAAAATATGTGAACACTATGCCTGAAAGGTTAAATGCTGTAAATCAAAGTAAATATTGACTTTTTTCTCCCAAAAAGAGAATGTTATTTTTGTTATTACTATATATTGTTGTTTGTTTATTTATTCTCATCAATATGATCCAATATTACTTGAAATAAATACTTGAATAGTACTTGGTTTCTGATTCATCTTCATTTTGTTAAGTTGTATAAGTGTACTGTACTTTTTATTTCTTTACTCGCAAGATGTGGTACAGTAAACCTGTGCAAATCTTTTTACCCTCAAATGGGTTGTGCCAATATTTTAGAACATTAAAAAAAAGTCTTAAACAATTGGAGTCTTGATGGAAATGAAGAGAGAAAAGGAAAAAGGGAAGAACATTGAGAAAGGAAGGAAAAGTAGGTAGGAAGAGAGTATGGAAAGGAAAGGAGGAAAGAAGGAAGAAAAAGACAGTAAGGGAGAAGGAAAAAAGGAAGGAAGGAGGGAAAAGAAAAAGCAAAGAAAGAAAGAATGAAGGAAAAAGAAGAAGAAAGGAATTAAGAAAAAGAAGAAAAGAAGCAAGTCAGGAAAGAAGAAAAGAGGTAAGGAAGGAAGGAAAAGAAGAAAGAAATGAAAAAAAGGGAGGGGAAGGAAGGAGGAAAATAAAGGAAGAAAGGAAAGCATGGAAAGGAAGGAAGAAAAAGAAAAAAATGAAAGGAAGAGAAAAATTTTGAAAGAAAAAAAAATGAACTTAAGAAATTCAGAAATAACACTTATTTGAATGTTTAAAGTTTATCTGAACATTATTTGATTATTATTTTAATAAAGTCTTGGACGATCCAGTTCCTCCCTCCAGTCTCGAGCTTCTCGTTTCCTGAGAGAGTACCCTGCTCTTTTTTTCCTCCTCCTTTAAGACGCTGGATTTTTCACTCCTGCAGCTGCTACAGCAAGGACAAGGACACAGCTTGAGTTCGGAGTGTGTGGAGATTGAAGGAACGTTTCACCCAAACACTCCACTATCAGTAATGATGGATGAGAGGAAACAGGAGCTGAAGCAATAATGAGATCACGCTAAGTACGCTCCATTAGCGTTAATTGTGTATTGGTCTTTTTTTTGTGCAGCAGCAGCACTCCTGTCATACTGAAGCAGGCAGTGATGTGCAGCGAGAGAGATTAATAATAACACTAGACATGGACCTAATTTCAACAACGGGCTTCAGGGGTGGATGACATCACAGGATAGTTTAAGGGCTGTCCATGTTTAACTGTGTGTTCCAGGTGTTTAAAGCCTGAAATATGCAGATAGCACGATCGGCTCAAAGATCATGCCATTTCAGGGTGTTGCTCTTACACTACACATGGGAGGAGGTGGAGCTTGGCATTTTAATTACAAGCATGGTTACTTGATTTCAGTGTCAGCTCTGGAACCCACAAGAGAGCGCTTCTTTTGAGCTTTGCATTTGTGTTTCCGCCGAGACTCAATATGGCACGCCTGTGATGTACAAGATGATGAGTGGAATTCATCTGAAAGCTGAAGCTTTGGAAGCAGAGCTGTTTGACCCGAGTGTAGGAGCCAGTAGAGATGGGCAGAGTAACAGTGCTACTGCATCACTCTCTTTATACAGCCATAAAGCAAGGGTTAGAAAAGGGGTAGGAGCCCCACCTCTGGTAGAAACATCATTAAAATCTGTATATTCAAAAAATAATAATAATAAAAAAAAAATAAAAAAAATAAAAAAAAAATACACAGCACCCCCTGATGGGCTTGTTGTAATATGGCAATTCCAAAAAATCCTTATATTTTACAATGTGATCCTTTAAAAAATTCCTGAATCCAGAATTTGATCCGGATAATCTCCAAAATCTTATGGAATGTTCATTGTCTGAAGCCCCACATCAGGTAGAAATTTCATAGAAACCCACACATAACATTTTGTGTAATCCCGATAAGAAGCACATAAACCGCGGATAAAACAACGTCCTGGTCAGAGGTAACACTTGTAAAGGATTACATATTGATTACAAATATTGATACAAGTTGCTCAGGGTGGATTTTTTCCCTTAACCTTGTGACATGCTCATTATAGAGATGGATCTGGAGCTCAACTTGTGTCAGGTCTGGAATGATGTGTCATGACCTGGCCTTAGGAAACTCTAGCCACACTCTCTGATCACATCCTCATGACTCACTCTGTGCACCGTTCCCAGGACAAGACACGGCGCTAAAGAACCTGTCTGGATGGATTCACTGATTACTTTCATCTCGAGCGCGTGACTCGCGCTCTGTTAAGTACTTACACGGAAACAAAGCCCCAGGTGTCGATGGTTAGGAATGAATTTAGGCTTACAGCTACGAATTTTGCTACAAATCTAAAATCAAGATGAATAGCTTTGATTAATCGAGGCCAGGATTACCAGACAGTCAGTGGTTGATTTTTCTTTTCTCCGATATAAACATGTTCACGTGGGAAATTCTTTTCCAAGACAAAACAAAAATGCCATCACTCTCTAGTCCATGATCGATCGCAGAAGCTACAACAAATTAGGTTTCCTTTAGCAAATACATTTTTCCAGCTTCAGAATTTCAGATATAAAAGCTCGCGACACTCAACAGATGGATAGCAAAATTTCCACACGCTGATTTCATTACAAAACCCTGCGCACACAGGAGACCTAGCACGGACAGACTTCAAAAAACATGACCCCGCCTTCACTAGACAGACATAAAAGCGGCTGTCCCATCCCCAGAGTCGTTCATGGACTCCCGCCAGCTTGCAAGGCGTCCGGAGAGACAGTGAGTCGTGTACTTGAGATGCAAGTGAACAGACGTTTGCATTCCGGCTTAAGAGGTGCATTTTCACATGGTTTGAAAAGAGCAGATGGGATGTTGCTGCCGGACTATTCTCTGCTGGCTTTAACAATAGCTACAGGCAGAACACATGGAGCACGTTCAGGGTTTATGAGTAATTCCTTGCAGTGTGCAGGTTCCAGGTTCGTGTGCTTATTTGAAGAGAAATTCCACATCGCCAGGATACCCCACCCCACCCACACAGACGTCTCTGATGTTGCTTTTCCTTTAAATAAGCCAACAGACGGTCCTTAACAGAAAGCCCCACCCCAAATTAGACTTTAATAAAGCCAGGAATTTTCTACACTCGGATCCTGGGCAGCTCAAACCACTAACGTCAATTATTTGAGGATGGGAAACAAATCTAGTTTTGTATTGAGAATACGTATAGGGAGGCCGAGCCCCCACCCCCCTCGCTAGGACTGTCAGGTGCATAGGCCGCACCTAATTCATTTGATAGTGAAGCCCTACACACAAAGCCACGCCTCCTTCCCTTAATCTAACAAAAAGAGGACACACTCGCTGGGAGTGACAGATTCACAGGCCACGCCTCATTCACAGGCCACACCTACTTTACTGAAACTGAGGCAGATGGAGTCCTTCGGTTACTGGTCCTGACCGACATATACACCATGCCTCCTTCATTTGAGGATGAAGAAACAGAGGCCACACCTTCTTAATTGGAACTTATGGAAAAGCCACACCTTTATTAGGAAGGACACAACGAGGACCCGCCTCCTTTTTTGTACTGACATATAAACACTGCGTCTCATTTACTACATGAACACAAGCCACACCCACTTCCAAGTAACTGACAGATTACACACATCGCCCTGCTCCTTAGTTCCTATAAACTCCAAAGTGGTTTATGGAAGCAGTGCATTGTGGGATTTCAGGTGTCTAGGTTCGTTCCCCCCCCCGACCCAATTAGTGCACTAGATAGTGAACAGCATGGGGTTTTGGACATGTAACAAAAGAAGCATGCAGATTCACTACCAGGGTTGCTGGTTCAACTCTCACAGCAACATCCTCCTGTCACCGTTCTTGAAGAGTATCATTAATATCGGCACCCAATGCGGTGCGTGTTTAATTTTCAGTTTGAAGATTTCCTGTCATACTTAACGACGGAACATCTTGTTAACAAGCAATTACGGTGCACCGACGCAACATATTCAGACAGACAAGGATTACCACCACATGTGCCCACCTGCTGCAATCCATCATGACCGACTACATGTTCTCCCCTGGGTGTTCGGGCACCTGTGGCCTGGCACACATCCCACGACTAACATCAAGCAGGCACGCTTCCTGCATCCCACGCCACCAGACAGTGGAGCGTCTGCATTCTTTACAAATTCGATTTTATTTCCCGCCTCTAATACCATGTACATGTAAACTACAGGGACGAGAAACAAGAGCAACCAGCTGTTGATTTATGCTGAATTATACTTGAGAGGAACAAGCTTTCACGCATAAATCTGCTCTCAGGTTGCCCTACCACTGCTACCTACTCATGAGTGTCTGCTTATAGTTTTCTGCTAGAAGAATTACAGCCTGCTGGAAGAAAAAAGAAAAAAAAAAGACTGAAGCACAACTAAAGCTCATGCAAAGGAAACGTTCGAGCAACCTTCAGAGATTTACGTTCCATTTCCCATCTGTCCAAACCATCAGAAAGTGCTCTAAAACACACTGCAGCACCGAGGAGTCCGGCTCAGTGGCGGAAAGCTGGAGACCCGTGTCTTTAAAGGACGGTGTGTGAAATTAATAAATCAATCTGGGAATGTGAATAACAATATTAATAAAGTCATTAATTTGTCTGCTCCGAAAAAAAAAAAAAAGAAATCTTTAAAAATCAGCCCTACTGAATAAAACCAACTCCTCCTGAACTCCTGAAGAAATGAATCATTTTTCTTTTCCTAAAACAAAGCAACTGCACCTGAATGTTACCGAGGCATTTTCATTCTCTGCATGCATGTCAGTCTGGAGCTCCAGAGGATCATCATACGTGATCTCCAAAACCGTGGGCGTGCACTGCATTCTAGAAAAGGATCCAGTAAACAGCTTCCATGCTACCAGATTTAAACCCCGTCTCAGAGCTCTCTGTAGATATTCGTGTGGAGTTGTTTTCTGATTCAACGCCAACTTCACTCTCTGAAGGCCGTGCTAATTATCCGAAGAGTTGACTCAGGTGTGTTAAATGAGGAATGTTAAACTAAACTAAACGGAACTGAACTCGGCGACCCTGTGGCTTGACACAGTGCAGTGAAGGCAACGCTGCTCAACCCCGGTTCTGTATATTCAGCAACTTTAACACACTTTAGCCTGCCTGCTAATGAGCTGCCTTGTTGGCTCAGGTGTGTCCAAGCAGGGATCACGACAGAAAAACCAGAGCCGCGGCCAAAATAAATCCACGGAGGTCGAGTCGGTTTCATATAGGGCTGCAACGATCAATCTGAGATCATCAAGATGAGCGTCATCTTGGGGCCAATACCAGCTTTCAGTTTGAAAAACGCAGGACACAACATGCCTTGCGGGACTCTGACGCATACTTGTTCCGTTATCGTGTGGACGCCAGTATCAGATCGGTATCGTGTATCGAACCACACTCAGACCTTTGAGACTCATCTTCTTCATACATATTTTCTCAACTACTGCCGGGGCTCAATGTGGACAGGTTGGACTGACGGGGTTTAGGGTTTTGCCTAAGGGCCCCACGGCGGCAGATTGGCAGGACCAGGGCTTAAATTCCCAAGCACTCAGATCTCCACCATCTTGAGATTGTATTAAACACTGCTGTAACTACACCAGCAATTAAAATGCCGATCCCCGCCCCCACCTATTTTGTGTGTGTGTGTGTGTGTGTGTGGGGGGGGGGGGTGTTCCCAAATGCAATCCAAAAAAAAGCATTGCTTCATATTCAGTATCTGTTTTATTTATGGGGTCAGTGGATCCGGAGCATACCCCAGGAACACAGTGGGTGTTGGGTGTCTCAAGGGCAATCTGGACCTCCTCAGCATCACAGAATCACTTTATTCAGATTAGTGCTGGTGTAGGATGCAAATCAGGGGGAAACAAACAAACAAACAAAAACAAACAAACACACACAAAAAGATGGGCTCCATTAGAAACAGGTTTGGTGTGAATGTGTCCGGTATGGGGCATCAAGTCGTGTTTGATTGATTCTCACTAATAAAACGCAGTCGTGACGTAACAAGGTCAGATTGGGGCTGATGATATTGCGCTCCACTGGTGCGCGCGCGTGAGAGAGAGAGAGAGAGAGAGAGAGAGAGAGAGAGAGAGAGAGATCATCGCATTCACGTGTTACGCGCACAGCCCGATCCTGACTCGATCGATCCTTTGGAGGGCAACAAACCAAACAAACCGAAAACAAAAGCGTTAATCCGACTCACAGAGAACAGGTCAACACGGGGGGGGGGGGGGGGGGGGGGGGGT
>JAQMYF010000023.1:17329825-17342391 GCA_030014195.1 Neosilurus mollespiculum | reverse complement strand
CTGGGCATCCCTGCTTAGACTGCTGCCTCCGCGACCCGGCCCCGGATAAGCGGAAGAAGATGAGATGAGATGAGAGATGAGATGAACAATGTAAAGTTTAAATCATTTTGTAATAAAGTTAAAGTTATAAAGTTATAGTTATCCAGCGGGAATATTTGTGTTTTTGTGAATTGTAAATATTGAACATCAATATATCATTTTATCAACCTGCTCACCAGCTGATGGAAAGGAAAATTCTCCAGACAATTCAGTTAGTACTATTTTAGCAAATAGTATTGTTAGAGAGATTTATTTTACAGTAAATAATTCTTTATACTTCAATGTTAGCAATTTTAAGAACATTCAGGAAGTCCTGCTAGCATAAATATGCAGTGATCATTGTGATGTTATGACCTACCCCTCCCTTGCCTTTAGCAAATATTTTATGTGCTACTATGTGGTGTGTGTGTGTGTGTATGTGTGTGTGTGTGTGTCTGTGCACCAATAAAAGTTCTCAGCATACAGAGAAATGGCCCAGCATGTCACCGGATCCGTCACTGACCTGCACGCTGAGCATCAATTGGCTCCGGCAGAGCAAACAGGAAATAGAGAAAGCAGCGGGGGAAGAAGTGTGTATGCATGTGTATTTGTGGGTGGGTGGTACACAACAGGGAGGTGGACATGGTTTGGTCAGCATGCCAAAAAAGAAAGAAATCGATGGACTAATCCGGCAAATCAGTGAAGTTTTCCCAAAAACTCCTACTTCACTGCTTTTGCTCTTCTGTCTTTCTTCGGTTCTTTACAATGCCACTTCATTTTCTATCCTCTCGCCTCAAACCATAAATTGGTGTATCTTTTAGAATGTCAGTAAGTGTGGACGTAATGTGTATCTGCAGAATCAGGGTGACTTTGATAGCTGTGTCACTATCTGTCCCTGTGTCTGCAAGATCCATGCAGGGTAGGATATACGCTGTCACAAGCTGTCGTGCTAAATATGTTCAGTCCTCACTCAAGGACATCACTTGAACAAAGACAACAAGGCATTCAGGACTGATAAATTGCTTCACTTCTGCATGGTGCAGAAAATCTATACAGCTTAATGCCACACACCGTGCCAAACAGCAAACAGACCCAGATAGGAGGCAGAAACAAAAGGAGTGTGCCCACTGCTGGAGATCAGAGGTCGACCCTCCTGTAGTATAACTCCAACCCTATTCTGACACACCTGGCTCTTATGTTCAGAAACTTCTCAAGACCAGGATTAGCCAGATCAGGTGGGTTTAATTAGCATTGGAGCTAAGGAATTCTGGATGGGTGATCTTCTTTGGTAAAGTGGCTCTCAATTACAGTCCTGCACATGCCATGCACATTTTTCTTCCTTAGGCGCTACCCTACCCAAATGAGCAATTATCAAGCTGGCCACATAATAAATGCATTGTGCTGAGGTAAGTATATCTCTGCCATAAAGGAAAAAGTCCAACTGGACCAGATGCGAATGGTGGTTATGCTTGATATATCAAAATGTCCAAGTAAAAAGATACTTAACTAGATCACTCAGGGTAGTGCTTGTCACTGAGTGTTACCCTTAAAGGTATGTCTTTTGTACCATTAAAGGAGAAGAACCTTTTCAGGAGCCTTGGAGTGTATTCAGGAAATTAGGAACTTTAGAAATGGTTTCAGTGGAAAAAGCCAGGGCCATAGATTTTGGGACCATGGTAGTTCCTGCTCCAATATGTGCTTACTAATAATAGCCAAAATGTTACTGGTGATGAGGAACTACTAGAGTGGAGCTCATCAATCTGACCATCACTGGTTGGTCATTCTGTGAAACCGGAGTATGCCAAGCTCTACAACAGTAGTTCGAGGTGAGGAAAAAAGCTTGCTTCAAAATCTGTATTAATATTTACCTCAACAGCAACCTTCTCTACATCTGCTATGATTCTATATTGTTTCTACTTTCTGGAATTGTCTGTTATTCCATCTGCATTACTTCTGTTTTTTCACCTAATAGTCTTGGTCATTGGGCGTCATGCTGGTGTAGCGGTTAATGCTGTCGCTTCACAGCAAGAAGCTTCCAGGTTCTAATCTCATGGCCAACTGGGGCCTTTCTGTGCAGACTTTGCATGTTTTTGCTCTGCAGGCATGGGTTTCTGCTGGGTACTCCAATTTCCTCCCAAAAGATATGCATATTAAATCACCTACTACTACTTCAGCCACTCCAAATTGCTCAAGGTTATGAATGTGGATATGAATAGTGATAGACTGGTGACCAATGATTGGGGATAGATTAGTATACCCCACCTAGTGCCCAAAGTTAGCTGGGATTGGCTCTAGCTTTCCACATGACCCTGACAGATAAGCAGTATGGATAACAAATGTTTGGACAGATGACTGGTTGAACAGTCTTGGTTGTTTGTGTGAAGAAATTAGAGTTCTCGTTGGAGAAAGTTGGTAGAAATTGGCTGTAGTTCTGTTCATTATGATTCATTATTAGAATCTTGCCAGTAAAGCTGGTCTTAGTTTGCTGGTTGCTCATTTGGCCCTCCAACAATGTCATTTTGGCAATGGGAATCACAAAATATAGCACTGTATATCTAGAGACAATAAGCTCTTTCTGCCCTGTTGTAGTGAAGGCCACATAAAGCACTGGTGTTAAAAATAAAGAGAGGGAGGGGTAGGCATGCGGCACAGCTGAGAGTTCCTTTAAGATTTGTGTGCTGTCAGGCAGCCTAAATCACAACAGCTGAGATTGCAGGGTGCTGTCTGCATGCTTCCTTAGCTTTTTTCCTTTTGTGCTCTCCCACTCTTGGCTGTCTGTCTCCTTGCTCTTAGTCATGATCTAAAACTCAGTTGAGGCATAAATCCCCTAATCAGAAAACCAGAAGAGATGGTGCAAGGAAAAAACCTTTAAGCAGGTTCATTTATCAGCAGTGCTGATAGTGCTCAAAATAGAAATTCCACTTTCCATAGCAAACACACTGTAAAACTAGCCAAGTCAACAGTGTGTATATTGAAACTGGATGCAGGACAGAATGGTCAGCATGAGCAAACAGCCAAGCACATACCCAGGAGGAAGCAAACTCAGCAAAGCAGGCAATGGAAAACATTAAGAAAAGCACTGCACTGTTCAGCAGACTTGAGTGAAATCAACATGTCAGCTGCACAACACACTCTGCTTTAAGCCAGGTTGCGGAACTTACTTACCACTTCCTCTCCTTCAGCTTATCTTGATTTTGCAACTGGATTTCAAAAGACACACACTGCTGAGGAATGGAGGTTAAGTACAGGGCAAGAGCTCTCACTTTTCTTTAATGGAAAAAACCTGTTGGGAAGAGCAAGTGAAAGTGGTGCTCAAAGCAGAGAGGCACGACAAGGAAGAATTCCCCTCATCACTCCTGGATGAATGGCAGATTCGGAAGTACCAAGTGTTGGACGGATTCCGAGATTCCCAATGCAGACCTGAAGTGGCCTGAGTGGGTGTAAATGTAAGACTGAAGTCTGAATCTCCCAATGCCTTCATGCCAGCCCCCATCAAACGACCCCCTCCATGTATCTTCCCTCTAACTGTTCCCCCCATGACCACCCCCTTCTGAGTACCGCCCCTATAATCTGTGCCTTTAGGGTCCCAGCCAATCACAGTCCAACTGAGTGGCCATTTGGAAACTCGAAATAGGGGATCAGTGCAATGGATATCAGACAAGATCAGACAAGAATCAGATGGAGTTTGACACTATATGCAGAAGAATACAGGATAAGGAACCTGCAAGTGGATGTCAAACAAAAATTAAAGAAAAAATAAACAAATAACCTCTCTCCTTTCCTCTCCAAATAACTAATGAAACCCAATCTGTGCCAACGCCAGTGGGACCCAGTCATTCATCACAACCATATGAACATGCTTTCACTTCAGCTCCAGCTCACAGTATGACTCCTTTAACAGTCGTGCACTTACAAACCGGACCTCCTGATGAACACACCGCACGAGCTGAGTCACAACACAATAATCACCAGGCCCCATCATTTACCGGCACAACAGTAGTTCACCCTGAACGACACGAAAATGCGGGAAAAGCTCCGCATATCGGAAACGTGTTCCAGGAGGTACCTTTCCTGTTTAATAATTCTTGCCCCTGAACCAGCCTTGCAGCAATATCAAAGACTTCAATTCAAAACAAATATAACTTGTTACCAGGAGACTTGTCCAGGGTGGGCAATGTGTGCTGCAATACTGGAGACTCGTTCCAAAATGTAAAACATCAAACAAAAGTAAGTCACACTTGCAAAATTTGTTAAACATAGAGATATAAGAAATACATACTACAGCAGTTAACATCCAGAAAAAAGGATGTCCATCCCTTTTGTGCTGTTATTTGCTTCCACACCTACATTCTCCAAAGCCATTACCTTGTAATCTTGTTTTTCTTTTTGCATTATCATGGTCTTATTACAATTCAGCAGACACCTAAATTTGAGAGCCCTGCCACCATAACCACAGAAAATGTCAGACCCGTCAACCCTGTCTGAGCACACTCATAGGATACTGATTGTTCTCTCAACTCCTGAACATGCTGATTGTGAGTGTGGGCCCATGTGAGACTAATAATTGACAATGGTTTTATTTAGGTGGTTAAGAAATATAGGCAGGAGATTGTTTTGTGCCAATCGCAGTAAAAATTCCACAGCTGTGTGTATGGCTGTGTAGCATGGGTATGTGTGGGCTGGATACCAGGCAACCTGCCTCAAACATATACAGAAATATTCTCAGTGAGTTTTCAGAGGACGGTGGTTATATTATGATGTGGAATTGCCAATATTGGACACTTATTGCAATAAAATCATTGCAATAATTACTCAAAGATATAAAAATTTTTTATTTTTATTTATTTATTTTTTGGCAGGAAACAAGAGAACCCAGAGTAAGCCCTATGTGTACACATGAAGTATTTCTAGGAATTGAACCATGGGATGGCGATGCTACCTTCTGAACCACTGTGCCACCCATGCTAACATTCAGTGGTTTATTCTGGTTTTGGGTTCATTAGCCTTCATTTATGTTAGTATAGTCGAATAAACTATACCTTTAATTCTGCGCCATCATCACATCTTAATAACTCGAATCAGAGCAGATAATTTGAACCCCAAGCTTTAAGGCACGAGCTTCCCACACGTCCAGTGGCTTGCTTTTTTTTTTTTTTTTTAAAGGGAGGAGAAGAAAGACGAGACGATGATGGAAATGGAGAAAAGGAAGCATTCTCTCCACTCCTCCCACATACTTGCTATCTCATTCCTTCTTATGTCAGAGTTAATTGAAGTGATCCATCAATCCGACATCCCTTAGCGAGAGGGAAAGCGAGGACAGTAGAGAAAGAGAAAGGGTTGAGGGGGGTAGTGGAGGAGATATTACTTAAATACTCTTAAAAGCTTCTCAACCAATCAATGTAATGAATTTACTTTGTCAAAGCAGAAGAATAATCTATCATCTGATTGAGAGAGTGAAAAAGAGAAACCACTCTGCTCTGCTTTCTCTTTTCTCCACAGGGATCTGGGACAAGAGACAGCAATGGGAGGAGGATAGGAGACATATAAAAGCAGTGGATAATGAAATCGGACACGTAAAGCACGGCTAGGAAAAGTAATCAGTAAAGACATGCCATGGAAGATGGCTGTGCTTTGTTATTAACATGGTTTGAAGTCCATGAATTGAAAACAACTTTTCTGATCACTTATATGAAAAATGCGAGCGATACAGTGAGACAGACAGAGGACAGACGGAGGGAGTTAGTGACACTCCTCTCATATGCACAGCTGTTAAATTCATTTCTTCCCACTGGTGGTTTCTGGGTCGGGATTCATGGACATCTTATACACATCATAGAATGCCATGAGTTCCTGGTTGATGTTTTTTTTTTCTACCTCATCTCAAACCTGTCAGTAATAACACTGCAAGAAAGAAGAAAAAATGTAGCCAAAAACCATTACTCATAATCCATTCCCTTGCTGAACAGTAGCAGAGTAGCGTAGGGTTTTTGGCTCGTGGGCGACTTAGGGATGTAACGCAATGCCAATATCTGTATTTCTGTTCAGTGCTTCAAATATCTATAACTGTATCCAGATTTAACCATGGAGTAGGTGGATCCTAAAGTAGATTTAAAAAAATAAAATAAAATTCAAACCCCACCACTTTGCCCTAAGATACAATCCGAAAGGGAAACAAAATGTCAGCACCCTCAGCAACAAATTTGCATTGGAAAGTTTTTTTTTTTTTAACCCTGCTTACTCAGTTAAAATTATATTTTTAATAACATGTAATTAAATTATTATTGTTATCATTTTTTTAATTGTAATATTGGGCTACATGGTGGCTGCCTCTAAGCAAGAAGGTCTTGGGTTTTAATCCAGGGCTCAGTAAGGGTGGTTTTTATGTGGAGTATTTTATGTGGAGTTCTCCCTGTGCTTACATGGGTTTCTCCGGCTAGTCCGGTTTCTTCCCACAGTCTAAAGACATGCACTTTGGGTTATCTGGCTCTTCCAAATGGCCACTAGGATTGTAACCCTAGTAGGATAGAGAGGTTCGGCAAATAAATGAATTAATATTTCTAAGGTAAATTTAGCTGGTTTTACTCCAAAAATGTAAAGCAACTGGTTGAACTGCACACCCATCATGATCCTGGCCAGGCAGGTACTAAGGATGCAAGAATGAATGCTAAATGCATTAGGCAGTGACTCAATCACTTTAATAAACATGGTCTTAGTCCTGTGAGCTTCTTAACCAGAAGGTTTTTAAAAAAAAAAAAATAATAATTATAAATAAAAATGTGTATTTATATCTCTGAAGAACACAACACAAGGTGCAATAGAGTACAATGCACGTCAACCATGCAGCAAGAATAATGTAGCAAATAGTCCCTATATGGGTACTGGTTTTAATTACAAATGTGTCCATCTTAAAATATGTTTTATATGTGGATGTAACCAAATTACTGAAAAATGTTAAACATTTACCAGATGGGTGGAGTTTGACTTTTCAAGGTCAGTCAGGATCAAAGATAACTGTCTCATTTAAAAGTTCATATATGGTTTCCTATTTGTGTTTCATAGTAACAGCACTTTGAGCGCTCTGCCTCCAAAACATTTTGCCCTTGCTCTGACCTTCACCTTTGTCCTTGACATTCCCATATCAAGCCATCTCTGGCACTCTGGTAAGGTGGTGTCCCCTCCAAGTTTGTTGAAAATCCATGCATGGGTCTGGTCGGGATTTTGTTCACAAACAAAACTACCAAACAAACAGACGGAAGCACAGACATATTAACAGTGGTGATTACATCACCTCTGCCAAAATTTAGTTTTGTGGTGGAGGTAATAATGAATTTGTATTTGATCACGTCCCATTTGCATAACAACAAAGTGTCTAAAATACAAAACAAAAACCCACATGTGCTCACGCCTTAGAGTATGAGTGTCTATTCACAGCCTTTCAACGGGCCACAGTTTTCATTTTTTAGAGAGAACGAGTGTCTCAACCCTGAGTTCAGGCCAAGAGAGAAAGACTATACACTGCACTACGCATGGACATGAATGCACACACAGGCAGCCACACACGTGCACACACATTGCTCATGGCTTGGCAGAACCCTGTCTAATGGTAAAGCGTATAGAATCCACAAGGTAATTTGCTGTGTGTGTGTGTGTGTGTGTGTCAGTCAGGGAGAGAGTGTCAGTCGGAGAGAGATAGATAGAGAGAGAGAGAGAGAGAGAGAGAGAGAGAGGGAAGGAGAGTGAGAGAGTCTGGATTTTATTAGGGAGGAAGTTGCAACACGGAGCACAGGATGAAAATGTTCTTAAACACTTGCAGAAAGTTATGGTACTGAAAGGTAGTGGGAAAACAACAATCTTTCAAAAAAGATTTCATTTAACCCCCTAAACGGAGTGATTCGTTCTGTATTTCTGGGGGAACGACTCTGTGGAGAAGATTCTACCGCTTCCTTATTTTAATATGATCCAAGGAACCCTTAATAAAGCTGTTAAAAAAAGCTTAAAAACCTAGTTTATTAGGTAAAATTGTACCATCATTGTACCATCATATCCTCGACTCTGGACTGCTGATGAAGCTCACGCGTTTGCATAAATTTTAGAGAACAAAATACAAAAAATACTAAATACTCACTAGATATAATTAGAGACTTGAATCGTCAATGCCAGCATGGTGGGAAAAGCTTGATTCTGATTGGTCAGAAGGTCTGGATTAATTCAAATGAATTTTTCCCCTATTGTTCATAGCTGTTACAGCATAAGTAATAACAGTAACTTTGATCACTCGCTGTTCCACAACGTTAAATGTAATTCAAAGCAGATGACATAATAAAAGTATATGTGATGTATTGCTCCTTAAAGGGGAGATATGCTTTTTCCACTTTTTTGACCCATTAATGTAGTTACAGTGTTAAATAACTGTTAGTCGATGCCAGAGTGTCAAATAATGAGGTTAGCGCATGTTTAAGTTTTCCCTCTGGGCTGTTTGAGCTGGTAAACACGAGGTTTCTTCCAATTTTATTTTGGTGGGCACATGGCATGCTGGGCCATCTGATTAGCTGCAGCGCCCCCATGCACAGTGGTATCTTCATCCATTAACCCCAGCACACTAAAATGAAGGGTAACCCACTTCAGAAAGGTAACCAATCAGAGCAGAGTAGGCACATATAGCAGAAAGACCATAAATGGGATGAGGAAGCCAAACAGGCCAGCCAGCACATGCACTCAAAATCAGCATTTCAGGGAAGGTGGAGAAGCAGCTTCCTGAAGAACTGTGACGTGTTTGGGATTTGGAATCATACTTTGGTGCTCCACTAATGGCAGAAATTAAAAAATAATTGTCTGAAAATTGCTATAATATCTGACCTTTAATAAATACACAATTGTTAACATCAGCAAATTGCTCTGGAAAAAGATGAATGAACGATGTGTAGTGCCAGTTTATATTGTAGATTGTTCATTGGCAAGACTGGAGAGGGAGAGAGGCGTAGGGGAAACCAGAAGGTAAAAAAGAGAGACAGAGAGACACAGAGAGAGAGAGAGAGAGAGAGAGAGAGAGAGAGAGGGAGGGAGGAAAGAACAAACAGTCTAGAGATGGAAGGGAAATGCTTTTTAAATACGAAACCAAAGTAAACACTCATTTGTCAAACGCTCCACATGATGTGACGACTTGTGGCCATGTTGATGACATTGGCGATGATGATGATGCTTATGATCATCACAGCACAGGAAAATGAAAGGAAATGGGGAGAAAAAAAGACAATTGGATGATAAAAAAGAGAACAAGAAAAAACATTACAAACCTACTTTCCGACAGATGTTTCTGATCTGTTTACCCTCGTGATGAAGATGCCACTGAGCAGAAAACTCTGTGCTCTTTGCTCGTTACCAAAACACAGCCTTAATGGAGTAATAAACACAACCTTGGCTAGTACACTACATTTATATCCCATTGGGAAAACATCTTACAGTATCTTGTTACAAAGCCAAAACTGGTTGTTTGTCATGAATTCCCTCTTTTTTTGGAAACTATCCAAGCCTTCTAATCAGAATATCTCCTGGGAGTGCAAGAACGATCTCATCTTCAATCTGCCAATCATAAAGCCTTGATGAACCTCTCTCTAATTCCCAGCAGGCCAATCAGGCAAGCCAAGGAGATCAAGGAGATCAAGAGCTGCCAATCCAGCTAAAATGGAGATCAGGCTTAACCTATGGATGAAGAGCTTATTAGCTGAGTAGCTTTGGGTTTAGAAAGGAAGTGGTACTTAAAAAATTGCGAGAGGTCACGACCTGGTTGCTCAAGAAGCTTGGATTGCTCCTCTTACTCATTCTTGTGCCTTCTCTTGGTACACTGGTCTTTTCTTTCCATATTTCAAATTGAAGGCGGCTTTCTCTTTTCTTATGTCTCTCAAAAGATTGTGGTTACTTCAGACATCTTTGCACATATGGATCAGGGATTTCTGGAGAAAATGCATGAAGTGCTCGAATCCCTCCTGCTTAGTTTCCAGTTAAAGCTCAAACTGAAGCCAAAGGTCGTAATGATGACTCTGAGGATCTTTAAGAAATCTCTTCTGTCTGGACAGCAAAGTCCACGTTGTTGAATCATCATTAGAGAGGAACTGACTGTGCCCTAAATGATAACAGACTTCAGAAATTCTTGCCCTACTTTTGTGATATGTTACTGGAAAGGACAAAAAGCCCCCTTCATACGCAACCTCAGGCTTCATTCTAACTGAACCAGAACAGTTACACTGATGCTGCCTCTCCTCGGCATGAAGACGACTGATCGTTTGCAGGCTGGACGTGTTGCCTCAGCAGACAAGAAGAATTCTTCTCCTCTTGCTCAAGCGCTTTGTGGGTTTTTGGGGTGTAAACATACAACAACACTCATTCTGCTCATCAGCTCTCAAGACTCTCCAGGCCCAATGATGAGAAACACATGGTTTCATTACAAAGCCTTTAAAGAGGCCAGAACAATGGAGGAGTCAATTAGATCTTGCCATAAAATGTAGCAGGATGGGGAAGGTTCTCCAGGATGGTCATCCTATTTACTGAGTCTCACGCTGAGTCTATCTCCCCCACATACTCACCAGTTCCTGCTGTGGGAGATTGCCCAGTGTGATACTCTGGCACAATCAATCAAGCGTTATTATCTTTTATTGACGGGACCAAGCCGTGCTCTGGTAGTCCACAAGCGTATTGATTCTTAACACGCAGATGTGATCAGGAACCTTGACTAGCTTTTCCCACTTTGGGAGAACACAAGATTAAAGCTTAGGAATATTTAATTTGGAGTAATAATACCACAAACTCTATATTTATGCATTAAAGTGGAAAATACTGATAAAATAAAGGCGAACTTATACCTGTTCCAGCTCCATCCAGGGGTGAAAGAGTGGGGGATGACTTTGAGTTGCAAAGTAAGCCTCAGAAATGAATTACACTGGATAATAAAAAGTGGCCACGGGTGCACGACCTTGGGAATTAACCTGTCAGGGGGCCCTGAATTCCTATTGGCGCCACAGGCTTAGCAATTTCTAATCTCAAATCAGGCTGTGGGACTTATTTAGATTTTATAAACTAGGCACAGATATCCTCATCAAATGGTCTGATTTCCATTCGAGAGCTATACATACATTTATCAAGCTGATTATATGCATGTCAGACAATTCCAGAAAGCTTGGGTTGTCCCAAGATATATATATTTATATTTATATAAAGGGTACTAGATTTTAAGCTTTTACTAAGAAAGATCTATTTGTAAATGTGTGCATAATCTAGCCATTTTACTGCATCTGTGATCTGGTGTTGTATTTCTAACTGGTTGGTGTATTTAGTGAAATAAGGAATCAGCAACCTTCAGTTTTTTCCTTTAGTCAAATTAAAGCTCAGTTAAAAGTAAAGACTAAAGAACCTCGGGTATCAAAAGTGCATCCAAGACCACCAGAGCGAGAATTTCGAAATAAAGTGAATTCATGTGGAACTTTCAGGTCAGAAACTCATGCTAATAGTAATTCAGAACGCGCATGAAAGCAGCGTTAGTCACATCCTTTATCATGGGGTGAAAGAGGAGGAGGAAGAGTGAAAGTTAAGGGGGAAAAAAGAAAGAAAACGCAGAGCTTAAGCAGAAAGGAAACACTGACGTTAACTGCACTCCAGAGAACTGGCAACTCTTTTATGAAGTCTAACTGCTGAGAGGAAAAAGGCAATGCTCTCTCTGACAGCACCGTGTAAACTTCACGAGGCTGGTGTCGGCTCGTCCGCCAGCTCCGCGTCGCTGGGTTTTATTCCTCCAGGAGACAAAAGGAAGGAAGGAATCCTCCTGCTTTCCTCTATCACTCTGCTCTCTTTTTTCCCTGCTTCTGTTATTTTCTCTTTCAGTCTCCTTGTCCGGAGACGCATTAAGGGGTGGCCACAAGGGACTCCCTGGAATCCAATTCCTCTCCAGCAGATGCCATATATATGTATAAGGAAGACAGTGAGGAAAAGAGCATATAAGAGAGAGGGAACAAGAGAGTCATCTTGAGAAAAGAAAAAACCATCATCAGCTTGAAAAAAGACTTCAGTCCCTTTTGTTTTCCTGAAGTGTGTGCTGTATCATGGCTCAGCACATCCCACGTGTCCCACACGTGAACATGTGTGTATCTGCGTGATGGAGCTTGGTTTAATAATTAAAACATAAAACAGCAGCAGGAAGAGGTGGAAAGAAGCCCTTGTGCTGTAACACAATCCAGAGCTCTTTTTCACAGCTTCTCCACAATGACTCGGGTCCCAGAAGCCCCCACTCTCTTTCTGGTCCAGGACAAACAATAGAAAAGGCAATTAGCAGCTAATGCAGTCACTTCTTTATTAAAAGGCTATCCACCATTCTCTTTGTGCTACTGCGGTATTTAGAAATTGGTCTGTCTAGGCGATGCTTTTGGCTCAGATTTAGGGGATAGAATTATTAGCTTTGGCAGCAGGATACAGAATCTGTCTTCTCTCTTTGGAAGTTTTAAAGCATGAAATGTTCTGAAGATCTAGTCAAGGTAACAGATGATCATGATATCAGATATATA
>JAQMYF010000023.1:17310562-17328067 GCA_030014195.1 Neosilurus mollespiculum | reverse complement strand
CACTACATATTGTACTGTGTATAATTTGTATGTGATGAATAAATTTGAATTTGAATTTGAATTTGAATTTGAATTTGGTATTGTTGCTTCAGTTAGTCAGATCGAGGCTCGGCAATATTATGTGGCGATAAAATGAAGTTAGCAGTTCACCTTGAATGCTCTGAATATCCAGAATTGTTTTCCCTGATGGCACAGATATAAAATTGAGGCTAAAATAGTGAAAGAGTGGTTCAGAGAGCACGAGGAAGCATTTTCACACATGAACTGTCACCACAGAGTCCTGACAGGCTGCGTATATCACCATATCAAAGATAGGAATCTCTTGAGCTATGATTGTCTACTTCCTGTTTCACCTATTATTGCTACTTCCTCACTCTCACTCATTTACCAAACTGTTTAATCCTTCTTCTAGGGTCGGGGGTCACCGAACAGCTCGCCAGACCATTGCAGGGCACTGCTACTTCCTGTTTCACTTATTACCATTTCCTCACCACCTTGTTTTGTTGAAAAGTGTATACATAGCTGAGAACTGCCAACCTCTCTGAAAAGCCAAGAACATTCCAGGAAATTTTAGTCGAAACACAAAGCAGATTTTAGGTTTTCATGACAATAGGGAACATTTTCTTTTGTTCTGTTAAAGCAGCAGTTTGGAATTATTGTAGCCTTATGTTCCTGTGAGTTACAATCAAAAACAACTTGTCCTCTTTCCCCCTCACAATCCCTCCTTTAGAAACTCCTTTTATAAGGAAAAATAAGTTAGCGCTAAGAAAGTTTTCTTTGGCAGTGCTGAACGTAATTTCTTTTCAAACAATGAATATATCAAGATTCACCTTATTGCGCCATTTTAAATTGCAGTTTAATGAGGTATCTCTGGAATCCAGGTTGCTCTTAGAAATCGACTGGGAATTCCAGAAGTAAGTTTAAGCACCAGGTTTGGCTCACAGTGACAGATGCTAATAAAGTCCATTACTGGAAAGACAGCGCAGTGCTGCTAGTGGCAGAAATCAATAAGTGTTTCCCTAATGAGGAACTATTAATTTCCGACAAGTCAAACATCATTAAAAGCATGCATAAAAAGAAAGCATTAGAGCTTTTCTAACATGTGCTAACAATTCATTCATCAGTAAGCGATTAATCCTGATCAGGATCAGTGTGGAGTGCTGTGGACTAAATCCCAGAAACTCCAATAATAAAACACCCTGGATGGAGCTCCAATCCATTCCATCCATCCTGTGCACACACACACCTTGACTCCTGGGGCAATTCAGTGTATTCAAGGTATCCACTAGCATGTGCTTGGAAGGTGAGAGGAATTAGAAGAACCTGGAGGAAACCCACCTGGGAAAACACAGTGGAAGTTCATACTAATCTACAGAATATTTCAGTACATTATTGAGTAAATACAAAGGCTACATTCTCTTAAAGCTCAATTCGAAATGGAATTGCTCCAAACCAGGTCCATTCTATCACTGTCTTTCACCTCTCCACTCTTTCTATCTCTTATCACTTTATATATTCCAGATTGCAGACAGTTCTGGGTTGGTTCTAAGCTGATTTTAACATTATCAAGTGCCTTTTGTGCTGAAAGTGTCTCAACTCAAAGTATTTAGGGATTCTTTAACATTTGAAATCCAGGCCAGGAATGTCCCAAATGCAGCCAACCACATCTAATGTTTGTGCTGTATTTTTAATCTTGGGCTGATTACAAGTTCTGGTCCATATCATGTCTGAGATATGGCCTCATCAAGGGTGAGTTGTGGCTGTGTTCTTGAGACCAGATTTGGATGAGTTCATCAGCCTCATTCCATAGCGATATGCGGGCAGATGACAGCGATAAGTGTGGGCCGGCTCATCACTCCATTGCTATCTGCCTGCTCCCCGCTTCTCCTTTTTTCAGCGT
The DNA here is from genome assembly GCA_030014195.1 of Neosilurus mollespiculum. Classification (NCBI taxonomy): domain Eukaryota; kingdom Metazoa; phylum Chordata; class Actinopteri; order Siluriformes; family Plotosidae; genus Neosilurus; species Neosilurus mollespiculum. The sequence goes on along the minus strand of JAQMYF010000023.1, from coordinate 17,326,167 downwards.
TTCTTTCCTAGTCTATTGTCCTCATGTCTTGATCTCTGTCCTGCCCTCAGAGAGTGATTAAGCGTGTGATCCAGGGGTAAAGGTCAGCTTGGAAGGTCTTGTGCCCCCAATGGATGTAAGTGCTTCTCTGTCACCTTTCCCTGTATTCAATCCCCACTGTGATAATGCATCTGGAAGCTTCCGTTTAAAAAAAACAATTCCACTGGTTTCCTTGTGGAAAAAAGTCCAACAGATAATAATTATCACCACCAGGTTACCGATAAAGAAAAAACAGGACTGAAGCAAACAAACAAACAAACAAACAAAAAAAAGCATTTTATTTTCCGCCATATCACTCTGCCTGTTTCGTGTGTGTGTGTGTGTGTGTGTGTGTGAGTGTGTGTGTGTGCGTGTGTGTGTGTGTGTGTGCGCGAATACATAGATCTTCTGCTCTCAGAAAAGCCATTAGGAAAAAGAAATTGATTTCTAAATTTATCCAAGGAGGGGCAAGGAAAGAATTTTCATATTTAAATTTCAAAACCATATTCCTTCCACTTCCTGTTCAGTGTGACTTTTATTCCATGTATTTTTTTTTAACTAAACAGTGGAACCATCAGAAAAATGACTAACCATAATTATACGTGTTAATTAAAATAAATTAGAATAAGTATATTCATTTCTAGTACAGCATAGTCATTCATTGTAAACACTAATAAATTCATGTTTGATTTTCTAGTTTTTGATGTCCTGCATTCATGAAACTTTAAAAACGTGTCCCAATCCCTAAATGGAATCATATTACGAAAAATTTTTTGCAGTGAGGATTTTTGATGGATTTACATTAGCATATATACTGAAAATAAGTTTTGTGTTTTAATTTTTTTTCTCTTTAAATAACAACAACAACAATAATAATAATAATCATTATTATTATCATCATTATTATCATTATTATTATTGTTATTATTATTATCACTATTATTATTGTTATTATTATTATTATTATTATTATTATTATTATTATTATTATTATTACTATTATTATTATCATTATTATTATTATCATTATTATTATTATTATTATTATTACTATAATTATTATTATTATTATTATCATTATTATTATTATTATTATAATGGGGTAGTGGTGGCCCGGTAGTAGGGTGCTGGATTACTGATTCGAAGGTCGGGGGTTCAAGCCCTACTATCACCGGCTTGTCTTTGCTGTCCCCCAGTGCAGCTAACGATGGCCTGGTGAGCTATCCAGGGTGTACTCTGCCCTTGCCCAGAGTTGGCTGAGATGGGCGTCAGCCTCCCCGCGACCCTAACTAGGATTAAGCGGTTCAGAAAATGAATGAATAAATGTCTTGTTTTCTTAAGTAAATATACCTTTTTAATGGTTCGGTCCATTACTAAAAATACTAGTAAGATTACAATAAATGTGATGTCCATTGTTAGATATTTTAAGTATTTGTGAAGCCTCAATAGTCATAGAATGTCTGTCCAGTGTTTACGCGTGTCCACCACAGGAAAACCTCTAAGTTGATAAGAATCGCTGACTTGCATGACAGCAGGCAAAAACAACAACAACAACAACAACAACAACAACAGGACCAAAAAAAACCCCTTTTATTGTTAATAATAAAAATGAAACTAAAAAATAGAAGCTCATACACCACTGCTCAGACACACAGAATATAAAACACAAAATCTTTGTCAGGTACTGCAGTTAAATAAATGTTCATGGAGCAAACACCAAAATCAAAAGCTTGGCAGAGCAGGAACTTATTAAAGGGATAATTAAACTAATAAAGACAGGTGAAAATGAAAGTGAGAATCAGCTAGAGGAAGGAGAGGCAGGTGAAAAGCTAACCCAGATTTGGACAAATATCAATAGAGACATTTATTGGTAGCATCACTTTTAGGCAGTGCCCAGATCTATATATTACATAATACACAATCTGTATGTGGGAGCAAATTTATTGACCAAACAAAAAAGTGTCTCAATGAGGTGTCACAGCAAGACGAGCCACTAGAACAGCTTCAGTGAGCATTGGAACAGATGTGGAGAGCAACACTGCTGGTTGCTGTTTTTATTTATTGTTGTTCTTGGGTTATTTTATGTGACTGGAAGCCAAGGATGAAAGTAATACAAGCGTTACCTTTAAAGCATTGAAAGACCCTCAGACCCTCAGAGGAGGAACGCACCATGCTCTCCTGGGTCACCAGAACAGATGAAGTCATTTGGTGAAGGGGAAGAGTGTGCACTTTACATGAGTTCTGTCTGAAATGTGCAAACCAGATGTGCTTCCAGAGTGGGGGGTGGGGGGTGGGGGGGTAGGAAGGGGGGAAAAAACGGCTGACAGCGAGAAAGACAGACAGAGTGAGAAGGAAAAAGATGCATGGACAGGAAAGCAACATTTTACCTTATTGCTTCAGCAACTTATAGAGCAAATCAACACAGCACATTTATAAACGTTAGCAACATGTGGCGAGCTGGTGTATCTGGGACAGGTATCCAACCCATAAATAAAGAGACAACCTGGCGCGGGACTAATGGGAACCCCAAGGTCAAAGGTTATACAGTGGGGCCAAATGTCAGCTTTCTTACCTGATAGGATTTATGGATTTAGGCAAGCTGTAACCATGGGGCCATTTCTGAAAGGCTGAAATGAAAAATATGTAGTTAGATATTTGCTTTTTGGCAGGAAATTCAATTCCTCAGCTTATCTGGAACTGATCAGGTTCATTCCAGAGAGATGGAGTGAATATGGATGAGGGATCATGGCTACTGGGTCCATACTTTAATCTATATAACCCACATCTTCCAGCCACTCAATCTTCAATTCTCCATACGGTGAAAGAGATAGAGCTTTGTTGAGCAGACATATGCTAAGTATTTAATGCTAACACATCTGAGAAATATGTTGCCATTCCTTACAGTTCCATCTCACTTTTACTCTCATTATGTCTTTACAAAGTCTACATAAAAGACAACTACTGTGGTATAATGCTAGCCTTAGTTCTTGGCTAGCTACTATGTTCCCTGTCCATGACTGTTAGTTGCCTAGCAACAGCATTCTCATAATTCATGCAAGTTTTTTGAGCTGCTGTAAATCTGCTAAGTAAAGCCAAAGAAAGTCTTTTCTTGGTACATTACCAACAGATACACGTGAAATGCTAATACTCCTGATGCTTCTCTCTCATTATGTCTTTACAAACTCTAAATAAAAGACACATACACTACGTGCTAGCCTCAGTTCTTAGCTTGCTACAATGTTCTCTGACCATGTTTTTCAGTTGCCTAGCAACAGTATTCTTAAAATTCATGCAAGTTGTTAGCAGTTGTAAATTTAGACAGCAAAAAGTATTTTATTAGTAATATACCAGCATATATGGGTAAAATGTTAATATTCCTGATAGTTCGCTCTCATTTTATGGTCATTATATCTGAATAATACACAGCATATGCTAGTCTTAGTTCTTAGCTAGCTAATGTGTTCTCAGTGCTAGATATTCCTAGCAACAGCATTTTCATAGCATGACCTGGAATGCACAAAATCATGTTCTCTCACTCATCTCACTCACTCATTTGGTGACCCGCTTAATCCTATTAGGGTTTTTTTTTTCTGAAAATGTATTGAACATTGTATTGGTCTATTGTGGGCAATGAGAACCAAAAAAATTAAAAAATAATTCTGACAAGTATATTGAGGTAAAAGTATGGCTAATAAACAAAAACACTGAAAATACAAATTTTTCAGAAAAATGGGGAAAAACATTTTTTTTTTTACTTTTGCATACATGAACGTCAAACCATATGGAATGGTTTAGCGAGTGAAGAAATTAAAAAATATGTGAACACTATGCCTGAAAGGTTAAATGCTGTAATCAAAGTAAAGGGTGGCCACAATAAATATTGACTTTTTTTTCTCAAAAATGAGTGTTATTTTTGTTATTACTATATATTGTTGTTTGTTTACTTATTCTCATCAGTATGATCCAATATTACATGAATGAAATATTTGAATAGTACTTGGTTTCTGATTTATCTTCATTTTGTTAAGATGCATGTTAAGATGTTCCATATGGTGTGAAGTTAATTCATGCTATGCAAAAGTAAAAAAAAAAAAATTTGTTACACCTTTCAATTTTTCTAAAAACTTGGTATTTTCAGTGTTTTTGTTTATTATCCATACTTTTACCTCATTATACTCGTCGCAATGATTTTTTTTTTTTGGTTCTCGTTGCCTACAGTAGCATTTTTCAATACATTTTCACCAAAAAATTATAGAGAAGTGATTTTTTTTTTTTTTTTATTCTTTCTATTAGCAGCCCTTTCAGACAAAAGTGGTGATGTATAATCTTCTGATGTGTTCTGGTGATGTATAATCTACTGTATATATTTACAGACTTGCAAAGAGTGCCTTTACATTCCATATTTTTCAAAGGTTTTTTTTTTTTGTGCAACATGGCTGCATTTGACAAACACTTTATTCCTGACAGAACACCACATTTCAGGTATATAACTGTTTAAATAGTTGAGAGGGACATCATCTAACCAAAGAGAAATGGGCTTTTTGGAAATGTGGTACTCCAGACTAACATCTCACTCTGTCTATTTATGTATACTGAAATTAACTTAAAATGTTCCACTGTAAAAGTAATGATACTTAAAGATATTTCCTGCTGTACCACCTCAGGCAAAAACAGAACCAAGTCCTCATTAGGTGCAGTATTTCTTCTAGAGCACAGGATCGAAAGAGAGAAAAGTTAAAGACTATAAAATCAGTTCTCATGCATGGCTAATTGTAGCCAAGAGGGGCCTTCTAAACTCAGACATATGCACTATGCAAGATCTCTGCTTGTTATGCTGGAACAGGGCTAGCTTATGACTTACACCACAAGCGTTAAATCTCACAGATGCAATTCAAGTCATGAGGAGAAATAAACAAAACCAAGTCATCTGTATATGGCAGTGTGTGTATGTGCAACAGGCCAGCCCAGAAATCCCTCTCCCCAGGCTCTCTTGGCCTCAACGACAGCAATTATCCAGCTAATTCACACCACTTGTAACTGTGGCTCATGTGCACATGCATTCAGATGCATGATATTAACATTTCTGACACGCACTACATGACTTTAAACGATTCTTCAGTGTTCATCCACATACACACAGATATAACTTTGTTCTCGAATGCAGCTGCTACTGTTGAGGTGTTGAAATTTCCAGACCCCCAACCTTCCAAACATATAGGATATGGTGTACAGCAGTGTTCTGCGCTCGTGAGGAGGTCAGCATTCACACCACTTCAAAGACCTGCTTGCTAACACGTTCCGGAGCGAGCAGAAGGCCACAGAGGTGGTCTAATTAGATGTGACGGTTAATAAAGCAACTCCAATCCTCTTGGCAAAAAACCAAAGTCAAGGGTCTGATACCATCTGCAGTCTGGGCCACAGAGCAAACAGTTACAGGCTTCAGGAAAGACAACAGGCTATCTAACCTTTTAACTCCATCACTGCTGAAAAGGCAGGCTACGGTCCACAGAGCGAACTAATTCTGCGTTTGAATTAAGAGTAATCTGGAATTTCCAGTTTCCGATTAGCCCCCATGTCAGCTTGGAATTTCTACTCTGAAACTTGAGGAGGTGTCCTCAACCCCAAGAGTAGCACATGCTGTCATATCAACATGACTGGATGCTTTTACCCACTTCTGTAATTTTAAATAACATTATACCACACTTTATATTCGGTATATATTGTTTACATATCGTACTCATTCTCAAATGTTATTGTTTATGACATCATTAAAGGGGGCTCCAGTAGTAACCTCTTTGCAACACTCAGCGGTTAAACTGTTCATGTTTGTTCAAGGTTTGGCACGGAGAAGTCCTCAGGATGTTTTGCTTTCTTGTAAAAATGTCTCCATTTTCTGTGTTATTGGCTTGAAGAGAGAGGGAAAAAAAATTGAGCTAGTGATAGAACAACAGCTTATAAGCTCTTTAACGTAAATGATAACAGGAAGTTGCATTACAAACATTCCACAATGGTTATAGAAAAATAATCTCTATTTGGATCACTGTGCACCCACTGTGGATTCTTTTCCATCCTATTCCAAAGTGGTTTCTTTCTTAAATAATGCACATTCTAAAGTATTGCCATGAGGCCATTCTATGCCTGTGCTAGCAGTGTTCTTGAGAAAATGCCTGGGTCTGGGTGCTTTTTGTTTTTTGTTTTTTGTTTTTTAGGGGTAGGAGAAGAAGTGGGTGTGACAGGGGAACGACAGTGCTCCTTTCTGCAACCATATAAAAATTTACCAGGTCCAACAAGTTCTTCTCTTGTCTTGATGGTTTCTGTACTCTTCCATACTTTGCACACTGCATATCTTTCTCACTTCCTTTGTCTAACCCTTCGTCAAATTTTGCAACCAAAATGTAAAGAAAAAAAATGCAATGGGACAATGAGAGAGAGAGAAAAAAAAATCACACTTGCATGACTATCGTTTTATAAGCTACAGCATAAATGAAAAACAGTGACAAATTATTTCGAATAGGAAACAGGACTGTTCTGAAATCAGTTTTAAAAACATCCTGCTTAGTTTTAGTCATGACTGTTTTCTCCTGATCTTAGTGCAGACCAAATGCTCCATCTGAAAAGCAGTAAATCTACAGAATTATAATTCATCTCCTCATCTCACAGGCAGAACAAACTATTTTTATTTTAGTTTTTAAAAAAAGTTTCTATAGACATGAAGAATATGTACGTTTCCCTCGCTGCAAGCGGCTTTCTGGCTGCCTTTATCGGCACCATATGGAAGAAGCATTAGCATCGACACAAATCACGCACCGCTCCAATGCGCCACTCTCTGACCTTGGATGCTCCTCAGATCAGGGATTTAAGCACGCTGAGGGGAAAGTAAGAGCCCTCTGGTGCCCCACTGGGGTTCCGCCCCTCACTTTAATTCCATTTTCTAAACATATTAGTGACAGAGTGGTTGGTTTTTCTATTCATTACGGCTCTGATGTGCAACTTGGACTTCACTCAGGAGGGGGAAACTCTTGCCAAGACAAAGTGAGTTGGCTTGCAGCTCTTTTTTATGCCAGAGTTGTGCTCTTAAATGCTCTTATAGGATATCTGCTAAAACGATGTTATTACAACAACCACACTTTTTTACTCTGGGTCCAAGCAGAGCAGTTTAAGTCTCCAGATCTGCGCAGAGTTTCCCAAAATGGTCAAGCAAGGTTGACAATGAACACTCTCTCTCTCTCTCTCTCTCTCTCTCTCTCAGTTGAAAGGATTTAATCTTTACGATGCTTTTGGGAAACTTGGTCATCTTGTTATTACTTTTTCTAGCTATGCAATTATTCTAAATGTTTCAAAACACCTGATTTATCCTGTGTTCATCTCAGTGAACCACAAAAAAATGTATTAATTGGTGATTCTTTTCGCAGGTGTAAACATAAACAAGAAACAAGGGTCATTCATTCATTTGCTGAGCTGCTTTACCTTTCTAAGGTTGTGGGGAGGCTGGATCTCAGCTGACTCTAGGTGAAGGCAGGTTATACCCTGAACAGCTCACCAGTCCATCACACGGCGAACATACACAACTGGGGCAATATAGAACAACCAATTGGCCTACTCTTTATATCTTTGGTCTGTGGGACGAAACAGGAGTACCCGGAGGATACCCACACAAACACGAGGAGAACATGCAAACTACACACTGAAACGCCCTCACTGAGCCTGGGACTCAAACTCAGGACCTTTTTGCTGTGAGGCAGACCTGGTAATCAAAACACCACCATGCTGCCCCAACAAAGGTCATGTGACAGCAAAAAAAATCACTATGTTTGCTTAAAAAAGAGGAAAATTTAAAACCACACTCCTGCAAAATACAATCAGATTACACAATAATCAGTGGCAAAATGGGCCATTTTACATAGCATTGTAAATCCTCTAACGATTATCAATTTCAGTACTCAAATAAAATTTTCCCAAGTAGAAACATGAAAGCAAACTGATCCAGGAAATATCCCACATACAGGGGAATAAAAAACAGAATAACTGTACATTAGAGGGACATTAGGGTTTAGCTTTCCTGATTGAAAGGATTCTGTAAAGGTCAAATGTGAGTCATATTTGTGAGGCTAGGAAAATTGTAATAAATAAGAAAAGCTTAGGGGGGAAATGAATAGGAAGTGTAATCAGCAGCCATTAAATCCATTCATTCATGAGTCTGCTCTCCGAATTAGAGCTCTGGGATTTTGGTTTGACTTTTTTCACTGGCTTGGATACCTCAATCTTTTTATTTATTTATTTTTTTTAACATTTAATTCAAATATTCAGCATAAACTATAACAGCAGTTTTAAGTGTTGATGACTCATTCATTAAGTGCCTTACATAAGAGAGCCAATGGAAATGAACGATGACTGCATTAGCAGTTAAATGGGTAGTGTGATGGTTGTTTGAAAAAAATAGCTATAGATAAAAATTTGGTTTACAAAGGATATTAAACATGAATTGGGTTCATACATTAAGTTTGTTAGAGCTTTGCAACAGGATCTTTCAAAATTGTTTAGCCTGACAAGATTTCAGTGTCTCCATGTTGCAGTCATTCGGGCAACTGATTTGGGGTAAAAATCATGAAAAAACATCTTTAAGTTGCACTTTTTGTGCACTTTTAAAATGTTTAATGTTTAAAGCAAGTGAGGGAAAAAGGTGAACCGAAACCAAATCATGACTGATGTCCTCTTGACACACAGTGAGGCTCCCCCCCCGAAGAAAAAAAATCCCTTCCATATGCAGACCTCTGGCTCCTGCTTGACCTTATTAACCTACAGCACATCCTTTATCCGAGTCCTCGTAATGATGTGGACGGGGAAGACCTGAGCAACAACTATAAACAAGCTCTGTTTACACTTACGAGTGTCTGCCGTCTGCCTGTTTGTTTATATGTGTAGGTGAACAAGGTGAAGACAGAGGGACCATGTTTGTGTGTTTCTTATCAAGGGTTTATAGTGTCATTAAGGCAAATATGTTTGTAATTAATTGTAATTTCGATATAATTATTTGCCAGAATGGTGGTCGTGGTGTTTTTTTAATCAGGTAAATGTCTTCATTAAAGGTCATTGGCAAATATCCAAGAAGGTCACAGTTTTCTTCCATTATGGCTTGTCTTTTAATAGTCTTTCACAACTAAAGCATTGAATTGGATCAAGTTGGTCAGAATAACTGCGAAATAATAGTGAAACATCTATCAGAACACAGCTCACGGTCTGTTGTATACTTGTGAATTCCACCAGGAGGCGCTGCGTGTGAAGTCATTTTGGCCAAACACTGGCCTCAGCACTTCTTAACATGTCGAGCAAGAGTGAATGTGAAGGGACTACAAATGTTGATTTACCTATTAATGTAACATCATATACTGTATGTATGAACAAAGATGGTCCTTGATACTGAAGACGGGAAATGAAAGTAAAAAAGAAACATATGGGAAGCTTTCTGATGAAGTAAGACAACCCCAAATGTTGGCACAACCGGACCCCGACTCCGAGACAGAATCACCACGGGATGTCTCTAAATAGTAAGTATGTACTATAGAAATAGAAAACAATGATTTCACAGTATATATGATTGTGATCAACGTGAAAACCCAGGAATTGATAGTCTGTTATTGTATCATGGTAAAGATTTTGTTTCAAAAACCAGAAGCTATTACCTCCATTCAGCCCTAATATAACTTGAACATAACAAATAACCATGAAATATGTACACTGCTACAGTAATCCATACAGGTGCTATTGTCTGCTGAGCACTCTGCTGTAGATGTAGATAATAGTAGATATCTATTTACAAGATTAGTGCCAATTTACCTCCAGCCTTCTCTTTTCCTCTAAAGCGCCACTGCTGCAATGTTTTTGTTTAAATCCAGTTGGTACTGCATCCTTCCTCAGTCTGTTCTGCCACAAACACATCTCTAAACTTTTTCACAGTGCTGGGATTGTGGACAAAGGATTCCTCAGTGAAATGACTGGAACAAAGGTAAGAATATTAGCCCAGCTTCCAATTTTTTTCTGCTTTATGTGAATGGCAAATTCTTTTCTCCTGTTCTCTTTACTTAGAACAGATACAATTTTTTACCTAATCTAGTTCAATTAATGCAGCCCACAGCACTACAATAAGACATGATTATAATAGCAATAAAGCAAGCACTAACCTGAACAAATCCGCTTATGCATATAAACAAAGATAATCGGAAATAATCTGCAGCACCGGTGTTTGACCATTATGACGTCACGCATTGAGTGGTAACGGAAATTGCAGAAGAGAAATTCAGGTTCAGCATCAGTCCATAAATAATAAATTTTCTAAGAAATACCAGCGAACGATAATCTAATTTCTTTTGTTCACATATTTTCTACTTTAGAGATTTGCAAATTATCATGAAAAAAATTATATTTGCCAATGACCTTTAACCTGGCCTGCTTTTAAGAGAAAACCATGGAGTAAAAGTCACGTTCGCACCAAATATGAATAAATGAGACTGAATAAATGAAAACAATCCTGAGTATGACATTGTGGTGCATAAAAGAGCATGGGGGAAAAATGCCAGATGTCGGATTTGCTTTGCTTCCCAGAGTATCCATAAAGCAGACAAAAACATAAACCCCACACACATGTACTTGCTTTCAAAAGTCAGTTATAAGTGGTATTAACTATTTTTATGGGAAAAAGGTCTCATGGAGTGTGGGCGGTGTCAGTATCTATTACAGTATTACATTAGAAATACATTTCCTCAAACATAACTTACAAGGAAAGTGTCAGTTCAGATTGTGTGATAGTCTTTGTATGAGGCACAAAACCATATCTATTGTAAGATATTGTATATTGCAAATAAGCAAAGATTGGCAGAAGGACAGGGAGTTTAGAGTGGATAACACAGAGTGGATTGACCTGGATCCCACGCAAAAACTGAGAAAAAGAAGAAAAACCATGTCTCACCAATCACTGAACTTGGACTAGTTTGTGTGGCTTTTGAGACGTTGCTGCACAGAGAATTTTTACTGAAACCGGGCAACTCCTGGTAATAAAAATAATAGCAAGAACACAGCATCCAATCGCATGTAATCTATTCTCAAAATGATTTCCACTTATCGTTGTGTACTAGTCATGCTCTCATTGGTTTTTGCTCTTGGACTTGTCTCAGTCTTGCTGATATTTTTACTGGTCTCACCTAAGTACAGCTGCCTTTAAATATATATATATATATATATATTTAGAAAAGGACTGCATTCTGTTTGAGAATATTTTGTTATTAATGTTGTTCTTCCTCAATAAATCTCTGATCATAAGCCACTGCTGGTTCCTGCTCAAGGGTCCACCTGCGTCTCTCCAATCTCACGATTGTACAGAACCACTGACTAAGTGCGAGAAAGAAAGTACGTCTGTGCGTGTGTGTGTGTGTGTGTGTGTGCGCGCGCGCACGCGTTTATGTGGTTTTGGTTGGCATGGGAGTAAATCACATAACAGATGGTCAGTAAGGATTATTCTGAAGTCTCTTACTGTGGAGTAAAGCACTCGGGCTTTATACACGTTACAAATCTGGCTCTTTAACTACAGTATACTGTAACTTATCCAAATAAGAATATATATAATTCTCAAGTCTGTATAATAAAATTAGAATCCTGATTGTTTTGATCAGTATTTATGACCTGAAGAGTTCCGATTGGTCAGAGCTGGTAACGATAATTCGTTGAGTCTCATTTGTCAAGTTCTATTTGTATATATGTTACAGGAGGCTTTACAGATAACGTATGTGGCATTCATGAAAATGTGCATAGTTTAGAAAATTGTTTTGACCAACAGAATGTTGAGTGTTGAGAATGTGAAATTTTACCCAAATGTCTTCAAATTATTTGTATAATTGTCCTGATTTACTGCAGTCCCTCCCTACACACAGGGAGAGAGAATTATAGAGATCACTGTTTATATCATTTACACACAAAAAATGAATGAAATTTTTTTGCCAAATAATGGATTTGGGGCCCTGCAATGGCCTGGCAAGCTGTTCAGGGTGTACCCCGCCCTCACCCAGAGTTGGATGAGATGGGCACCAGCCTCCCTGCGACACTAATTACAATTAAGCGGCTTAGAAATGGATGAATGAATGAATGAATGACTTCAAAGAAAGCAATTGAAAGCAAATTGTCTCATCATTCAACTGTAACCCTCCAGCACCACATTAGTCAGAAGTCGCAGGGCCAGGTGAGTCAAAACTAGCAAGGGTCAAATTTGAGCATAAAGTGTTAGAAAAAATTTTCATATTTTACAATCATTCAAGTGTTTTCATTAAATAAATTGCTACCTGTCTTTAATGGAGGGATTTATGAAGTATTGTCTTAGAAATATCTTGTAACTGCCATAACATCAGTCAACATCCGAGATTCCCTCACCATGTCTGGTACAAATACTTATAATACTTAGCTTGTAATTCCTGGTAATGAATCATTTGATGTTAAAATATTTAATTTCCTGAGTGAACCATTAAAAATAGCTTTTGAAGACCTCTTCAGAGTAATCAAACTTTTCTCCATCCCTATCAATGTCATAAAAGCATGCTTCTGATTAGTGGGTTCATCTCTGCTTATTTTGCATGCTTTCAAATTCATAAATTAATTAACCCAGATAATCTGCTATATCTAAAAATACAGCTTGCGATGTCCAACATAATAAATTACAAAAGACAAAATAATACTATGTAGTGGTTCGCACATCCACCTCACATCAAGACAGTCATGGGTTCAAGTCCTGGGTGAGGGCGTTTCTGTGTGGAGTTTGCACGTTCCCCTGTGCTTGCGAGGGTTTCCTTCAGGTACTCCAGTTTCTTCCAACAGTCCAAAACTATGCACAATAGGCTAACTGGCTGTTCCAAATTGTCCCTAGGTGTGAATGTTAATTTTTGCCAAGCTTTCACCATTTAGTTGCCATTATAGTTCCATTACTGTGAGTTTTTTCTTTTATGAAAATTTGTGGGCGTCACTAGAAGTAAATCAGCTGTGTCATATGTGCATATTAATTTCCAGCTGAATGAAAATCATTAAAATATGCACATGATTACGAAGCAAAATGAGTGTTATTGAACTCAAAGTGACCTTGTTTAACATTATATTTATAGAGCTGATCATTTAGTTTCGTTGTTACTGACGATGCGACACATTTGGGTGCATTAGGTGTGTGGAATCACACTGGGATTGTAAAATCACTCATGGGATGTAAATGAATGACACACACTCACAGTGAGATCTGTGGCATCAGTGTCATGGAGATCCCAAATGTTTTGGATAAACCGTGACATCTCAAGCAAAGCAGAAATTTGCAGACAAGGCTGATTTAGTTTTATTTTCACCCACAAAGTGTTCAAGTGTCCAGGAATGTGTGCATGTGTGTATATGTTTGTGTGTGGGTGGGTGCACAGAAGTGTTTCTGCTTTACACTCTCAAGTCTCTCATCATTAATCATGCTGGACAGCTGATCACCCGCAGGCCAAAGCGTGCATTAGCTCCCCATAGCTAACTTAATAGGCTACGGCGCAACTCATAACGTTTCTCACGATGTGTGCCAACCACAAACCCCGAACGCTGATCAAAACCGAATGTTGCTTGAAATCGGGCAGCTTAGGTCATGCTGGAACTGAAGAATTACCATACTACCAAATTGTTCATCTCAGTTTTTCTACATGCTTCAACATGCTACAACCACACTGTTCATAATCCTGGGTTTTGCACTTGTTACTTTTTGATTACTAGCTAAGCTGATGTTATTTATTACTGCAACACCACAAACACTTTAAGACAAAAAGAATATTGTGCGTAAGACCTACCATCTTGGCTTGTATTTCTTTTTTTATTTGTATTAATTTGATCCTAAGGATTGTTTACTTTCATACTGATACACCAATGCTACAGTATAAACAGTAAATTACATTTTTAATAAACAAATACTGAAGATCCTACAGTGATAAATATGTTTCCGCTGGCAACAATTCTCTTAACACTAACTGATGCAGTGAGTAGCTTCTCCTTTCTTAAACAATGTTGGAAGTTGTATGCAGGGGTCTTGAAAAAGATGTTATTTACTTTCAGAAGGGTCAAATTATTGATTAAGAAAATGAAACTAAGCAGCTTGCTAAAATGACTGAAATTGGTTTAAGAACTGGCCGACAATCTGGAACAATAGTGCTGACCCTTCAACTTTAAGGAAGAAAAGAAGACAGGAAAAAAAATCTAGACTAACCACGATCAGTTGTTATGTAAACGCTTGAAGTTAAACTCCAAAAATTGGACGGGTGATCTCATGGCTATGTTTAATAGTGAAAGCAATAACAAGAACTCAGAGGTTTGGGATTAAGCAGCTGTGTGTTTATAAGAAAACGTGCGAACAATCGGAATAAAAGATTTCAGTTTGCTAGAAAGCATCAAGATCGGACTCTGGAGCTATAAAAAAGTTTATATGATCTACTGAGTCCATATTTACGCTGTTCCAGAATGAGGGGTGTGTGGGAAGAAGGAATTACATGAAATGATATACACATCATGCAAAGTGGTCACTGTAGAAACCTCTGGAGGCAATGCTATAATCTGGGGTTGCTTCAATGGGTCAGGTCGAGGCTCAGCAATGTAACAATGTGGCTTTAAAATGAAGTCAGCTGATGACCTGAATGTACTGAATGACCAATGCAGGTTTCATTTTTATGTATTTATTGATTTTTACGACAGATGAAATGACTGATTTAGGGAGCATGAGGAATCATTTTCACACAGAGTCCTGACCTGAACCCATTTGAAAATGTTTGGGACATGCTGGAGAAGTCTTTACGGAGTGGTCTGACTCTCCTGTCATGAGTACAAGATCTCGGTGCAAAAGGAATGCAGTTCAGGATGGAAATAAATCCTGTGATGTTGCAGTAACTAGTTGTAACTGTATTCATATTGCACTTATGGGTCTATGACACTTTGTTTCTATGATATAAGAAATTTCGATTTTAACATGGGAAATGTGTGTCTCGAAAAATCTGTGACCTTGCTCTAACCTTCACCTTTGACCCTGACATTCCAAAATCAATCTTTGGGACTCCGGTAGGGGAGAATCTCTAACAGGTTTGTTGAAAATCTGGACATGGGTGTGGTCTAGATCTTCTTCACAGACAAAAACAAATGCTGGCAGTTACAATACTTCCACCAAAAGTCGGTTTTGTAGTGGTGGTGGTAATAAACCTCTTCATCATATAATGTAGATACGATGAAAACTTTAGCCTGTGGTATTTGTTAGCAAACTGTAGCTTTGGCAAAAAGTAAAGAAACAAACTTCGGACACTGACTGATAAAAATGTGTGACATGATTACATAAAAAATGAAACGTCATCTTTTTCAGATGTTCTCAAGCCATGTGGTGAACAGATTCCCAGGCTAAAACACACACACACACACACACACACACACACACACACACACACACACACGCATGTGCTTTATCATTCTATGCCTCAAGATGAAGTGTGATCATAAAGCACCTGCTCAATATTTGTTCTCTCTCATTCTCTGTCTCTCTCTCTCTCTCTCTCTCTCTC
>JAQMYF010000023.1:17284102-17299102 GCA_030014195.1 Neosilurus mollespiculum | reverse complement strand
TAACACACTCAGGATTCGAACCCACAACCTTGCAATCATGAGCCCAGCACCTTAACCATTTCACATATTTCATGTTTACAGTGTTCACTAACTCCTAGAGCAAACACACTTAGCACCACATGCCGGTGACATTACCGTCATACAGTCAAAATAAAAAACAGATCTGTCTCAAAATCTAATTGTAACCAATTATAGTGCTATATTGTGTGCAGCCTGAACTACCAGGTGTGTATATGTTCTTCTGAGATGATACCATACAATATTAACTAGAGAGGCACTCAGAATGCAAGCTACCTCCGCCAGCATCTCAGCATGGATAATGTAAGAAACAGGCCCTATATGAGTACTGGTTTTAATTACCCATGTGCTTGACTTATAATACGTGCTATTAGTAGGTGGACGTGACTAAATTAGCGAAAACGCTCTCTTGATTGAAGGATTTACAAGATGGCTGCAATTTGACCTTTCAAGGTCACTCAAGGTCAAAGGTAATTGTCTCATTTGAAAGACCATATATGGTTTCCTATTAGTGTTCTGTAGTGTCTATCAACACTCGTTTCGAAATTATAAGCGTCTGAAATCCGGTGACCTTCATTTGACCTTTGGATTATACAGTTTAAAGGTGTTTCTATGGTTTCCTATCTGTCCCTCATTACATCTATGGTTCTATGCCACTTTTTTCTGAGATGTATGTATTTCAATTTTAACATGGGAAATGCATATCTCCAAACATTGTGACTTTGCTCTGACCATCTAAAATCAAAATCAAATTACCCCTACAGGCAGGACTGTGTCACCACCAAGTTTGATGAAAATCTGTGCATGGGAGTGATCCGGATTTTTCATTTATTTATTTATTTATTTTGCAGGCAAACTGATAATCAGACAAACAAATGGCGGTGATTACAATACTGCCATCAAAACTCCAAGGAGGTACTGATACTGTGTAACAAGTTATCATTACTGGAGTGGAACAACATATATGCTATGATTTAAAGCAGTTTTAATATGATACGTTGCGGACGTCTTCTGCAAGCAGGTAAACTGTCATTGAAAACCCTTGCTCCGAACATAGAGGCCGCGCCTCCTTCACTGACACTGACAGGGACAGAGGCCACGCCCTCACTGGACTAACAAAAACAGGGGCTACCTTTTCCCTGGTACATACTTTATGTTGCTTCAGCCACAATGTTATAACTAAACTCACTGCACTTGCAAGCTTTCAGTGTGCAGATTAGATGGAGTACAAGTGTGAATTAGCAACAGTTAAGCCACTGAGTTTGTAATTCTCAAATTTCTGCGGGGGCCTTGCAGCACGTCTGTTATTGTAGCGCTTGATGTCTGGCTATGGACAGGTGGCTTTCAGAGAGCAAGAGAGAGAGAGAGAGAGAGAGAGAGAGAGAGAGAGACTAATCAAAGACTGTTTTGAAGTAGTTTCGCCATGCTAATCCCTTCACCGCCAGGCTGTTGTGTGAGTTACATCTGCGTGTACTGGCAGCATGAACATGGGCCAGCTCTTCTCAAATGTCTCTGAATGACTACCAAGTCCTTTTCATTCCCATTTGATGCTTCAGGTCTATTTACAAACTTTATAAATTTCAGTGTAATAGTGTGTATAGAGATCCATGTCACAGGCTATCTGTGGATTCTTACCTACTGATGATGTTTAGACAGTTAAAAAGACAAAAAGTTTTTACTCCTCAGCCAGTTATGGCTGGAGGGGTATTGTTGTTGGCTTGGTGGCTGGGCAGCTTTTATTCTGCACCATACCACCCCCCCCCAATATTCCTCTGTCCAGTGACTGTGTTCTGTTGCCCATCATAATATTTTCCTTTTACTGACCAGTCGTGGATATGCCTTTTTCTTTGAAATTCCAGAGAGTTGCCTTTTCACTTTTGAAGTTGAAACTGGTGTTTTGCGGTTACTTTTTTAATAAACCAGCCAACTGAGGACCTGTCAGGTGTCTGTTTCTCGTACTAGTACACCAATACCTCACCGAGGCCTAGGTTAGAGCTAGTTCTGTGAAGAGAGTAGTGCACACTTTATAATTATCAGTTATGTGATAAAAGGGGTTCAGATCCACATCCACCCCTTAAATTACATTTTAATGTGAAACTAAGGAGCGTGTTGCACAAATTAAAAACATCAGAACCGCAGAACATTGCCCGGCCCTAGCACCGCAGAACATCGCCGAGCCCTAGCACCGCAGAACATCGCCGAGCCCTAGCACCACAGAACATCGCCCCGCCCTAGCACCGCAGAACATCGCCGAGCCCTAGCACCACAGAACATCGTCCGGCCCTAGCACCACAGAACATCGCCCGGCCCTAGCATCGCAGAACATCGCCCCGCCCTAGCACCGCAGAACATCGCCCGGCCCTAGCATCGCAGAACATCGCCTCGCCCTAGCACCGCAGAACATCGCCTGGCCCTAGCACCGCAGAACATCGTCCGGCCCTAGCATCGCAGAACATAGCCTCGCCCTAGCATCGCAGAACATCGCCCAGCCCTAGCACCAAAGAACATCGCCCAGCCCTAGCACCACAGAACATCACTCGGCCCTAGCACCGCAGAACATCGCCGAGCTCTAGCACCACAGAACATCGCCCGGCCCTAGCACCGCAGAACATCGCCGAGCCCTAGCACCACAGAACATCACCCCGCCCTAGCACCGCAGAACATCGCCCCGGCCTAGCACCAAAGAACTTTGCCCAGCCCTAGTACTGCAGAACATCGCCCGGCCCTAGCACTGCAGAACATCGGCCGGCCCTAGCATCGCAGAACATCGCCCCGCCCTAGCACCAAAGAAGATCGCCCAGCCCTAGCACTGCAGAACATCGCCCGGCCCTAGCACCGCAGAACATCGCCCGGCCCTAGCACCAAAGAACGGCACAGTTCAATGCCTGTCCTGCCCCCCGCCGCCCCCGTCCCCCCGCCCCCGTCCCGGTCACCCCCCCCGAGAGCATACAACCTTATTTTACAATTTTCCAGAATTCAAACTAATTATAGAAATGTGTAAACTTTTTTTTAACTACACGAGAAGACCAGACATCATTGCACGTGTATTTCAGTAACGAGGCGACAGGACAGAAAGTCTATCAGGATGTTAAACAGCTGCAACCGCTTCTAACATTTCAGGGTCGCCTGAAACTCAGCCAACCTCTGACCTCTGGGTTCATGGGCTTTAAGAGAACGCACTGGCTTCCCACACACTTCTCCGAGCACTAATCAGTAATGTGCCACATCATCCGAGTGTGCTGATGAGCTCTGAGTACAGATAGGATCAGTCTGTCTCATAAAGCACCATAGACTGAGAAATTCCATACCAAAGTGTGACAGCAAATGGTGGCGGTGTGTTACAGGAGGTGAGAGTAATGTTCCTCAAAGCATCACAGGTCATGTGACCCGTTAAAGACCCCTTTATAATTATACCTATAATAATATGATATATAATATTATATACTGTATAATAATATTTTACTAAGTAAAACAAAAAAGATTTCAGATTGATCAGTTTAAACAACTTTAAAATAAATAATTTAACTTTAAATAAACTTTTACATCCTAAAATAAAAACAGAATCCAGAATTATTTCCAAATATAATCACATCGTAGGTTTATAAATGTAAATATAATATATTTGATATATATTTTTCAATTTGGATATAGACATTTTAAATATGTTTAATAATTATTTTAAGTCTATTTAAAATGTAATTTTAATGAATGTTTTATTAACTAGAAAAGTCACAAGAACCTCACACGTGTTTAAAATTTGAAATTTTTTTTGACTATGGATAAATTTAATTTAAATAAAGAAAAACACTTTTTTATGTTTATAATTTTGAAATCAAAACATATTTTTACTTATAAATAAGAAAAATAAAACAAGTAATACTCTTCATTATTTATGTTAAATTTAAGATGATCCAGCTTAAAATCTTACACATGGTTATAATGTTGCATTTTTTTTTAATAAGTCACATAAACTACAAACAAACAAACAAATAAATAAATATTTAATTTTCTAAATATCTTTAGAATTTTGTACGGTTCTCTGATGATGAAGGAAGCTGGAGGGTTGCCATGGTTTCCCCTAAACATAGAGTCAACATTAAATAGAGTACAATACAAGCTGAACTTTTAATTATTGAGATATTTCTTGTCTGAGTCTCAGCGTGAGATCTACCTCCAGCTCAGTCTCTCAGCAGGACCGGGTGGAACAGCTTGGGTTTACAACCAGAAATAACGTCAAACGCTACACATTTACTTTAATGCTGGGCTTTTTTTAGTTTAATTACGTGCTTGAAGATTTCAGGCTACTTATACGCTGATAAAGTACAGGCTGGAGCTACAAACGTGCTCATGTTAGAAAAAGCCTTCATTCTCAGGATTTTTAAGACAAACTTGAGAAGAAGACTAGTGATTAGAAAACTTGTTTCTCTGCCAGTGACCTTTCGAGGTTTTCAGACTTTCTCTGAATCAGGTTGGATTAAGCTATTTGGAGGTTAAGGGGCGGGAACCACGTCACCACACAATGGAGCAGGACTTGAAAAAAAGAAAAAAGTGAAGCTATTCGTCCCTGGAATAGTTGCACCCCCTCAGTACACCTCCCCATCCCAAACTGCCTTTGTTCCAGATGACATTTCAAAAGGAGGATTGGAGTCATTAACGCAGGGGTTTAGGCAACGTGGGAGGGAATTAAACTAGATGAGCTTTTAAAAACTCAGTGTAGGACAACGACTCCGTAGCTACGCCATACACAGAGTAAAACCTGTCTGGACCCCCCCCCCCCCCCTTATTAAATAATGTATAAAAGTCTTGATGTCTTCAAGTGAAAATTACGAATACCATCACCATCCTTGATTTAAGTAAATCGATTCTCCAATGACTGATCTCTAAAATCTCGTTTCACATAGCTGGAATACCAACTAGCATTATCCTGTAAGTGTTCCTCAGTTCTGACAAAATTTTTGAGAGAGGAGGAGCTACTTTGAGAATCAGGAGAGAGTGGATTCTATTCATGGACAGTTTGGTCATGTTGAAAATGAACATGGATCAAGCACCGGATCAATTTTACCACTGCAACCATAAAGGCACCTGTAAGGAATACACTGTCTACCAGATGTTACCATAGATTTAGTAGATATGATGCATGCGACATATGCATAGAGGATTCTCAGGTTTATCAGACAAGCCCGTATTTTTTCCTACAGACCACTTTCAGAATCAGCCAGAATTGTCATGGAGGGGCCACGGTAACCCCAACTACGGTTCTCACTTATCAACTGGCTACGTGAGACCTTAGCTTTGAAGAGAAAGCAGAGTGCTCTTGAGATGACCCGGAGTTTGGTAACAAAAGCCCTGGTTGAAAGGCAAAGAGCTGAGGAGATAAAGAGAAACAACACTGACACAAAAACCGATGAGACGGAAACAGATAAGATGAAGTAAGATGCCGATATACAGCAAGCGAAAGGTACAGCAGAGAGATTTCAGGTGGCGAAAGGTCAAGAGAAGATCATTTAATCAGTGAAAGCAATTTCTGCCTTTTTTTTTTTTTCAATCTTTTAGCCATTTGAAGAGATTTAGTGCCGTTTGGGAAATGTTGACAATAAGACCTTCAAATCTTGGCTTCATGAATAAGGCATCTGAAAGAGCAGGAAAGGGATGGATATCACCATTTACTTTTGCGAAAAACAAACGTAATGCTATTTATCCTTTAACAATTCCATTTAACGTGATGAGACGTCCATGAAACGTGAAAGTTTCTACCCTAGTCTAAAATATACACAGTACGTATCTCTTTACATCAGTTCTGAGATCAGTTGTGGCTTTTTCTCCTGAGGTTTGAGTTGAAACCGAGCTGATTTGAACCCTTTCCTTTCCGCCTTGAACGAGTTAAAAGAACGAAGAGGCAGGCGATTCTCACACACATCGATCCCGAGCAATTTGTTGTGATTGAATTATTTAATCAGCCTGTTCGTGACAGCAAAGCTGAATGTCTCCATGACTACCACAGCTGACAAACAACAGGTCATTAGGTCCAATCAGATGCACACACAGGCATGTAAACACACACACACACACACACACACACACGCACACACAAGGCCAACACTGTAGGTAGAGCATAGTCACTAAATCACAAAGCTTGGTTCATGATTCATCGATGAGTTTAGAGGTGAATCCAATCAAATCAAAGAGCACCAAACAGACCAGACACTTGGCTATGCTAAGAAGCTACAGGAGGTAGCGCTAACATATGGCCCAGATGCACGTTTAGCACTTCAAAGGATGTGACAGAGTTGCGGGGCCCTGATTCCATCCCATTAGAAGTACACGCCTTCGACGCCGCTTGGCATGGGCATGCTAATGTACTGTAGAAATTGTAATGCAGCTCAGTTACTGTGTATACTCTCAGACGCAGGGACTGAGCATCAGGGTCAGTCTCCTCCTTCAGCCTGGGTGAAAAGAGTGCACTATTGATATGCCATAAGGCTCAGGGAGAATGATGTAGCCGGGTTGCTGGTTAACAGGATGCCTCTGTTATGCAGATATGAGCAGGTTAGCAGGAGGACACATCAGTATCCACAGCTGCTTCTAGAGAGTCCGGAGGGGGAGATCAAGTGTTTTAATAGTCAGGCTCCTAACTAAAGTGTGACCATCATCCTTACCAACCCACAACCACCTCAGCAGTGCGTGAGAGGGGTTTGTTTTAAATTCAACAATTAAAAAAAAAAAAAAAAGATTCATATTTTAAAACCAAAATCTGTGTCTCAACTTTACATAACCTGTAAAAAATCACGTGTCAATATATGAGCATGTATTTAGTCCGGATTATTTATTCATCGCACTCATTTGTATAGCCCACTTAATCCCAATATTAGGGTTGCAGGGAGGCTGGAGCCTATCTCAGCCGACACTGGGCAAGGGCTGGGTACACCCTGAACAGCTTGCCTGTCCATCGCAAAGTAACACACACACAGACCACCATTCACACTCACACCTAGAGGCAACTTGGAACAGCCAGATAACCTAATGTGCATGTCTTTGGAGTGTGGGAGGAAACCGGAGTACCCAAAGGAAACCCACGCAAGTCCGTGGAGAACATGCAAACTCCACACAGAAACATTTGAACTCAGGACCCTCTGGCTGAGAGGTGGATGTGCTAAACACTACACCACCCTGCCACCTGGGTTATTCATGATAATATAAATCATCACCATTTAATGATTTTTTTATTTTTAGTACTTTCATTAGAAAAGGTATTTTACTCCACCCATAATATGTTTCTATACAAGGAATGTTTGGAATAAATACAGATGTATAACAGTACTGTTTGGAAAAAAGAAAGACATCCCAAAATGTTCATGCTTATTTTATATTTAAACCATATAACCCTTCCTTCACTCCTTCCGTTCTCTTCTGCACTTCATTTCCACTTTCACTTCGTCTATGGTTTCAGACGAGCACAAGGGAGATCTTTGTCTGATCCTTGCCCTGCTTGTTAACAGCTCCAGCTAACGGTGCTGCTAATGTTTAGTGTTGTTAACTCTGAGTATTGTAGATGGGATTTCCCCAGCCCCAGGGTTTTAGGAGGGTATTTAGCATCCTTAGCATGCTACCTTGAACCAGAGTAACGCGGAAACTGTTCATGCTACACATCAAGAGACATTTTTCACCGATCACTGTTTTGTACCATATTGATTCGATGCTATTCCTGTAGCACCTATGGAAGTGTGCTTGATTTTAAATACCACTTAAAATCATGCTAATAATCTTAAGATTTGTATGCACACCAGGCTGATTTTGAATCAGGGTAAACATAGAAGGCACCGGTGCATACCAGTTGATCCGTTTGCACACAGTTGCAAATCCGATGCGCATAGCAGCTGTAAAGAGTCTCATTAGCACAAAGGAAAAAAATGATCACCCTAGTGAGAAGAATTAATAATTCAACACATGTAGCACAAGATAAAACCAATATCCCCGGTTCTTCTTCCTACCCACGGTCCCCATCTCTGTAACATATCCCTGAACACTGAAATAAAATTAAATCTATTTTCAAAAGGTCATGAAATAAACTTTTCATACACATGATGATAACAATAACAATAACACCACCAACAACAACAACAACAATAATAATAATATCATAAAATGAGATCTATTTAGACACAAGAAGGTTAAAAGTCCAGTGCTTAGTGTGAGTTTTTTCTTATACACTGGGTCTTTCTGTGAATTTCATAAAAACAAATAAACAGATTGAGATCATATCAGAATCCTGAGTTAATCTTATTAATGTGTAAGTGGGGATTTTTTACTGAACACAGGGCCTACAGAAGGAAGACAGAACTCAGGAGGACCAAAACAAAAGCACTCTATTTTCAGCAGGACGTAACAGTAATAAAAACAGGTCTGCAGCAGATTCCTGGCATCGTGTGAATATTCAGTAAATCATGTTTTATTTAAGGATTTCCAGCTCGGAAAAACGGTGCATTTGGATTAATGTGTGTAGGACTCATAAGTGCATTACTTTAACTCATTAATTCCAGTTATATCCCACATACACATACACGTTCTAGCCACCATGATCATTACGATGATAAAGAGTGGTGAATGTACAATGCTTTCCAGAATTCATTGCTAGGTCGCCATGAGCATCAAAGTAATTCTGTAATACTTGAGCGATGTCAATCATGGCAAACATGTCAAAACGTACCTGAGAAAGTAAAAAATGGAGAAAAAATGTAGAGCTTGTAGAGTGGACCTCCAAAGACATACACAGTCTTAGTGGATGGACGTTAGCTTTAGGTAGATAAACATTTGTCCCATATTTGTCACATACTGACATTCATCATACTCAAAATATACAAAAATAAACCCTACATTAGCATCCTATGATTGCAGAACGTAATACGGATGTAAATGTTTCATAAATTGTATGTAATGCAGTGTAAAATGATTGTGGTAAGCGTGTCAACATTTTAAAAACTTATTGTGTATGTACAGTGTACAGGGATCACATGCTTTGGACGTGTTCTGGTCTAAAGTCAAACATACTAAATATAGTTAACATGTGCAATGGATGTACAACAAGCATACTTCAGCAGCAACCATTTCTAACCTCTGTGACCACCCGCATTCTTCAAGAACACAGTAAAACGTGGCCAAACGTAAATGTGTGAAAGGGGTTTAAGGCATGTTTTTACTGGGACTGATGGGGACAGACACCACACCTCCTTCACTGGGACTGACCGAGACAGACACCACACCTCCTTCCCTGGAACTGACGGGGACAGACACCACACCTCCTTCGCTGGGACTGACGGAGACAGACACCACACCTTCCCTGGAACTGACTGGGACAGACACCACACCTCCTTCCCTGGAACTGACGGGGACAGACACCACACCTCCTTCCCTGGGACTGACCGGGACAGACACCTCACCTCCTTCCCTGGGACTGACGGCGACAGACACCTCACCTCCTTCACTGGGACTGATGGGGACAGACACCACACCCTCTTCCCTGGAACTGATGGGGACAGACACCATACCTTCTTCACTGGGACTGATGGGGACAGACACCACACCTCCTTCACTGGGACTAATGCAAAGGTCACACCTTCACTGGGACTGAAGGAAACACACCACACCACACCTCCTTCCCTGGAACTGACGGGGACAGACACCACACCTCCTTCCCTGGAAGTGATGGTGACAGACACCACACCCTCTTCCCTGTGACTAATGCAAAGGTTACACCATCTTCACTGGGACTGTCAGAGACAGAGACTCCACCTCCTTCCCTGGGACTGACAGAGGGAGAAACCCCACCTCCCTCCCTGGGACTGACAGAGACTGAGACCCCACCTCCTTCCCTGGGACTGACAGAGACCCCACCTCCTTCCCTGGAACTGACAGAGTGCCCACCTCCTTCCCTGGGACTGACAGAGACAGAGACCTCACCTCCTTCTCTGTGATTGACAGGGACAGAGACCACACCTCCTTCACTGGGACTAATGCAAAGGCCACACATCCTTCACTCACTACTGACTAGAGGTCTGACAGAAACCAAACCCCCTTTAATATTACTCACAGAAGTCCACAAAGGACACAGGTCATGTCTCCTTCTCTGGTACCTACAGAGGTGCCACAGTGAGTGCAGTCCCTGGTACTAATAGGTCTGACAAAGGCAGCAACACCATCTGTGGTATTCTCAGAGATCCAACAAATGCCATGCCTTCTTCTCCTATACTGACAAGAGGTCTGACAGGAACGCCACCTCTTTTACTGGTACTCAGAGAGGTTTGACAGAGCCTACACCTCCTTTACTGGTACTCAGAGATCTGACAAAAACCACACCTCTCTTTCTACTACTCAGGGGTCTGAGAGAGGCCATATGTCCTTTTCTGGTACTGACAGATGCTACATGTCTTGTACGGTTCATGACAGGGGTTGCACGTACCTAGGTACTCACACACCTCCGCTTCTCTGGTACTGGTGGACAACTGCAGCGATCACACCTCCTTCACCGAAAGGATTCTGTCACTGTTGACATTGAGATCAGTGCCTCTTCTTTAGCCCTTCAGGATCTCTTTGGTTGTATTCCTGTAGAACTCTTGTTGTGAAAACTAAGAACCATTAACGATCAAATTAACCCTTACCGAACTCTGATTTTTAAGAGTATACACCTGATACCATCTGCTACAAGTTCATGGAGTTCTGTTTGCTTTACTAACTGCCCTTTCGAAAAGATCTAAAGTGTGTGTACACCTGCCTGTCTGCTTTTCCTAATCTTTACTTGTCTAGGGTCAAATCATGGCCACATACCTCATCTAACTGTCTCTCAGTGCCCCCCCAGCCACTCAGCCACACAAAATTGTCGGAGTAACGAATGCCTTTATTACAGCCTTCATATAGTTCTTCAAGAGATGCTATTACACTGAAGGCTATAAAGTCACCCCATACCGAGCATAGCAGTCAATCTCTCTCTCTGTCCCCCTCACACACACACACACACACACACACACACACAGACAATAGGGTCCGGAACTCAGTAAGAAATGTCTGCAGTCACTTTGCCAGGAAGAGACTGATTTTATTGTAGCGCTGCAAAAGTCGGGTAATTAAGGTTGCATTCCTGAGCTGACTGTTGCCCTGTAATAGTTTACAGCAATAGAGCAAGCATGGGTGAGCTTTCCCCACTCTCAACAACCAACCAGGCAACCAGCCCTGCCTTCCTCGGGAAAGACTGCAGTGCAGGACCTGATATTTGCTTTCACAGCCAAGAGGAGTTTTTATAAACAGGGTATTGAATTAAATTAGCTTTCTGGGCAAAATCAGAAATGTGGAAATATGTGTAGCTCAGCAAACATTTCAAGAGCTGCAAGCTGCATGAAACATATGACTTCTTTCTTTTAAGTTCTACACGTATTCCACTAAAACAGCAAGACATTTAAATGATGTGAAGCAAAATATTTTACACAGACTATATCCAGATGGCCAGATTTTGGTCAAGTGAAAGTTAGTAATAAGTCTCTTCCAGGATTTCAAGCACATTAATACCATCCTCTAATCAGTATTGTTACCTGACTAATGCAGGATTCAGTAAGGGTCAGCTCGCAAGTCCTAAAATCCATCTTCTGACACAAAAACTGTCTGAACATGGAATTCCTGTTCTAGAACTCTAAATGGTCTCTTTAAGATCAAGTTCAGCAAGTGACGTCAAATCAACATTGCTGCTCGCAGCATCATGAAGATATCCGTGGTTTTCTCCCACTTTGCAGCTGGAACTAATATGGAAACAAAGAAAAAAAAAGATGTAATTCCAAACTTTAACTCCAATGCAGCCCCAGTGCTGCTAACTGGGTTAAAGGCCAGCCATGTCTCTCACTGGCTATGGTGAGAGGCATGTAAAAGAACCATTGCTAACTTTTGTCAAGAGTTTTGTCTAGAAGTGTAAATTAACTTTGGCTGATTGAATTACGTAGCGGTAATACGTTCTAGAGATACAGTGGGCCAGTCATAAACAGTAAAAATAAACGAATAAGGTCAAAGCTCAAGGTCAAAGGTAATTGTCTCTTTTGAAACCATACATATATGGTTCCCTACTAGTGTTCCAGCATGTCTACTGGCACTTGTTTCAAAGTTATAAGTGCTCTATCTCCAAAACTTTGTGACCTTGCTATGGCCTTCACCCTTGACATGCTACAGTCTCATCTGTGGGACTTGGGCAGGCTAGTGTCCCCACCAAGTTTGGTGAAAATCTGTACACAGGTGTTGTCAGGATTTAGTCCACAAACAAACCAACAATTCATGCCAGTGTTTACAACACCACTGTACATACTACATTGCAAACCATCAGTAAATATATGGACTTTGAAATCATACAGTAGGTATTTACATTATGCTAACATAAAGCTAGTGTGATTACATCTTAACCCTGAGTTCCAGTTGAGAACCTGAACCTCTCCACCCTTTTCTCCACATTTCCATTCCAAACTACTGACTTTATATAATAATATCGAAGGCCTTGAAATCATCCAAGCAGGATCATGGCTTAAACCTCCACAACAGTGTGACACAGTAGTTGTCTCATTGTACACAGTTATCTTTGGGAGGGCTGAGCTTTGCAACAATACATGCACTGCCAAGTCTATTCACTACAGGAACACTAGCATGGCCTACTAAGGCACATTTTGACCCTCAGTTCTTACTTTCAGCTGAACAAATATGAGACTAGACACAAAGCCAGAGCTTGGCACGATGTTGATCCATGAAGACATGTCACTTTAGAAATCCTAGCTAACAGTGGATGAACTGCATTTTCACACAACTAGTTGTGTGTTCTTACGAGCAGTAAGACTCTCTGCAGCATCTCCAGAGTGATGCTCTGTTTGCTCTACATGATGCAAGGATGATAGGCAAGATAAGGAAAGACATGTTTGCTGTAGGAGGAGGTGTGTGCTTGTGTAGATGTGGGGTGTTACCTCCATTTGTGCATGATGAAGCCAGGACACTGCTCACCACACACGTTACACGGCTTGCCTCTTCCTGGATCGTCTGGTGCAGTAGGCTAATTTGGTTAAAGATGCAAAACATAAAACCATAAAGTACAACCATGTAATCTCAGAGAAAAAAGGTTCTCCAAAGTTTTAGAACGCCTGAATAACCTACTACTAACCTATAAACTGTTTCTGTAAGGGGGCAGTGGTGGCCTGGTGGTAGGGTGGAGGCTTACTGATCCGAAGGTCAGGGGTTCAAGCCCTACTATCACCAAGTTGCCACTGCAGCCCCCCTAGTGCAGTTAACCGGATTATCAAAGGCCAGCGGTCTCTCACTGTCTGTGGTGAGAGGCATGTAAAAGAACCATTGCTGTCTGTGTTTCTGCCCTGTGATGGCCTGGCGAGCTGTTCAGGGTGTACCCCGCCCTCTTCCAGAGTCAGCTGAGATGGGCGCCAGCCTCCCCTCGACCCTACTTAGGATTAAATGCTCCGAAAATGATTTTTTTCTGTAAGTGTGCTTCAGTTCCACCTTTTTTCCCCGGCACCACCATCCCCAAGGACACCCTCTCTGAGGTCTGCCTACATCATGAATATAACAGTCAGATATTCCTAATTAATCCTTCCATAATAACCCTAAGCCCCACATTGCTCCAGTCAGTGCCCCGCAAAAGCCTGTCAGTGCGTGACTCCTTGTGCTGGATTATTCATGCATTTCTCATGAATAGTTAATGGAAACTCTGAAACTCAGGATATGCGACACTGAGTTGATGGTAAACATCATGGACAGGAAATAAAATGTATAAACGCAGATTATCTGAGCGTACTGAGGATAACCTGATGGGGGGACGACGACCATGGATTAAATCCCATACAGCACATCACTACTTTGTCCAGAAAGTGCACCAGTTGAGGCACAATACTTTTGGCACCCTGCTAAGCGCGGCAGTGTTGTGCGCATTCTCCAAAGTGCGCATTAACCAGTTACGCAGGCGATGCTGCGCTTTATTCAATACTGAAACTTTAGTGCGTAAAAACGCACATTGGGGAAAATAAAACTGCGTATCACTCACCGATCGGCTGGAGTTTCTCTTCTTAGAGCTTCTACTAAACATGGCAGATTCAAGGAGGTGAATTCGAGCTGGGAATGAAAGAGGACACTTGGAGGAGTCCCTGTGCGTCCCTGTGTGCGCGCGTCTGTGCGTGATACCATGGTAGTGTGTGTGTGTGTGTGTGTGTGTGTGTGTGAGATGAATGCGTAATGATGCGCTTCCGGATTCCTCCCCTCCCCACCTCAACTCATTTTAGCCAAAGAGACATAGATACAGTATATCATTAACCGCATGAGATCATCATTCAGATTTAACTGAAAATGTGTTTTTTATTACTGGACACTTCAGGGATTTGATCATTTATTGATATCACAGTGCTGCTGAAATCTTGATACTGACTGGTCAGAAGGTGTTGATAAAGTTTCTGTTACAGCAGCTGCAAATCACATCATCTTCTTTTATTATACCAACAATTCCACCATCCTGAAAAGAATGAAAAAAACTCATTTGCTGGGGTTTGCCACACATTTTATGGCTAAGAATAAGTTTGGATTTGAAAATGAGAAATGATAACTTATTTATGGGAGAAGCTTCCAGTGTCAGTGCTTTGGAACAAATAGCAACCATTTCACAAATGGAAAGTGTGCAGAACAGAGGAGTTCACTGGTTTGTTACCTGTGAGAAGGAGGTTATGTTTAACCCCGTGATCTGTGTGTTTTTAGCAGGATTACATAAAAAGTTATGTGCAGATTTTTATGACACTTTTTTAAAAGGATTCTTTCACATTGCGAGGTGCTTTGGAAGTGTGCTCTTATAGCAGGCCAGGCTCTGCTGTGTGTACTGTTATTTTTTATTTTATTAATTAATTAATTAATTCTTCTTATTATTATTTTTAAAGGGCCACATTACAGCAAGCCTGGCTGGTGTTGTATCCTTTATTA
>JAQMYF010000023.1:17262808-17283840 GCA_030014195.1 Neosilurus mollespiculum | reverse complement strand
TTACAAAATGTTATGTGTTTTTGGCTCTAATTTTGGAGATGATATTTTTAAAGGATTCTTTAACATTGTGAGAGAGGCCAACTTTGGTTTGCACTCTCCAAATGCTCTTGTTTTGTTTATTTAAAAAGGGAGGGGGGTATAAATGAAATGGAGAGATGGAGAAGCCTGATGAATAGGAATAGCTTACTGTCTCTCCTCAATGTTGAAGCACAAAATATGATATGATTCCTGCCTGTTAATATCTATAAAACATTGATGTTTGAGCGGTCATATTAGTTAATTAATGAGTGTTTTTTCTTCTCATTCATTAAAAATGTTGTCTTTCCAGTTGTTTGCACAAATGCTTTATGTATGTATGTATGTATGTATGTATGTGTGTATGAATGTATGTGTGGCAGCTGTTCTGGTTCATCCTTTTGGCATAAACTCTTTTTTTAAAATACATGATTAAAATAAGTTATGATAACTTATAGATTCACAGGTTTGTTCATGAATAACACGCATTTCCACAATGCTCCTGAATCTACTGCAGCGTTAGTGGAATTCGTAATTAAATTTCTTGTTAAGTAATGCAGCACTAGCTCCTCAACAAGCACTTGCTATTATCTCAGAGAAGAAAAGGCTTTAGCAGGGTGAATAAAGATGCCTTGATCAGTCTAGTGGACTTCAGATGTCAAGGGCCTTCACATCCTGAATGGTCAAACCCTTCACCCAGAGTCGAAGTGAACTAACACTGATCTGTTATTTGATCATGATGTAATGCATGCATAATAATGTGCTTTATACTATCGATTCCCTTCTCATGCCCGAATAATGAAAGGATTAGCAGCCACTTGCTTTGAGTGTCCGCATCTATGTGCTAGTATTAGCCTGATTGGAATTTTTACATGAATACCAAGGAAGTGTCATGGACAGTGATACCCCCATTCAATTATCAAAAGGGTGTGTTTGTGCTGTGCATGATCATAACCTTCCACTGTGGCTGATCGTCTGGATTAGTGTTGTGTGGTTCATACTAAGCCACTTTCCTATTCGTTTCCCCTTTACAGATCCAGGGCTGTGTACGAACAACAGATTTTTTTCACTGCTTACAGCACGGGCACTTAGTGGACCATGAGGACGCATTCATGTGCACAAACAATGCATTGAATTTGAATATTTTCTTGAATTAGTATCTTTAAGGCTTTGAGCTACTGATGAGAGCCACCAGAGTGACACTGTTGGACCCTAGAGCAAGACCCTTAACCCTTTCTGCTCCAGGTCACCATACAATAGCTGACCTTGTGCTCTGACACCAGTTTCCTAAAACTGGGTTATATGAAGAGAATTATTTATACTGTACAGTATACGTGACAAATAAAAGCTTCGTCTTGAAAACTGTTAGATGATCCTTATTTTAAAGCTACACTGTTTTGCCAGTAAACGTTAAATCTCTGCTCATATGCATAACTAATGCTACAAAGCTTGTGGATAAATTGAAACAGCCGATTAGCCTGACATGCATGCCTTTGGACTGTCGGAGGAAACCGGAGGACCCAGAAGGAAACACATGAAAACTCCACACAGAAACAATCACCGAGCCTGGGATACCCAGGACCCCTTTGCTGTGAGGTGAATGTGCTAACCACTGCGTCACTGTGCTGCCACAAATGACTTAGTCAGAAATAAAACATGTCTAAATAAGCAATATTTACAATGAGGTGGAGTCTAACCTGCTATTTGCAAAGCAAAAGGGCTAAAGTAGTGAATTATATCAAGTTAGCTAAAATTTATGCTGACATGGTATTTCAAATTTAGAGATAAATAGATTTAGATGTTTTCAGTTTTTCATTACTCAAGCCAGCACACTGAAATGTTTTACTGTGATGCTCACGCCTGGTTTCCACACTGCAACTGATGGTTAATGCATATTCAAATGCACTCAGATATCTAAAGCCTGGAGTACTTGTGTTGTGTAGCGAGAAAATGCTACAGACGAATGAAAGGGTCACTGGTGTCTATCGATTCGTTTTTTCTGCCCTGGTGAGCTTAATTGAGATCTCACCTAAATTGATAGGATGCTCATCTGAACTGTTTCTGTAAGCTGGATGAGAGATGAAGCAATTTGTACAAAGTCCCTCGCAGGTTTAAAGTAAAAATGGAACAAATAAAAAAAATTTTTTTTGGAAATGTATTCAAGTCATGTTAATACACAAGTACTCTTTCCCAGTACTTATGGAAAGTACAAATGGGGTGAATAATTAGAGCACAACTACAAAATACTGTATTTTTCAAACCCTGCCCTTTTGTGATCCTGGTCAAAAATGTGCAGTTAAAGTTCATAGGCTTTGTTACACATATAAATAAAGATTGATCAGCATAATAAACACTTCTCTTGCTAAAGTGCACTTCAATCACAAACCCCCTCGGTACCTGCTCACTGAGGTTTGGTTCACTCTCCTTGAATCCGCTTTTAAAATACCCAAAACCCAATTTTCCAGAACTCTGTCTTGCTTTGCTAGCTCGTTGTTCTTGCTTGTTTTTGGTTTTCTAGCAAACTTCATGTCCATCAGGAAGAGCTGTATTCATACTGAGGTCATGTGACTCTTTAATTACCCACATGTGAACCCCACTGGTTTGCTAGTTAAATATCTGCCGATGGGATGCAGCTTATACATGCCAGACTTTAAAAGGGTGATCACACTAGAGGTGCGATAGAAAAGCAACTGACGCAAATGGCAATTAGCGGCTGTCGTTTTTTCATTCTTAAAATGTTCTCAAATTTGTCTCACGACATTCGCATCACCGCATTTTGGTTGCCTGGTTCGTGAACTCATCGCCAAAAATTTCAAACGTTTGAAATTTCCGCAAATGTCACAAAATGAGGCTCTGACAGAGTAGTCTCAAACTCTTTTCAAACAATCTGCACATGTCGTGAGAAGGTCGCACAGTTATTGTTTTGCTCGCAATTGTTTGTTTTTCGTTTGCATAGAAAAGTGACAAGTTGGTTCCACTCCAAAAGTTTGAGAAAAGTTGGAGACTTGCTGGCGTCAGTCATATGACATGTATTTTTTCATCATTCATAGTTTATTCACATTTTGTTTGCGGTAATAACATGCGACTAAAAAGCGAATGGTTTGAGAACAAAAAGAAAACAAAACACAACTGATTTGCAAGAGATTCACTTTTTTCACGAAACATCTGCAAACCAATCGCAAATCGATCACAAACTTTCTCACGACTTTTGCATGATATACATGATAAAACCAAAAAACAATGGATTCACATCTGTTGTTTTTCTAACGCACCTCTAGTGTGACCACCCCCTAAGGGGTTTCATCTGTAAGTGCTTTTATACAAATATGTAGATTTTGTCCATCCTATTTAATATTTAGGTAAGTTTTTTTGTACATTCCTGAAATAAAATTCCAATTAAACGCATTTCAGTTCCAGCTTATAACATTACAAAACATGGGAAAGTTAAGGGGGGGGGGTGCTGCTTATACAAACTACAGAACCTCAGATCATTAGCGCTACTGTTTTTTCTTTTAATCATGTCTTTTCCATGAATCGACTCTGACAGGATGCTAACAGCATGGGCTCAAGCCTGGAGTGAGCCAACACAGCTCCAAATACACACACACACACAAACACACACACACACACACACACACACACACACACACACACACACACACACGAGAGATAGAGGGAAAGTGTGTGTTAGTGGCATTAAAGAGAGAAACTCAATCTGTACATGTATGGAGATAGACATAAAGAGGCTAGACGCAGCGGGAGATCAGAGTAATAATCTTGTTATCCACAAAAAAAAAAAAAAAAAAAAAAAAAAAAAAAAAAAAAAAACAAAGAAAGAAAGAAAGAAAAAAAAAAGATCCTGAAATGTAATGGATCTGATTCTGGATTGGGTATTGAAATCATTTTAAAATAAATGTATTAAAATAAAAACACATGGATTTTTAATTATTGATTTATGTTTTTGTTTATTATCCACAACATACGATACGCAAATCCATATCTATGCGGTTTAATCTTCAGATGCACAACACATGCCTTGATATAGATTTCAAACAAACAAAAATCAATGAGCATTTGTAAATATAATAAATATAGAAATATAGACACGAATGTAACCTCAGGTGCATAAATCTGCATTACGACATCATTTTATAAATCTGTACAAACCATGGACTCCTTCAACTTGGCTATGAAACATGAGCTCCCTTTTTTAAGATTTTCCGAACATGATGAAAGAATAAAGTAGAACGTAAATAGCACCGTCTGGTAAAGAGGCACAGTATGGAGCAATGGCTCTTAAATGGATACACAATTCACAAAATTAACAACCAATTAGAATCACCAGTGCCTGAGAAATGCTGTGAGACCACAAAATTGTAATGAATTTTTAATCAGTAAAAAATATTATTTAAAAAAGACCCTGAAAATAATAGCAAAAAAATAAAAGCACAGAAAAAAATCCACAAAAAAAAGAAAGAAAATTTAAATAAAAAATATATAAATAAAAATAATTATGGCTAATAATCCACATCCTTTTCACCTGAAGTAAACATTTCCTGAAATCAAGCTGAAAACAACATAAAGCATGAAAAGCTATTTTATATTTCCTCTCAGTGATGAAGGAGAACATTCACATGGTTTATTTAAAAAAAAAAAAAAAACAATGTAATTCAGGATGCGAATCTGTTTTTTTTTTTTTTCCTGTCATGTCGGCGCTCTCACAGACCTGACGCCTGGATATTTCTGCCATGTAGCAGCACTTCAGTCTTTAAAATCCCAGAATTCATACATGCTGTACATTCTCCTGTTCACACTGTCTGAAGGGATTGCACTGTTATTAAACTCTATTAAAGGAAAACTCCAGCATTTTTTTATTTAATCTCGATCCACTGTGTCTGTAGTGTATATTCGATGACTAATTACCACCAACATGAATTTCAACTTTACAAAACTGTGAAAAATGGTTTACTTTCAACTTATTTATAAAAGAAGTCAAAAGATCAAGAAACACTTATTTTATAGAACTAATTTTTTTAATTGTAAAAAGTATCACGCAATCCGTCCAATCTGTATATCTTTCAGAATTAGAATTAGGATTTCTTCTTCTGAGGGAAGAATTGAAGAAAACGAAAAGTAACCCGAGCTACATGTTTATTTTACGGACTTGCTAACACAGGGTTTATAAAATTAAAAAACTTCTCTCTTACCCTTGGACTTCTAATGCTTATAGGCCCAATCTCATCTGGGTGATTCCTTGGCGACTGCCCGTGATTTATTGAGTTGGCGACTGTCTCAGACCAACCACAACTGTGTACGTGATGTCCTAAATGACTCGAATAAAATAACACTTAGATAAAAATCTCTAATCGGCAACTAGGTCTGAGACTGTCTGCAACTGAGTCCCCAACTACCTGCGACGCTCTATGATTGACCACAATGGTCTCATAATCGAGGATAGTTGGCGACAGTCATCGATTAGTACATTATTATGTGTAATCGTCCAACATTTTGAAACAGGTTGCAAAAAACGGGACAATTTTCTACAAAGGGTGGATTCCTCACTGACAGCCACTGACAGTTAGCGATAAGGTCGACGAAATCAGTCGCATTCGATGGAATCATGGGCGTTATCGTATGAGATTATTTTTATGACATTAGGGCTTAACATTTCACTTGTAGTTTTGAATTTGCAAATTATACCCCCACATTTTCAACATTTATTATTGGATTTCGACATCTGCCCTTAGACTTCTATTGTAAATATGAAAGTTTCAAGTAAA
Source organism: Neosilurus mollespiculum (assembly GCA_030014195.1). Lineage (NCBI taxonomy): Eukaryota > Metazoa > Chordata > Actinopteri > Siluriformes > Plotosidae > Neosilurus > Neosilurus mollespiculum. The sequence goes on along the minus strand of JAQMYF010000023.1, from coordinate 17,278,045 downwards.
AAAAATGTTCTTCCTTTTTTTAGCATTGTAAAATTATTTTTTGTGTGAACTATGTATACACTCATTTCTGACATAGACAGTAGAGATGAGGATGAGACACTGGAGTGTAATCCTTTAATATATACCCCCCCCCCTCCTCCCCCAACTGCCACCCTTCACTGTTCTGCACTATTCAACACTAAACCTTCAAACTCTCTGGCACCCACGATTGGCTAGTCATTCTGATTGACAGGGGTGAGAAAAGGTCTTCCCTTCCACGCACAGAGCACTGAGACTCCTGTTTACATTTTTATTTTCATATTCAGTTCACAATCCTACATGTTACTTCACCTCCACAAACTTACGCTTGTTGTACACTGTGAGATTTCAGCATTTTTTAATGCCAATCTGTTGGACATTCATTTTCAGTGGCCTTTGGTGGCAGTTGGCATGACAACTATCCAGGGTTCTTACTTTTTGCTCGCAACAAAATTCCACAACTTTCCATGACTTTTCTCAAGAGAATCGAACTACAGTGCCCAGCTTTAAAAAATAAAAAGGTTGCACTCTAATATTTTGTTGTACGCTTTTATCCTTGATTTTAGCGTGCAATCTCCATTGTTTCGACAAACTAAAGCAACATCCCAACATTTAGTTCCATCCAGAATCAGGTTCGTTTTCCACCAACATCTTGAGTTGATGATGGGAAAATCTCACCTAAAATCTAAAGTCTTCTCCAGCACATACCAAAGACTTTCAATAGGGTTAAGGTCAGGACCCTGGGGTGCCAATACATATGTGAAAATGCTTCCTCGTGCTCCCTGAACCACTCTTTCACTATTTGAGTCCCCATTTTATATCCGTGCCATCAGGGAAGATAAAGTCCATTGATGTGATAACCTGCTCATTCAGTACATTCAGCTCATCATCTGACTTCACTTTCTTGCTACATTAATGTTGCTGAGCCTCGACCGGACCAACTGGAGCAACAATGCAATGACAATGACATGCTGAAATCAAACCTAAACGTGCTTCAACAAAATATCAAAGTGTGAGACTTTTTTTCATGACTTTCCCAGACATAAGAAAGCTTCCATGATTTTCCAAACCTGGAAAACCCAATTCCAAAATTCCACCACTTTCCAAGATTTACGGGGCCTGTAGGAACCCTGCCATCCCTGAAACACGCCATATCATGCATTCATCTAACAACCTCTGACTTCAACTCTTGTCTGCGACAGTTACTAGCTTGAACCAAGCTAGTAAAATCCGCCTTCCTTTCTACAAGACCCACGGACTCAACAAGTCCTCTTAAACATCAGTCGGTTGTATTTATGACACCGACACGAAAACATAAGGTGGAAATTATTTTCCTGTGTGTTCTTTTTTAGCTGCTGGTTTCTTCTTATGAGAAGGCTCAAATCGTGTCTGACACTAGACAAAACTATGACAAGTACACAGACGAAGGACATTACGTCTTTTGTTATGACTGTACAGGAAGAAACAGCCTGCATTGGGAACAGGCAACAGTTCACAAACGGCCTTGTTAGCATTTTAAATAAGTGTAAAAAAATAAACGTGGATTAAAATAAATTATTTGACAATTCTGTACATTACATAGACCAGCTGATATTTACACATGGACAGCAGGAAGTCAGGGTCAGGGGATGGACGAGGCGAGTGTTCTTCACCGTCTTTATTGTCGTTAGCACCACAGAGAGAGAAGAACCCCGGGAGAAGAGAAGAAAACCTCCTACAAATAATCAGCCATAAAAATATTATGACGGATATATAGTGCACAGGGGGATATATATTTATAAAAACAAATGGAAAAGTTGTTCTATCCTTATACCTTTTCATTCTATAGATCGACTATATAACCCACTAACAATGTATGACTTAACAACGTTACTACAACATTGTGATAATGTTATTTGAAGCATTGTTAATATATTACAGGTAACATTTTCAATGAACATCTTAAAACGTTGTGAGAAGATCGAGTAACATTATGGTTACAGTAACTTTACTTTGCAAGGACTGTGTGCATGTGTGCTGTGGTTTCCTACTCAGTACCTGTGTGGTTCACTGAAAAGGAAACCCCAGCATGGGTGTGCACAGTCCTTGTCCCTCGCTATATGGCGCTGTACTGGGGGCCTGGATACGTGCAACATTTTTATCCGCATCAAAACAATTTCGTGAATAACAGTCATGGACATGTTCTTAATAAACCTTATGGTTTAACATTGTCACAACGTTCAGAAAACATTTTGTGCAACCAACCAAATTATATGACGTCGTAATAGTGTTGCACAATTTTGTGTGCTAGCTGGGAAGTTTGTACTTACAGCTGCACAATATCAGTTCCTAAAAGTCTCAAAATGTCAGAAACAAAAATAATGGCTCTGTTATGTTGGGAGGGGGGCATTTATTTATTCTAAAGCTCTTACGACTTATCGCCCATATATTATGCAAGGAGACAATTCCATACTGATAGGTGTGGTCACCTTCAGGATGACTCCACCCCCATCCACAGTGCACAAAAGCACACAAAACTGCAGTAACTTAGAGGCAGTGCGTAAAGCAATGCGGGTGGGATGTCCCATGGTGGTAGTGCCCCTTTCTGTGACATCATCATAGAGTGTGTAGGTTATGTGACACACTGGTGGGACATCATGATAAAGAAACAGAGGGATGCATAGTCTGATTGAAGCACTGCTTAGTGCTCTGGCCATTACACGGGACGTCCCACTATAGGGACAAAAACAATGTAAAATCCAATGTTATGGGCTTGAACCAAACCCAAATCTAAACTCCAGTGAACCCATTTAAGATTTTGAAGTGATGCATTAGACAACTCTGTCCATCACCCTCATCAACTGAAATAATGTATTGTCTATACAGTGTTTGACTCTACAGGAACAATTCCAGAGACGTGTACAATCGTAATGGGTTTTTTTTATGTAGTTATTAGAATGAGGGATGTGAGTCTGGACCTGTAGAAGGTTGTGGGTTCATGTAACTTGGACGAGAAGACCTGAACTGGTGGACGGAGTGCATTTTCCGCAGTAGCCACCACACATTCCTGTCACTCTACTGCCATCCTGTGGAACAACAAAGGAACTGCATGTCACTGGATGAAATTTGCTGCATGTATGACATGAACGTAAAATAAAGTGAGACAATCCAGGAAATATCACACCAGAGAACAAAGCAGGCTCTCATCATAATGATAATAATGATCCGATCCACAGGGTTCTCTGCTGCTCTTAACCTGCTACAAATGATTTGCTGTCGACTTTGCATTCCATGTGGAGAGCTTTTCATTTCAATCCTTTTCACTCCCTGCCAAAAAAGGCACCCCTGACTGATTTCAATTACACACACAGAAATGGAGGTCTTCTCACGGCAACTGCTCAGTGGTGCTCCTTGGCTGTGCACTTGAGGCTCCTGAAGGGACTGAAATGAGGCAATGGGTGCTCGCATGGAGACACGAGGTGTGTTGACTTGAAAGGGTGTATGAAGGGATGTCAAAATGGGGAGGACTATTAAAGAACTCGAAAGTGAGGATTTGGGAAATTAAAGACAGTTATAGACAAATGATGAGGTACGAGAAGGAAAATCAGATTATTGGAACATTAGCAAATTTGCTTGACATTCATTCATTCATTTATTCAATTCTAACCGATCCACTCAATTCTTAATCTCAGCCAATTCTGTGCAAAGCCGAGGGTACAGATCACCAGTCCACCACAGGGCCAACACAAACACACACACACACACACACACACAAAAATAAACATTCAGACTCACACTTAGAGGCAATTTGGAACAGCCTAAAGTGCATGTCTTTGGACTGTGGGAGGAAACCAGAATAACATGCCACACAGAAACTCCACACAGAAACGCTAAGCCCGGAATTAAAACCTGTGAGGTGAACATGCTAACCAAAAGGCCACCATGCCACCCTTGGCACTTTTTCGCCATTATTAAAGAGATACCTGTGATTTTTGGACGTCCGCCACGGCGTAGTTCCCTTGGGAGATCCACTGGGTATTTTCAGCCACCTGGAAGCCTGTTCCTGACAGGTTTAATCTGAATCGGCCCTGAGGATCCAAAACAAAAATACATTTAGCAAGAGGAACCTCATACAGGATCTATGTAAGTAGTATCTTTCATCTTGAAATAGCTAGTCAGACATTAGTGAATATTTATCTTAGCAGTAATATAATGAAATATAAAGAACAGAGTCTGAGTGAAACACTGCTTAGTGCTCTGACCATTACAAGTGAACTCCAGTGAACCCATTTAAGATTTTGAAGTGATGCATTAAACTCTGTCCATCACCCTCATCAACTGAAATAATGTATTGTCTACAGTGTCTGACTCTACAGGAACAATTTCAGAGACATGTACAATCGTAATGGGTTTTTTTTCCCACGTAGTTATAAGAATGAGGGTTGAAGGTTGTGGGTTCATGTAACTTGGACGAGAAGACCTGAACTTGAGGACAGACAGTAATATAATGAAATATAAAGGACATAAATATAATTAAATTACCCAACCAAGCACTCATTGTAAAGGCAAGTCAACTTGAGGAGCACTGTTCATTTACATTTATGGTACTTAGTCAGACACACTTCTCCATAGCAACTTACCTTTATCTTTTTCCTTTTTATTAAATGCAGCTGAGCATTGAGAGCTTTGATCAAGTGCCCTACAGTGGCAATTCGGTGGTGCTGGGGCTTGAACCCCCCAACCTTGAAATCAGTAACCCAGAGCCTAAACCACTGAGCCACCACTGCCCACTGCTCACCAATGGTGTCCCATCAATATGACCGATTTTAAGCACTTTTACCCAGAAAACATCACAACCCCAAGCTAATTGAGTCATTTCCCAGCTGGAAATGCAGTCAAAGGTGGTACCACTAAGTAAACACCCCAGGGAACTGTTATACAACTAAAAGTCAGTCATCTCAAGTTTAGTTCTATGTACTCTACGGTCTTAAGGGGCTCCCTGCTGGTGGATGAGCAACAACTAGAAGCAGACCTGGTGGAACCACTGAGAATGAATAAGAACGAATAATTAAATAAATGAATAATTCTAATAGATATTCCCTCAACACTGATTTCTTGAAACAACTAAAACTTAAAGAATTTTAATTGACTGAAATATATCTGTACTACTTGAATGGGACTCAGTGACAAGCCGAGCAACGTTTCTTCTCCAATGACTAAGAAAGGAAAAGACGATAAAAGGCAAGTCTGTATTGAGGATGCTTTCTCTTATCTGTGGAGCTGAGAGGTATAGAAACAAAACCAGGAAGAGAAAAAGAGTGGGAGTGTGGTAGGGAGCTAAAAAAGAACAAGAATGTCAGAATATAAACTGGATGAAAGAAAGAAGGTTTAGAAGTGAGCCCCAGATGTCAAATCGATCACTGGATTTAAATCTGATTAGACAGGACATGCAAAATGCACACGTTCCTCTTAAACTCTATTCATTTCTCCTTCCCTTCTAGCTTCTTTAATCATCGCTGCAACATTTCTGATCTGTTTCTGTGCCAGCCAGTGCCACCCACATGTGTTTTATTCACTGCATGCCAACAAAGTCTCGATCAAGACTCTAGTAACTTTCTATGAAATTCCCAGGATGCCTAATTATCCAGAGAAGTTATTCCTACCTGTGGGCAGCGGGCGGCGCTGTAGCAGTCTCCTGCTGTTGCGAAAGGAACCTTATGACCTTCTCGAGTATACGAGTACTTCCAGTCTGTGGCTAAAAAAACAACAACAAAAAACCCCCAGAAAGACAGTAAGAATTGCTAGAATTAGACAGTGTGTGGTTTAGCTGATGTGTATGCTGAATTTATAACACTTAGTTAAGTGTAGTACAGTTATTTCAAGCTCTTGGTTTGTAAACAGTCCTAAATCTAACCACGTTTCCCCTCAGAGGTTGCCACCTATGGCATAAAAAGGATAAGTGACATATAAGTGACACATAATACCAGGGCAATTTCAGCCAATCAAGTCCTTGCCTTGTAACCTTAAGCTTTGTAGCATGTGTAAACTGCGATCTTGAAACCATTAACCCCTTCACACTTGGATCTAATTGAATCCTGCAATTGTTGGCTAAGGTTAGCGCAGCAGAAGCAGCTTTCTTTGCTTTTTCTTTTCATTCTAATCTCAGCGTACTACATCTGTCGACTTAGACAGAGCTTTAATTAACCACAATGTTTATTCTGGATATGCTCATGACCCCACTTTCCAAACAAGTCCGCCGGAGAAGATGAGTGTCATTAACCTCTGAAGATGCCAGTCTCTGAACTTAATAGGTTACATGATGGGAAGACCTACACTCACACGGTCTCTATTTACATTCAGGTTTAACAAAAAACAAAAAACATACCATCACTATACTATCACAATGTATATGGGACTACCATCATGGTAGTCTTCAGTAGGTCATGATCCTACCTTCAAGGTGTTGTCCAAAAGGCCAAGGCGCTACAGTATAGCAAAACTATCATGGTGTTTATCAAACCCCTGGTTCTACCATGGTTGTGTCCAGAAAACTCTATACCTTGGCTGCATCCAAAAACATGGTACTTCATCATGATAGTGTTAAACTTACAATTCTACTCTCATGGGTGCGTTCAATAATTTAATGTCATCATGGTTTTGTAGAAAAGATGATGGTTGTTTGCAAAATGTCATAGTTCTATTATCATGGTTATGGTTAAAAGCCTGTTGTACTACCACCATGGTTGTGTCCAAAAGGTCATAGTACAACAATGATGGTTAGATCCAAAAGACCATTGTCCAGGGGTCTCCATCCTTTTTCCTGGAGAGGTACCTTCCTGCAGGTTTTATCTTCAAACAAAATCTAAGGCACCCCTTTTAGCTGACCAAGAACTTCTTAAGGTAACAATCAGATTTCCAGGTGTGCATGATTAGGGTTGCAGCCAAAGTCTTCAGGAAGGTAGCTCTCCAGGAGCGATGTTGGAGTGAAGACCCCTGCTCTAGTACTACCACCATGGTTATGTCCAAAAGGCTGAGGATATACCACAGATAAACTACCAGGGTAGTTACCAAAATCTTGGGACTACAGTGATATCATCATCTAACATGAACCAACATGATAGTTATGTCCAAAAAATTATTAACACAATAATATCCAGAAGGCCATGATATTACATTAGTCATACTGTGCAAGGGACCATGGTACTACCATCATTCTTATGAGCAATGGGTCAGGGCTCTACCTTACTGTAAAATTATCAAAGTATCAAATATGACACCTCCTTCATGGTTATGACCAATGGGCAGTGGTTCACAGTGGTTCACAGTGGTTCCAATTCATTCATTCATTCATTTTCTGAAAATCTTAAGGTCGCGGGGAGGTTGGCGCCCATCTCAGCCGACTCTGGGCGAGGACGAGGTACACCCTGGACAGCTCGCCAGGCCATCGCGGTGGAAACAAACTTCTGTGTTTCAATTATTCATGGTTCAAAGATTTGTGGTTGAAAGACTGTGGTTCAGTTCATTCATTTGTTCATTTGCCGAACTGCTTGATCCTAGTAGGGTCGTGGGGAGGCAGGACCCTATCTCAACTGACTCTGAACAGCTCGCCAGTCCATCTTAGGACCACACACACAACCATTCACACATAGGGGCAATTTGGAACAGCCAATTAGCCCAATGTGCATGTCTTTGGCCTGTAGGAGGAAACTCATACAAACACAGGGAGAACATGCAAGTACCCTTGTGGAGTCTGGGACTCAAGAGCAGAACCTTGGTTCAATTATATGTACTGAAACTATCATGGTAACTATCATGTCTAATAAGTGATGATACTATAATCATATTAGTTAAAAAAAAAAGGCAAACACACATTTGTTTAGGTTTATAATCTTCCAGGTTATTCTGAAATTTCCAGTATATGTCAATCAAAGTCATGACTTCTGGTTTGTTATGCTTAGTATTTCCTATAGCTTGCGTTTGTGTATAAAATAGCGGCTATGTTTGAGGCAAGCGGCATTGCCAATGGCCATAATCTCTGTTATTTCCTGTTCCTTTCATGGAACACGAGCCATATGTTTTGCTTTCAAGGCACGACCCTCTCTCGGCCATCTGATCGCACAGGGAGTGACGAGAGGCCCACTAAGATCTAGTTCACTTCATAACTTTGACACTATGACGTACGTGCGAAAAGGAACTTCCGCCATGGTGGTCCCTCAGGGAGACGTTTTGGATTACCCCCATTGCTTATAAGACTTATACTTATGTTATGTGATATAGCCATTTTAAATGGTCCAGCTTATTCATGTTGTCTTGATGGTAAAGCTATTACTTGAGTCCGTGAAGCATCTGTCATATTTCTGCTTTAAAACTCCTGCCAAGGTAGAAAAGTCTTCTAACCAGGCTGTGGAGCGAGGCACAGTGAGAGGTTTCACTTTTTCTTTTTCTTTTTTTTTTTTGAGAAAAATCTGGAGGAAAGAGTTGTGCTCTTTCCTCCAGATGTGAACTGTGGTGCATGGATTTCCAGATCAGCTGTGCGTGTGCAATCTATCAGTGTTGGACGTAAGCAGATACAGCTGTTGGAGAATAATTCTGCAATTATTCTCACAGTTCCCATGGTGCAAGAAATAAATGTACAGGATCAAATCTGGTGCTATAGGATAGCATGAATTCAACAAGACCAAAGTGTGTATGCCAAGACGATAGGAATAAAACACCTTTGGGAATATTATAACAGTGAAATAATCAGTGACCACTGGGGGGCTGGGGCCTAATGCTAAGAGGAATGACAATGACACTGGAGACTCCTACTGCAGTTTACAGCTGCTATAACGTAAGTGATAACAGGAACTAACTAAATCTCAGACATTCCACAACATCTAATGTATCTATAAAAAGATAAAAGGTAAGATGTGTCATTTTTTTATTAATACACAATAAAACTTCTGGCTCACGGCTGATCAACTCTGTCATTGATTATTTTCCTCTAACAGCATACCTTGTCCTGATTTTTACATGCAGAATTTATTGATTTCTCTCCTTGTTCATGAAACTTCTCCCAGATGTGGGACTTTGTACAAAGAAGACTCCCTTAGCATTTGGAGATGATCCGGAATTAAATTCTGGATCTATGAAATTTTTAAAATTAATTCTTTAATATTGTGAGATGTTTTGGTTAATATGTGTGATTGCTGGGCTTAGTGTTGGTTTGATCTCTCTTGTTAGCTATGTTTTAGCCTGACTGTCCCTCCAGTGTCAATTTGTAAACAGTGTGGGCGTGGCTAAGTGTCAGCTCATGCGTGATGATACTCATCTGTGTGTAATCTGGATGTTGTCATTTTTTTTGATGTGTGCTTGCAGAGTGAGGCTCATATGTGTGTGTGTGTGTGTGTGTGTGTGTGTGTGTGTGTGTAAAAGCAAGAGCACAAAATAACAGCACCTTGAGTAGTAAGCCTGTGTAAATTGTTTACATTTTGAATGATTGTTTGAATCATTTGCAGTGTGTGAGGAAGACTCACTGATGATGGTCATTTTGCTCAGATCCAGTCGAACCCGAGTGAACATGGACAGGCCAGCGGCGGTGTAGTCTTTCCGACACTGACACTCCTCTCTGTGGATCAGATTCGATGGACACTGTGTGGGATCCATCAGCCTGGATAACACAGTTAACAAAAATCACGGTGAAACACTGATTTACTGATACAATCCTTAATTAATCATTAAACATATAAAATTATAAATTCAATTAATTTATCAATGTGGCTCCTTGTAATCTAACTAATAATGATTAAGGAGCAAAATTATTGTTAACACATCAACACACCTTAGCAGCCAAATACAAATAGAGATGGACTGGAAACAGTGAATTAGAATTTTTCTCTTTTATGTTAATTTTTGGGAATTGCGAAACTCCAGGGTTCTACCTGTACGCAAACACCTCCGAGAAGTTCTCGCTCTCTCCGGTTGTAAGAGTGATGTACTCTTTTGGATTTTCTGTATGCATCTCTGAACAATAAATCTAAAAAGAGAATGTAATATACACAGAGAGGGGGGGGGGGTGGAATGAACTACATGCGGAATGACATGTGAATACAGTCACTGGGTGAGTGTAAGGCAAGTGTGTGGTGAATGAGTCTCACATTACGTGCTTTGCCCTGTATACTCAGGAGCTGTTCGCCATCAGATGCAACACCTTTCTTCCTTTGAACATCCCTGCAACTAAAAGGCAATTCACCTGAGAGAGAGAGAGAGAGAGAGAGAGAGAGAGAGAGAGAGAGAGAGAGTGAGAGATGAAAGAAAAACTGTATTCACATATATACATAGTTTTGTTAATGAGTTAATGCAGTTTATAATACAGATGGCTGTAAACTGAGCCAGTCCTGACCTAGCAATCAATTAACAAAAAATATAAAGCAAAACAAAAAAACAACCAAAGAAAACAAAACAAAATAGAAGCACCCAGAGAGCACAAACCTCTACCAATCCAGGGGTTATAAAACAACTTAAAGTACACAGCACCCCCTGCTAGGCCTGCTGTAATGCCACACTTCTAAATGATCTCCAGTATAAAAGAATCTTTAAAAAAAATTCCTGGATTGAGAATTTGCTCCGGATCACCTCCAAAATCTAATGAAGTCAAAAAAATTCATCAAAATTCATTCAGAACTTTTTTCAATTATTTTTTTGCATAAAGTAAAAAACAAACAAACAAACAAACAAATAAAGCAACACTGACAAAAACATAACCTAAAAACAAGACCAAATGTGACCCATCACAGCAAAGTGGGTAATAAATCAGAAATGATGAATTTTGAGTTACTGGTACCATTTTGTAGCTGATATCCTGCGTTTTAAAATGATTTTCTAACATAATGTTCTAGTTTTGGAGTAACTAACCAAAACCTCCAGGAACCTCCAAGGTTTTAAGTGTTCTTTAAAAAAAAAATCACGTTTAAAGTTCAACAAAGTATTTAATAATTTCCATTTTAATACCCACTTTGCTGTGATGGGTCACAAATCAATACAAAACAAAGCAAGAGAAAAGAAATATTTAGAGTGTGAGTGTGTTTTACACTCACAGTCAGGGTTAGTGCAGGACCTCCTACTCTCTGGCTTCGAGCTGGAGTCACACTTATCACTGAGCTCGCCTTCTTCGGAATAACACTGCACCATGCGCTCCATCCAGCCATCAGCACAGGTCATTGAACACTGTGCATGCGCATGCGCACACGCACACGCACACACACACACACACACACACACAAACACACGATAAATAAGTAATTATAAGAGATAGAGTGTAAATGACCTAAAAGCCACTATGAAGACTTGATTTTATGCACTCCATAGCAACAGTGCCCTGTGATGGCCTGGCGATCTGTCCGGGGTGTACTCTTCCCTTGACCAGAGTCGGTTGAGATGGGTGCCAGCCTCCCCGCGACCCTGATTAGGATTAAGCGGTTCAGAAAATGAATGAATGAATAAATGAATGAATAGCAACAGTCTATACTAAGCAATGGTGTGTTATAAACAGTTTGCCAAAAACCATAATTAACCTTTCAGAATTGAGCACTCAATGAGCCATAAAAGAATAAAAGGTAAAAGCCCTCACAGGTCCCCAGATGCCGACTCTCCAGCTGTACACCTGGCTTAACGGACACAGAGGTAGTCTGCACGCTCGGTAGCTCTCAGGGGGTGGCCCTACGCAGTTGGGTGACCCCTGGTGGCTGTATTTATAATTCTCATTCCCAGAATGCACTTCGCTACAGGAGATCCGCCTCCTCTGGTAGCCTTGACCACATGTGACGGAGCACTGAGGAGGAAAATATATATCAGAAAGTACATGTGTGCTTATTGTATGTCAGTGTTCACCAAAGTGGACATGGATATGATGTAACTTCATGCAGAGTGTAGGTAACTCGAACGAAGAAAAGTTTTACCTCCTCCCAGTCCCCTGTGATCCAGACGAACTTGCAGGGTTGAGTGTTACATGGCTCGCTGTGATTCGGTCTCTTCTGCACTGAACAGTGCGAATTGTGGATCTTGTCCCCCTTGTGATTCACACATACCACAGCACGACTCCTCTGGCCGGAGCCGCAGGTCACACTGCACTGTAACAAAGGGATACGACTCATAATGGAGTCTAGCACTGAGTACCACTTGAGCTAACCAGGTGAAACAGTATCACAGATAGGATATCTATATAAACAGAAATTAAGTATAAAACAGGAGCACTCAGAAAGCGCAAACCTCCACCAAGCGCAGCAATCCACAACATGAAGTGAAATGGTAAAAACGATCCTATCTCACAATGTTAAAGAATCCTTAAAAAAATTTCTGGATCCAGAATTTGATTCGGATCATCTCCAAACGCTAACGAAGTCTAATAGCCAAATAGCCAAACTAATAGCCAAAACCCCACCTCTAATAGAAATTTCTTAAAAATCTGCCCATAATATATATATATATATATGTATGTATGTATGTATGTATATGAGCTCTTGTTAGCTATGTTGCTATGTTTTAGCCTGACTGTCCCTCCAGTTTCAGTTAAAGACAGAGGTGGCGTGGTAAAGCGTCAGGTCATGTGTGATGATTCTTATCTGTGTGTAATCAAGACATTGTCAGTTTTTTGATGTGTGCTTGCAGAGTGAGCCTCATAACCAGGGAGGGAGAAAGCTGAAGCTTACAGTGGTGTGTGTGTGTGTGTGTGTGTGTGTGTGTACAAGACTTTGTTTTTATCCACAGTAGATGATATGGCATAACCAGAGACTATCCTTTCTCCTCAAGAAGACTTGCATACAAAGCAGCTGATGAACTCTGGACTTGAAGTGACTTCTCATGACACATGACCTCCAGCTGATATGATCAATGTTACTGAACTTGGCTCATATCATAGCTTAAACAGTTTAAAGTTAAACACTTTGCTATTTTTTTCCCCCTTTTGATTTTATCCTCCTCTCACCTCTGTCCAGTCCCCGGTGATCCAGACAGACTCACATGGTTGAGTGTTACATGACTCGCTGTGGTCAGGTTTCCTCAGTGCTGAACAGTGCGAGTCTGGGATCTCGTTCCCGCTGTGACTGACACATACCACAGATCGACTCCTCTGGCCAGAACCACACGTCACATTGCACTGTAACGACAAAGGGAAAATAAAATACTCATGATTGGCTAAGCATTAACTTAATCTGTAACTTCATCACCGTAATCTGTTTAAGCTTAACAACAAAAACAAAAATATGTTTATGCATATGACTGTATGGTTATAAGGCCAATTTGCACATTGTGACCTTTTGAGAGCTGAATATTGCACAGGACATTTGTGGAAAACATCTGTACGTAGAACACATAAACATGTGTCACCAAAACGAGGGGGCAAATCGTGACCATAGGAGTTTAGCAGTTTAACAGTGTGTGTGTGTGTGTGTGTGTGTGTGTGTGTGTGTGTGTGTGTGTGTGTGTGTGTGCGTGTTTTCTGTGTATTTGATTTATGCCCTGGAGCTGAACAGATTATTCTAGCTGTGTTTCATGGGACGATGCCCATTCTCACGCGTCACACACACGGTACAGCACTTTAGCTCTGACGAACGCAAACACAACATCTGCTCTCTCTCTCCAACTTCTCATCACCTCTAGTAGCCTCCAGTACATGAGGCTGTCATCACACTCAATATCAATGAACTCAGACACACAGCATGTGTGCAGATTCCTATTCTAACTCCTGCAAACCTTCCAAAAGTCTTTTAGGAGTCAAATTGTGATTTCGACAATCATATAGGAACAGATATTTCCTGAGCGACATTTAGAGATTTCGTTAGAAATTTGTAATTAGGCTGAATTCCTTACTAACATTCCATAAAAATATCGAAGGACGTAACTGTGATGGTTCACGATGTTATAGGGAAATAAACAATGACTGGGTGGGGCTCCGTATTAGTAATCAATTTATTGTCAAACTTGGGAAATTAGCAGTGGAGACCCTTGAAATGCTTTAGCAAGCCTATGGCATTGAACAAGGTGAGTCTGCCTAGACCTGTGCGCTGTCTCTTATATCCGCCGATATATCTTATTTGTTGGAAAATCCAGCCGCCGCTAATTAAAATCCTTTAGCATATTATCGCTTCCTATATAAACTGGCTGACGTAGCCGCCGTCATAGGTATACACCCGACCGGACAAAACCCTCACATGATGTATATCTTTGTGCATAAAAGCAAGTAGCTAATCTCGCTAACAGAAGAGCCTCGGGAATTTCAACAACAACACTATCAACTTCTGTCACTGGGGCCTGAACATTTCAAAGACTTTAAAGCAGGTAAGTTTCTTCCAAATGTTTTTATAACTATCAAGAATGTGGTTAAATATCTACATTTAACTACATTTATCTACATTAACATTATTAAATTCCCACTAACAGTAAGAACCTAATACGAAGCCATTACTATATCTAACATTCATTTTTGTAATATGCTGCCTGCGGAAACTATTTATGGTTATACTACTTACAGCATTTTAGCTACAGTACAGATAACAAAAATATATTTCTACAGCTGTCATTTATATCAGGAAACTTCAGGGACCTGGTCTGTCCCTGCTCTAAACCTTGAAACTGTTTTTTAAAAAAAACTTAAACAAATCTAAGGCTAATTTTAAATATGTGTATACTTTCCTGCATCATATTTGTGTGTGTGTGTGTGTGTGTGTGTGTGTGTGTGTGGTTATTTGATATAAGATTGCTATTACATACAAATCACAATTAATGTCTTAAATAAATGCCCTGGTTACATAAATTCATTACAGGATTTGTTTTTACATTATTTAGAGGATGTACAATTTTGTGTATGCAGCCAAATTATATATCCTTTACATGTTTTTAACTTTAGCCACTGATAGCCAGCCATGTTTTTTCATAGCCGGTTATCTCTTCTACATGAACGGCTAAGCAGCTAGCCAGCTGTATTTTATTTTATTAAAAAACTGTATTTTATTGTATTAAAAAGGTGTATTTAATTTTATTAAAAAATTGTATTTAATTTTTATTTAAAAAGTGCATTTTATTTTATTAAAAAAGTGTATTTAATTTTATTTAAAAAGTGTATTTTATTTTATTAAAAAGTGTATTTTATTAAAAAAGTGTATTTTATTTTATTAAAAAAGTGTATTTAATTTTATTTAAAAAGTGAATTTTATTTTATTTAAAAAGTGTATTTAATTTTATTAAAAAGTGTATTTTATTTTATTA
>JAQMYF010000023.1:17237066-17247733 GCA_030014195.1 Neosilurus mollespiculum | reverse complement strand
GCCTGGAGAGGATTGTCAGGAAAAAGCCATTCAGGAGTGTGGGGCAGCTTCACAAAGAGTGGACTGAGGCTGGAGTTAGTGCATCAAGAGCCACCACACACAGATGGATCCTGGACAGATGCTTCAAATGTCGTATTCCTCTTCTTAAGCCGCTCCTGAACATCAAACAACGTCAGAAGCGTCTTACCCTGGGCTAAAGAAAAAAAGAACTGGTCTGTTACTCAGTGGTCTAAGGCCCTATTTTCTGATGAGAGCAAATTTTGCATCTCATTTGGAAACCAAGGTCCCAGAGTCTGGAGGAAGGACAGAGAGGCACACAATCCAAGATGCTTGAAGTCCAGTGTGAGGTTTCCACAGTCTGTGTTGATTTGGGGAGCCATGTCATCTGCAGGTGTTGGTCCACTGTGCTTTATTCAGTCGAGAGACAACGCAGCCGTCTACCAGGACATTTTAGAGAACTTCATGCTTCCTACAGCAGACAAGTTTTATGGAGATGCTGACTTCATTTTCCAGCAGGACTTGGCACCTGCCCACACTGCCAAAAGTACCAAAACCTGGTTCAATGACCGTGGGATTGTTGTGCTGGATTGGCCAGCAAACTGGCCTGACCTGAACCCCATCGAGAATCTATGGGGCCTTGCCAAGAGAAAGATGAGAGACATGAGATCGAACAATGCAGAAGAGCTGAAGGCCGCTTTTGAAGCATCCTGGTCTTCCATAACACCTCAGCAGTGCCACAGGCTGATAGCACCCATGCCACACCGCACTGAGGCAGTAATTCATGCAAAAGAGGCCCAAACCAAGTACTGAGTACATATACATGATTATACTTTTCAGAGGGCTGACATTTCTGTATTTAAAATCGTTTTTTTAAAATTGATTTCATGCAATCTTATTTTCTGCAATTTTGGTTTCTGGGTTTTCATAAGCTGTAAGCCATAATCATCAAAATTATAACAAATAAAGGCTTGAAATATTTCAGTTTGCATGTAATGAGTCTATATAATATATTAGTTTCACCTTTTACGTTAAATTACTGAAATAAATGAACTTTTGCACAATATTCTAATTTTTCGAGTTTCACCTGTATTACAGCATTTAAATAAAATTAAAAAAATAATAAAATAAACAGTTTAATTAAAACTAATGATGTTTTGTAACAGCCAGAAAAAATTATATGTTAGCAGAATAAGTTTTTGTGCATTGCTTCCAGCATTAAAATAATACAATTCATAAGTTTTTTGCATTAAATCTATAATATCTTTTCCGAAAATTTTTTGTATATTTAATTTAGTAAACCCACATCTGGCCAAGCTCCAAAAAAAAAAAAAAAAAAAAAAAAAATTACTGTAGAAACAATCCATAGCTTGACTGACTAACCGCAGATTTAAAGGAAATTGCTAAAATTAATTCTGTACTTAACCAAATTAAATTTATTCCTTTAAAGTGAATTAGTATATACTACACAGGAACTGGGCAATCTTTTTGTTTCCCTATCTGGGGGATAATTATCAAGACACTATTACTCATTCAAGAGATTTTCTTGTTTCTGATTGGTGGAAAACTATCAAAAGGGGAATTAAACCCAAACGTAATAAAGCTTGCATGTATAGTTTGTCTGTTTATGCTATGATTAATAAAACATTCTTCAAGGAAAAAAATAATAATGAGAAATAAATCCTCACATAGGGGGTGAGGGGTGTGGGGATCAGTGTAACATTAGTAAAACAAAGTGGGGTTAAAGAAACGTTTAACGCAGAAGTGTTGTGCATTAAATGCACTGAGGTATATACCATGTGTTCATATACGAGCAGACACTTGTCTGACGTGTGTAAATATATTGCAGTATTATGTGCTGATATGCCTAGTTTTATTTTATCCAGAAGTTCACCAGTTTATACCTGATTTGTTAGTTTAATACCTGTATACTGTTATTACCATAACCCTGCCTTATATGAACTGATGTGTTCACATCCTATTCTCTCCATTCCGCTCTCTTAATGAAAACGACAACAGGTTAATGCAAACTATCAAACAGATTTTATCAGATCTTCGTAGATGTAAGTAAAAACCACCCTATGATGAAAATATACATATTTTCAGTGTAACGGGAGAGTTTGGAAGGCTTTACATTCATTTTCTTTTAATAATTCTTGGTATTTCCTCATTGCCATGGGATAACTGAATTATTGTATTGTTGTTGTGGGATAAGTAGAATGATTATTGCACAACTGGCACGTCCAACAAAGTAACATGACTGTACACATTAAAATATTTTAAATGAATAATAAAACAATTATAGAAATTGGCTTTTGTATGAGAGAGGAATATTCTATCTTTATCTTTATCTTCAGCAGATAACAACCTATTGATTAAATAATTCCCTGTATCAGACTTCACCTCATTCAATAATTGCTTATTATCCTGATTGGATAGTGCATAAATGGAATTGAATTAAAATGGCCGACTAACACCTGCGGTTTATCACAGATACTTGACAGAGGAGGTGGAATCATCGGCATCAGGCATTAATATGGAAAATACAACCATAAAAATCTCTTTATATTGCGTTTTTTACTGCGTTTCCACATAGTATACTAAAACTTTGAATGAGATTAAAAACACTCTATTATGGGGTTTCTTACATTTGTGTGCAGTATATACTTTGAATGAGTTTAAAAAGATGCCATTAGCTACACACTGATTAGCTCTGCTCAGAGCATGTAGAGCACACCTGAACTGCCTCTCCAGTGATTAAAATATGCACAAAATAAACTGCAAAAATGTCATTTTAATTTGCTTTTTTTATGTTCCCATGTAGTATATACTTTCACAATTAATCGCCTCAGGCTTGGTGGATATTGCTGAATTGAAGATTTCATCTTGGGGACTATTCAGCGACATCCGCTTCACTTTCAAATTATGAAACATCTAGAGAAAGAGGGCGGAGCTTCTGTGAATGATAATGAGGTAGACGCTGATAACTAGCCAAGAAAGAGAATAAATCTACTGGGACATAAAACTAATGTTTGGCAACCGTCTTTTCTTTTGTATGTTCATGACGCTCTAAAAAAATTATTAGTCATTTTCTGACAATTAAAAAACATGAAAAAAAAAAAAAAGCGTGGAATAAAAACTGCACTACAGTCAAAACACACAACAAACAGTTATAAAATATACAACTATCATCAATTCTATAATACAGTATACAACTATCTACAGCTTTTAGCTATAACCACAAATCTATCTTTATAATATGCAGTGTTAATGTTTGTAATATACAAAATAAATATGGAAGAAAAAAAAAAAACAACAGTAGGGTGAAATGTCCCTTGTTTAGTGAAAGCACCATTGTGAGATTCAGAGTTTTAATGGCAAATTGAGGTACGGTCGTGAGTGGAGAGTCGAGATATGGCGAGCGGACCACTTACAATCACATTTAGGATAATAATACACAAATAAAAATATCAGTGTGTTCATATTAAGCACCGCTTGTGAAATGTGTCGTTGATGCTCGTTGCCTGCAATGTAATATAATACAGTGAAAAGGTTTAACTGGCCTAAACCCACACCAGAAGGATGTTTGGTCACAAATTTGGTCACACATTAGGTTCAAATCATAAGCTATATATAGTGAATACAGCAGTTATTTCATTAGCATTTATATATATTTATTATTTATTTATGCTATATATATATATATATATATATATATATATACTAATGATGGACTGGCAAGCACCCATGTACCCCGCCTTCACCCAGAGTCGGCTGAGATAAGCTCCAGCCTCCCCGTGACCCTAATAGAATTAAGCAGTTTCACAAATGAATGAATGTATCAGTTTAAATCGTCAAATAACAGTTGTATTCACTACATGTAGGTATATATATACAATGTCCTTGATTATTTCTGAAACACGGCTGTATTCGATCTGCCTCACCGAAGGATACTGCAAAAAACTGAAACTGAAAACAAAACAAAAAAACCCAGACATTTTTATCAAATGACGTTTATACAGTACTGATGTTTCCTCAGCCCCTGTTTGTTGTTTGTTTGTTTGCTTGCATATGGAGTTCACGATGAGGTCATAATGAAAAGTCCTTATATACGAAAACCAAAACAAACCAAGAATAAGAATAAGAACTGCATACATGCTACATAACTACGTGTGTGATGTATTAAGAAGGTGATGAATGAATGTGCTGTACACCTTCCAGAAACTTGTGTAATAAATTATAAAACTTGTTCAATCGCAGCCTACTGTGACATTTGTTCAAGAAGCAGTCATGACGGGCTAAAGCAGCGATTTAACATCACAACGTGCTGGAAATCTCGCACCCTCATTCTGTTTTGGCGCTTTTTGTACCCAGCGAGAACTTGAGCGAGAACTCAGCATGTGTTTGGGGTTAAGGACGGTGAAAGGACAGGATGGACAGAGGGATGAGTATTATTACGGGCGTACCGAGCTCCACGGGTCGGCTCTCCAGTGGGAGCACGGCTGCATGTTGCACTGCTCTCGGTCGGGCGGTTTGTCCAGAATCTCACAACTCTGATCGCTAAAGCGTTCGCCGCTGGGCCGCTGACAAACCACTAAGCGTGTCTTTATTCCCCCGCCACAGGGTTTTGAACACTACAAACACAGGGAAGGGGAAAAAAAAAACGTTAAATTCACTTTAGTAGATCTTTACGCTGGATCTGGTCATGTGACCTTTTAGGAAGATCACCATTTTATTTGTGTTGAATTACAGAATGGGAATTTCAGCACATTTCTTAATTTAAATGCTAGTACATCTCACCCCAGCCAATCAGTGCTTTATCTACAAGTATCATTAAGTATTAGTAAAATAAATATTGTAAATATGTCATATTTAGGGTTTCCCAGGCTGCCACATGGATAAAGAAATGCATGATAGTAGAAAAATGCTTTTTTTTATGAATACCAGAATAACAAAGAACCTTACTGTCCATTTTTATCATGCTACTATACACGTGTGTGTGTGTATGTATGTATGTTGTACCTTGCCCCAGTCGCCGTATACCCATTGCGGACATGGTCCCGACTCACAGGCACGCTGCTCTGCAGGTCGTACGCTCTCGTCACAGCTGTTGGCCGGGTAACCGTTCTCATCCTGGCACACCACCGCCCGCCTCTGGAATCCTCCAGCACACGTACTCGAACACTGAGGAGCCCAACAACAACAACAACAACAACAAGTGTTTCATTTACCGACATTTCAGCATGTAGCATTTTACTGTATACACCGTATAGTACAGGATGTAACATCTCCAGCAGAACCTTACGGATCCTTCTCTAGTCCTGAATGTAAGCACACTATCCAGAGAAAACCTGTTACTGAAGAGTTAGTGTGGTCCTGCTGGCACCGTTTTAGTGACTGCGTTAGAATTAAGCGCATCTGGGTGTAAGATAAACACTGCATTCCTACATATTCACAGCTGTACCTCGATCAGAATCTCAAATCTCAGCGTCTTTTGGGTTTCAGTTGCTGGTGGATAACTCTGTCTCTCTCTCTCTCTCTCTCTCTCTCTCTCTCACACACACGCACACACACATATATATGTGTATATATATATTTATATAGTTATATATATATATATATATATATATAGATAGATAGATAGATAGATAGATAGATAGATAGATGCATACATATATTTGTGAGTGTGTATGTATATCTGTCACACACACCCACATGCACCCACACTTGTGTGTGTGTGTGTGTGTGTGTGTGTGTGTGTGTGTGTGTGTGTGTGTGTGAGTAAAACTGAAACCCAAAATAATACTTCTAAATCTGGCATTTGCACGATCCTCTTAAACCAGCAGGACTTGAAAGGAGTAGAAACTATTTCTGGCTTTTGTAAATACCTTCTATGGACATATTTATAGAGGGAAACGTCAAGACTCATTAACAACACAATGGTCTTTATCTATAAAGAGGAAATGCTGATGATTCTCAGAGCCTCTGAGGAAAGCATACACTGACCTGTTACTGTCCAGGAGAAATGTTCTACAAACATGTTTTCCTGTTACGTGATTAAAACCCGGATCATGCCACCCCTTAACTCAACTGGACACATTTTGGCTTTATATGCATTAGATTTAGAATACAAGCAGAACCATGATGTGATACTCACCGCTCCCCATGGTCCAAACCTCCACTGAGATTGCGGACGTACCCCTTGGATTCGATCTGCCCTGCCGGCGGGTGCAACTTTTTTGCGGGGGTCGACGTTGGGAGGGAAGGCGCTGGAGCGAGACGGGCACTGGGGCATGGAGCACTCTTGCTCTGTTGCTGGCTGATCGTCTGGATCACACTCACTCATGTCCACCACCTGATCGCTAAAGTTCACACAGAGAATCTGACGAGTAGCTTTACCCTGACCGCAGGACACCGAGCACTGGTGGCACATACGCACACACATGCACACACACACATCAACCACAAATTAGTATAGGGGTGTTGTTTTCTGCATAAAACAAAACAGATTATTTTATTATTATTATTATTATTATTGTTGTTCTTCTTATTGATGTTGTATGGTGCATCCAGCATACACATCTCTCTGAAACTCACTTTTCTGCTGGAACTACTGCATGAGCTGCTGCCATGTAAAATTTTTCTAAATACAACAAAAATCTATTAAAAAAACAAAACAAAAAAAAAAAAATCCACTTAATAATAATAATCATAGGTGACTAAATTCATGTTGGATAGAATCGGTGGTCATGCTGTCAATCCCTTGGCCAGATTTACCTCACAGAACAGATTATTGTGAAGTTACAGTTTGTTCTGTGGGTGCTCTACTAATGTGCAAACTGACAAACACAGATGCAGTTAAGGGATTTTAATAATGCCTAATGAATATAAAGGGTGGCACGATGGCATAGTGGTTAGCACGTCCACATCACTGCAAGAAGGTCCTGGGTTCGAGTCTCTGGCTTGGTCATCTCTGTGTGGAGTTTGCATGTTCTGCCTGTGCTTGCATGGCTTTCCTCTGGTTTCCTCCCTCAGTCCAAAGACATGCACATTAGGGTAACTGGCTGTTCCAAATTGCCCCCAGGTGTGAGTGTAAGTGTGAATGGTTGTGTGTGTGTTGCCCTGCAATGGTCTGATGAGCTGTTCAGGGTGAACTTCGCCTTTGCCCAGTGTCGGAGATAGGCTCCAGCCTCCCTACAATTCTAACAGGATTAATTCGGCACATGAGGAAGTGAGTAAGTGATGAATATTTATATGTGATCCTGATTAGTTTCCAGATTAGCGACAAAGTGATGTAACTCAGTGTTCATGCTATATTCTTGTATTATACCTCATTTTGAAGCAGATTAGATTCTCTTTCCAAATATATCAATATCTCAGTATGTCAAATTTCCTAATTAATCTGTAGTATGCTGTAGTCAGTCATTTATTAATCCATACACACTGAATATGAGTAAATCTGCACGCTGGTTCTTCTTTAAGGATATCAGCTTATATACCATGAGTACAGAAAAACAAACCTGCAGCACAATTTACCAAACCTACTCTGCTTGAATACCAAACTTCAAAAACAAAACAAAAAAATGTAAAATGAAGCAACAGAGCGATTGAAATGAAAGTCTTTGACGGTTAGAAGGATTTTAATTTTTTTTTTTTGATTATTACTGAATTTTTTTCCAAAGAAATTGTCGGCTGATCTAGTGTTAATGATCTTATATAATAGAGAATTTCAGTACAGTAATAATGATGCTGTATTTCTCACAATGCAGTGTATGTGGAAAAACCAAAACTTATTAGCATCATTTGTGAACAAATCCAGAATAAAGTTCCACAGCGATCAATACTGTCAGTACTGTCTGTCTTTGCTGTACCTCATTCGATGGCACAGTGGGACATTCCTGAGTACACAGGACGACATTTCCGAGTGCTCAGTGGGACCTTCACAAGCACGTAAATGATATTTTAAAGAGGAAATATGAATTAAAACAAACATCTATT
The DNA here is from genome assembly GCA_030014195.1 of Neosilurus mollespiculum. NCBI lineage: Eukaryota > Metazoa > Chordata > Actinopteri > Siluriformes > Plotosidae > Neosilurus > Neosilurus mollespiculum. The sequence continues at coordinate 17,239,738 of JAQMYF010000023.1, read as the reverse complement.
CTGAACGTGCTCGACTCATGCGGAGTTAAATAAGGGCGTGGTTGGCAGTAAATTGACAGTAAATCATCTTTTATAAATCCTGGCATTCATTATTTATGCTATTAGAAGGGCTGCTGATAAATCCAGGATTTTGCCCAGGATGTTAGAGAGCAGTGTGTAATACACGGTATTTCACAGATCCATTCTCGCACACATTAATACATCTGGGCAGAGGGTTTCTTCGAAAAGCAATATCTGATTTAAAATGTGCGTAATTAACTTTAGTTTCATGACGTTTGCTTATTTAACGTGGGAGTTTATTTTGCTTACACCAGCAGTCTTTATGCCGAAGAGGCTGTGCTGAATCATTAGAAAACTTTGTGGCACAGGGGAAATGAGCTGGTTTTAGGCCTGTGTGCTTTGTGTATGTGTGTGTGTGTGTGTGTGTGTGTGCGTGTGTTGTGTTTACAGATGTTTCCCATCAGGAGAGCCGTGCTGATACTCCCACTCTCACAAAGACACACACTCTCTCAGACACACACACACACACACACACACACACACACACACACACGCACACACACACACACACACACACACACACACACACACACACATATATACACATGCAGACATATGCAGAGAGGCCAAAGGAGGGTCTGTGTGTTATTTATGTCAGAGATACTTAATGTACTGCACCAGGAAGACATTCATTCCAAGGCCACAATCCCATATACACTCCAGCTACCTCCCTTTGTCTCGTTTAAGAGCCATAATCGCAGCCTATCAGTGATTAATGTAGACGTGATGCTATTCTACCAGCATGTCGACTGAGACGTGTCACGTGATATAAGCTTTCAGAGTCCAAATGTAGAAATGCTGCGCAATACAGCTTTGTGCTTCTAATCACATCGATAACACTGACTTCCCAGCAACAGTGACGTCGGGTTCACGTCGGAAGCTAATGCACAGAATTGCACACAGCAGCATAAACAGCATCTTAACAACAAATTGCTCATACTGTGAGCTTTCCAGATGTATATGGAGGTATACGCTGCATGTAGTCACTGACACAAGGAAATACTCTGTCTGTGGTGTGTATTTACTGTATTTTACATGAATGAAAGGAGTCTCCAGTCTAAGCGCTTTGTAGCAGCATGTTTTCCATAGTCTTAAAGATGGACGACTCTCCCGTATTAGGTGCTTTCCGTTAGCTCAGTAATTCTATGACAAGCTGTGTGCTTTGACAGTTATTACCATCATGCATCATACAGTAGAATCTCGTTAATATGCGCTTCTTTTAAATGCATTTTACACTGAAATTGACCATATTAGAACAATATGACGGCATTCCGCTTTGATCCACGGCAGCGTTCACGCCCGCACGCAAGCGCATTCACCCCCTGCGTATTAGCTCTAACACCTGTATACACACCTGTATACACAGCACTCCACACCTACTTTGATGTGTATGTGTATACACTATGTGTATTTTTAATAAGTTTGTCACCTTTTGTCCTGTTTTAAGTCGTTTTCTTCACACAAGGGCGTCTTCTTCACATGTTTTAGGGTCACATAACTATATTTACTTTTGTGAATTTTCTCCAAAATTCTAAAATGCGGTCTCACTTAATATGCGCTGTACCTTAGTAACTCGATTTGTAGCTGTTCTGCAAGATTAAAGAGTTTGTTTTACTTAACGGCTAAAAAACATTACATGTGTAAACATGTAAACAGGATACTGTTTAATATTGAAAATAACTGTGTTAATATTGAAAGGAATTGCAGTTTTTGATATAATGTATAATAAAAATTGAAAATGCACCAAAAAACCACATCGAGTGGTTAAAATCGTCCTGAAGGCAGCTGCTGACGTTCTTGAATCCACTGTTCGCTACTTTTCTACTTTTATTTTTCTAAGAATGCTAATGCCATCTAATACAATGTGGTCAGGCTGCACCCCCCACCCCCCCAAAATATATCTTATCATCAAGGTGAAAAACCATTTGTTACCAAATAACTAGCATACTGCTAAAGAGTAGAGAAAATAAAGTGCAGTAGTTGACATCACTGACATACCTGAGTCCACTCCAGCACCTTCCACTGACCACAGGCCAACACAGAGCACGCATCTGAAGCGGGAGGTTTAGGAAGATGAGCACACCATGAGTCCTCTGCCACACCGCCATGAATGTCACGACAGCTGACGTAGCGCATACGTATTCCCTTCCCGCAGGTGGCACTACACTGTGGCATAATAAAAGGCATGAAGTTTGCATCTTTTATCTTTTTTTTTTTTTTTTTTTTGCCAATCCTGATTCTGATTGGTCAGAAGTTGATGAATTATTTTCCTTCAGCCTATCAATAACTGTACTCTTTCTTATATGTCATATTTATTTCAATACCCCACTGGCATTTTCCTTATACTTTTTTTAGGTAGGACGAAGGATTGCATACAGGAAGTGAAGGCTGTAATGTTGTACCTGAGTCCATGATCCAAAGCGCCACTGGGTTTTGCGGCCTGGATGAAGAACCGACTTAGTGTCTGGAGAGACAGGATGGGTGACAGGGCATGGGGAGACTTCACAGTCCTGCAGAGACAGAGAGAGAGAGAGAGAAAGAGAGAGAGAGAGAGAGAGAGAGAGACAGAAAGAAAGGGGGAGAGAGAGAGAGAGAGAGAGAGAGTGAGAGAG
>JAQMYF010000023.1:17196481-17221448 GCA_030014195.1 Neosilurus mollespiculum | reverse complement strand
TGATGCTGACTGGCTGTTATACGTTGTGATGCTGATTGGCTGTTATACGTTGTGATGCTGATTGGCTGTTATACGTTATGATGCTGATTGTCTGTTATACATTGTGATGCTGATTGGCTGTTATACGTTGTGATGCTAATTGTCTGGTATACATTGTGATGCTGATTAGCTGTTATACGTTGTGATGCTGACTGGCTGTTATACGTTGTGATGCTGATTGGCTGTTATACATTGTGATGCTGATTGGCTGTTATACGTTGTGTTGCTGATTGGCTGTTATACATTGTGATGCTGATTGGCTGTTATACGTTGTGATGCTGTTTGGCTGTTATACACTGTGAGGCTGATTGGCTGTTTACCCTTTGGCAGGAACTTGATGCGTGCTGACATATGGAAATGTATACTAAGGTTTTTTGTTTAGAAAAGAAACATCTTTTCAATTATTTTAATGTATTTGGATTATTGTATTTCATGGAAAATATATATATTTTTTAATCAGAGTGGCAAGAATGAAAAAAAAAAATCCAAAAAACTAAACAAATTCACAGTTATGAAATATTACTGATGAACTTTCACTCACGGTTTGTACCCCAGTTACCAACGCAACCAAAATGCAGAATCAAAATAAGCCATCAGTCTCTATATTGGAAAAGGAGAAACCAACAATTTGCAGGGCTTACGCAGGCCTGTTGCAGTCCCGGGTGGCAATCTTGATTCCCCCTCCACATGTGCGTGAGCAGGAGCCAAAGGGGCTCCACACACCCCACTCTCCATCCACCGCCCCCAAGTCATGCTCCTTCGGGATGCACATGCCATGTTTACAGTGCTGTTTATGCAGAAAGAATGGGGTAAGAGAGGTCAGACCCATGCAAGATTCATTACTTATATACTTTATACAGTAACTTTATTCTGAAACTTGAAGGATGTACAAAAATACAAGTGTATTATATTATTTGTCAGAGTTACAGCCGAAAGTCTGATCAAATCCATACGCAAACCCTGCTCCGAGTTAGGTTGTGTTCCGCACAGATGTACAGCATGTAAACAATGCCAGGGAGCCCCTAACTTGTTAGGATCGGTAATTGCTGGAGCTCAACTCCCACTGACTGGAAAGACGAGGAGGAGATTTCGTTCTGAGAGAATGGCACAACATCTGGTTTACGGGCGCAGGTTCATAATCTGAAGGTTGTAACTGTTTGGAGCTTCTAACCCATCAAGGCATTATGTGGAAATTTTAGCTGACAGTTTAGAACTGTGTGTGTGTGTGTGTGTGTGTGTGCGCGCTTGCCCTTCCATGGCCACAGTCAGTGCCGTCAGCCCAGGGCATGTGCTGCGTTCGACAGCCACGCTGGGCTCCTTCTGGACTTGTGCACCAAAGCCGTCGACACTGCATCTGGAGAACACACACACACGCACACACATACACACAGTTAGCCTGGAGTACCACCCCCTCATACACACACACACACACACACACACACACACACACACACACTGGGTAACTATGCCTCTGTCACTTACCCTTTAAACAAACACTTTAAATGCCACTGACTAAATGTACTACACTTAGCTGTTTAACAGTGTTATGTAACTACTACTCAGAATTGGAACCTAAAATAGCTCCTCTCCTTTCCATTCCTCTGTTTGTTCATGTCCATGTAAAGAGCAATTCCCGAGACACCATAATGTGACAGTGAATCTCAACATAAATATAAATACATTCAATCCAAAGTTCATCCTAATGGCTTGCTAAAAAAATGGTCCATCAGTAAACACGTTGTATATCAATATGACGGAACCCATAGGGATTAAAGTTGCGGGTTGCAGTTGCTTGATGCTACTTTCGCACTTGAGTTGTATAAATCCTTTACTTATCAGTTTATCAACACATCTTGCAGTTGGGGACGGTGCGGTGGCGCAGTGGTTAGCGTGTCCGCCTCACAGGCCTGAGATTGATTTCCAGGCTGTGTGGAGTTTGCATGTCCTCCCTGTGTTTGCCTGGGTTTCCTCTGGGTACTCCGGTTTCCTCCAGCAGTAAAAAAATGCACAGTAGGCTAACTGACTGTTATGTGTTGGCCCTGCAATGGTCTGGCAAGAATGAATTAATTAATTATTAAGTGTAAATAAATAAGTAAGTAAGTAAGTAAGTAAGTAAGTAAATAAATAAATAAATAAAAATTTATTAAGTGCATTCTGGAAAAATCATCTTGAATACTAGAAGAAAAAGATTTATAAACAAAATACATTTGTAAATTGTAAGGAATAACAAGACATTAGGTGCTTTTTATAATTTAATTTATTTGTTATTTAATTTAATTAGCTTGCATGAAAGGTTTGAGGAATGGCACGTTGCATGTGCAGTGCTATATAAATAGGGCGGGGCTACTTCAGTAAAATGCGTACGGCTTGTTAGCTCATATCAGGGGTCGAATTATTTAGCATTTAAATAAACTCATTTATTTTCCCAATGCATATGAGGGCACCATATCTATGGTGATATGAAACACCACTGATTCTGTAATTTTTTTCCACCCAGAATGCCTTCTATCATGTGGGCAACGCATTAACTGCAGGGCTTGTCCTGGTGAACACATATGTCTGAGATACTGAAATAATATAATATAACATGTTTTACAGCGGAGAGTGGTTTGTGCTGTCAGACTTCAGATCAATGAACCATTTCTAAATTACAAAGAAGACGCTGCCAGTTTTTGAAATTATCTCCTTACTTGTTGACATGCATACTGTCATCCTGCTAATGTGTGTTAGTGTTCGATTGGACGTTGACAGGCTTTTTTCTAGCGCAAGTGAACCGCATAGATATATCATATAATGTCTATACACATAAAAATACACAATTATTATTACAATTTTCTTCGTGGGAAAGAAACACAAGTAATAAACCTTCACACTGTAATGGGGCGTTATTGTACTTGGGGCGGGAGTGTCGTCAAATAAACAGTTAAAGCAGAAGTAAAGTGATATCATCTGCAAATGCGTCTAGCCTTATTATTTTCAAAAGTGCACAAGTTTATATCCGTTTTGTTAGTTTAATACCTGTATACTGTTATTTTTGCTGGCATCGTGTCTTATTGGAAATGACACACTTATGTCCTACTCTTGTGGTTTCTGGCTCTCGCGACAGTGAAACGGACTGCAAATGGCAGCCTCTTCAAACAGGACAATGTAGCCTATCAAATGCATTTAAGCCGACTACAACTTCATAGATGTAAGTAAAAACCACCTGATGATGCAAATATACATATTTTCAGTGTAACAGGAGAGTGTGGAAGGTTGTCCTTTTATTTTCCATTAAAGTGAATTAAGATATTCGTTTTACACATGGTCCTAAGCCAAAATTGATTTATCACCCATCTTTAGTAAAAACTATATATATTTTAAAATATAAATATTTCTGTCCTTATAACCAAACTGCCAGATTGATAATTTGCCAGTTGATAGTTGTAAATCTTTGCCGTGCCATGTCAAAAGGACACAAAATCCTCTAAAATACAATATTAATTATACAACATATCCAGAAAGACTTCATTCATTCATTTAATATCTGTACCGCTCAGTGTGTTTGTGTGAGGGGAGAGTGAGGGGAAAGTTGAACCACCTGGACACCTGATTCTGGCCAAAATGTGGGGTACACCCTGAACAGCTGGTCAGTCCATTGCATGGGCACAAACAAACATTAACATTTACATTCATATCCATGTGCAAAATAGTGAAAGCCACTTGGCCTAATGTGCGTATCCTTGGACTGTAGGAGGAAACTGGAATACCCAGAGGAAAGCGGGGGAGAACATGTAAGCGCCATATAGAAATGTCTTCGCATACCACAGTGCTTGAACTCAGGACCTTTTTGCTGTGAGGAGAAAAAGCTAACCACTTAGCCACTAAACCCTACTAGCAAGAGTTTCAAAGAACAAATACTGACCATAATCAGGATATCTTGGTTCACTTACCATATATGGGCAGACCTGTGTTCCAGGTCCAAATATGAATTCGCATTGCTGGTTGACGTTGTATATGCGACCCGGGAGCTGCTGGGGGAGGGGGTATGGCCTGGACATGGGCTCATCGAGCAAACACTCTCCATACCCTGTGCTAATACGAAAGGATTAAAAGAAAAACACAACATAAGTGTGCGTTGATGGGACAGCTTGTCTACTTTAATTTAAGCTTTGGAGGACTAGAGCAAATTGAAACACTGTAACTTGGTAAAAAAAAAAAAAAAAAAGATGCATCAACTCATTCACAGGGAAAGATTACAACATCATGAAAGTCATAGATAGCCACTAATGGATGGTACGTACTCGAGAAACTCTGTGATGTATTTTCTACTGCATTTGGACCACATCCAAGGATTGGTGTAGTAGTTGAGTGTGGGGGCCATCACATGCTGCTGAATCTTCACACCGTCCTCCTTACACTTATTACTGTCATCATGGGGCATGTTGAACCTGCAGAATCCAATCGAGACATGCATACAGACATTAATGACCCTGCATTTCAATGGCCCAACAACCGGAACAGTATCGAAGGCTGTTTGTGAAGCTCAGTGGTGAAACGAGGTCATGCAGGGGATGGAGACAGAAGGAGCGAGGTGTAATGTGTACAGCTTTGCGTCTTATAGCGCCAGGAGCTCAATCCCCTGCTCAGCCTACAGCGGTGAGGTCACAGCCCTCCACCGGATAATAAAGGAATTCCAAAATCTCATCTTGCGCATGCAGTGGAAGCAAATGAATGATTATTGTGCAGAACTGCTTCACTGAAGGGAAAAAAAGCACATCTGAACTTTTATCTCTGGGTGATAAAAAAAAAAAAGGCATAAAATACCAAAGCATTGAGCATTCATAAAGATAAGTTTGGTGCTCTGACATGGCAGAACTATCTAAGTGTTTGCTAATCAGCCATCCATTGCTAGGGTTCAGTTTTGCCTTGATACTGTATATACAGGTGGGGAGGATGATGTTTCCATCTTGCCTGTTAGTCAGAGAGATGTTAGGTAATGATGATAAGTGGAATCATGTGTACCATTTCAAGAGTTGCATTAGAACAAAGTCAAAGTTCCTGTGAAAGTGGAAAAACCAATAGCCCAAATCTACCAATCTGTCCATCATCCAGATGATTCAACTGAAAAACTTACATTAAATCTACAGGTCGATGCAACAAACCGTATAATACGTTTTCTGAAGACCAGAGATCGTTCAAAAAGACTATAGATCAGCATAGAAGATTAAAGCCCACTGGCGTAAACTTGAACCAGAGATTTGAACCACAGAAAATAATTAGGAACCCATAACAATGATGGTGCAGCAAAGGAAAAGAATCTTGACCAGTGTAGAAGATTTTGGGGGTATGAAAAAAACAGAGACCAGTAAGGATTGCACATCTACATAAAGATATACACTGCTCAGCCAAAAAAGGTTGCCTACTGTAATTTTTTGTTAGACCACTTTTATCCTTGATTACAGCATGCAATTGCTATGGCGTTGTTTTAACAAATTTATACATTTATTTCCATTCTGAGCTCCAGCAAATCCCAAAGACTTTCAATAGTTAAGGTTAAGGTCAGGACTCTGGGGTGCCAATACATATGTGAAAATGATTCCTCATGCTCCCTGAACCACTCTTTCATCTAAGCCCCAATTTTCTATCCGTGCCATCAGGGAAGAACAAGTCCAGTGATGTGACAACCTGCTCATTCAGTACCTGCTCAGTCAGCTCATAAGCTGACTTCATTTTATTGCCATATTTAATGTTGCTGAGCCTCGAGCTGACCAACTGAAGCAACAATGGCAAGGAAATAACGCGCTGTAATCATGGTGAAAGGTGGCCCAATAAAATATTAGTGTGCATGACTTTTTTGTCTGGTCAGTGTAGTTTGTGGATCAATGGAGACCAAACACTAGTGAAAATGGAAATCTGAAGTAACTTGGAATGTGTTGTTAAAGCTAGCCTCTCACAGAGCTGCGAATGCTAACGAATGTTGCGATTTTTGAATTTGCCAACTTTTCAGACTTTTCTCAAACATGTACAAAATTTCTAGGTGACAGGAAACACTGTTTGCAACCCTTAAAACTGTTTGGAAACTGTTTTACAATTTTTCACGAACCCTAACAAAACCCAAAATTCGCTATGTTCGTCTGCATTCGCTGGTGCATGAGTTACTAGGCTAAGGCTGGAGAAAATGTGAAATATTTTGGAACAGTAGTAAACATTTGGTACCTGAACTGAAAAGGAGGAATGAGTAAAAATAACAAGGGGCAAGGGGGGTTGGATTGTGGATGAATGAAGAAGACTAAAAAAACAGTCTACAGGGTGAAGATCAGGTTAGAAGGTTATAGAAAAGGAAAGATACTAAAAATACTTCTTTATAGGAATGATTTGAAGGAAAAGGAAAAGGATCCAGACCACTGTAGACAATTTTGGGCCAAAATCAAAGAATGTACAGTAGTAAATATGTCTAGTTAAAGGAATGAAGAAGACTAAGCAGCAAAAGAAATGACATGAGATCTGTGGAGAAGACCTGAGGGTAAGAAAGCAGCATGGAGAATAGTATGTGTACATGTTAAATCCAATCCTACAGGTTCTTCCTACAACGAAAGCCTACAACATGGAGAAGGTTCCAAGTAGAACCCGTTAACTTTTCAACCATCCATTAACAAAAAACCCATTTGCTCTGAGTGTAAGACTGACAGTCAGTGGTAGTAGATAGTGGAAATGATCGCTTACACATGGCCGAGCTCATGAGCGATAGTGAAAGCGGTGCTGAGGCCGCTATCTTCACTGATGCTGCAGCTTCTATATGGATCGCACACTGTGCCCAACTCTGCAAGACCTGGCAAAGCAGAGAATTACAAGTATTGATGAGGTCATTCATAGGAGAATGACTATTATTTTAAAAATGAGTCACAACTGTGCACTAATAATAAAAAAAAAAAAAACAATTACCTAAAGTGTCACACTTGTCTTTTGCTCGACAGATGTCCTGCCTGTAGCAATATACAGGTTACTTTTATACAAAGCATACACACACTTGAAAATCCTACAATTCTATATAATAAACAATTGGTCACTGGGTTTCAGTTTTAGCCCTTTGATCAACTAGTTTTACATGTTAATTTGCTCAGTAGTTGCTACAAACATAGACTTATACTAACTGCGTAAAGTAACTAATACTTGCATGCACTAGTTAGCCATGTTAGCATTTTGGCTAACCTTTCCTGCTAAGAGGAAGTAAAAGCTGCAGGACCTGGTGATGAGGATAGCCGTGTCGTAGTGGTCATGGTGTGTGTCGTCGAGGTTGTTCTGATCCAATTGCCAGACACAGAAGTTCTTTAAAGTGGCTTGTGCATTAAAAGAGATAACCGGACCCTTCTGTATAAAAGAGATAGGGAAAGAGAAAGAGAAATATATGTCTCACTATCCAGACCACAAGCGAGAGATTTGTGGAAAAAGCTTTAGCTAGACTTTGATTACAAAAAAACGATGAGATGATTGAAGTCAATGATTGCTGGCTTGAAAGAAGTTCGCCATTGCAAATTTGCCAAACGCAACAGACTAAACAGCCGGGGCAGTGGTGGATCAGTGGACAGGGCTCTGGGTTACTGATCAGAAGGTTGACGGTTCAAACCCACGTACCTCCAAGCTGTCACTGTTGGGTCCTTAAGCAAGGCCCTTAACCCTCAACTGCTCAGTTGCATCAATAAGATAAAAATGTAAATCGCTCTGCCACATGCTGTAGATGTCTGTAAATGTGCACAGTGTACAGTAAGTGAATGCTAACAAATCATTATCTTACCAGCTCATTGTTTATTATGACAAGCTTCACAATGACAATGTTGATCAGATTGCCAATGCTGGGATCCTTATAGATTGAGGAAACCTGGAGGAAGACAAAGAAAAACAGGTTTGTGTTGGTGAGGAACGGCGTGTGCATTCTGGAGGTAAGGAATCAAGTGGAGGCCACAAGTGGTACAGTTGCTTAACCTTTTTCAAAATTATCCCCTAAAATGATTTTTTAAGACATTATTTACTTATAGTTATTATACTCCTGATCCATAGACACATTTCAAACATTCGCATTGTATTATGTTGCAATTTTGGGAGGAATAAAAAAAAGAAATAAATAAAATGCATGACATTGACCTCCAGGGATTCTACATCTGAAAGCTGTTTTGTCCTCGGATAAGTGGAATAAATACAGCTGCGTGAAGCTAAGATTCTCAAGAAGGGCTCACAAAGCAGTTCTATTTATAATTCAGTCGGTCAGCTGCTGCAGAAATATTTCTCGGCTGTTGAGAAAGTTGATTGCGCTCCCAGAAACCTGCAGAGAATGCAGCCTGTGCCAAGACAGAAGTAGGTCAACTTCACCTCCCTGGCACCCATACCAAAAAGCATCTCAAGCACGCATTTTATGTGACCATTCCTGATTTTACATACATCATAAAAGTCAAAAAAGTTTCTCTTGTAGGCTTGGAGTTAGTTCTTGGCTTAACACTTGACCTAAGTTTAGAGCAATAGCATGCAGGAAAATCGCGGTTAAGTGTTGCCTGTCAGACAGAACTTACAATAGACATTAGCGTTAGAACATAGTGCTGGAGGTTGCTCCTGTGGTGTTCCACCATCTTGTAGTCAGCAACGACCATGACTTCCACGAAGCGTGGGTAAGAGAGGAAGCGCTTTGGTCTCCGGTGAGGTCCTGAGTCACTGCTGCTGTTGTTAGCTGATGGCTGCTTGTCTTCCATTGTGTGTAAAGAGCCTGAGAGAACCCCTGCACTGAGACTCTCCAGGTCAGACAACAAGCTCCCAGAGACCATGTTTTTCTCTTTATGACCTGGCATATAAATGCAAACATGACTATTGATTAGACAAAAATATGCAATGATATCTACTAGTAAAAACAATCCAGATAGCCTCCTAAAGGGCTCTCAAGTTTGTTTCTTTGGGGAAATCCCTGAAGGTCCTATGTGGAACCCTGCAAAAAGAGTTTGCCTTTCAGAAAATTCACTTTTTACGAAAAACACTGGGCTTTTCTCTATCACCTTCTTATGAACTGGTGCAAAGCTAGAACTGTTAAACATCCCAAGAATCCTTGAGGAACGTTCGTTTTCCGAGAGAAAGTTAGATTCTGAGAGGAAACTCCATCCTGGAAATCTTGAACGTCGTTATTTTTTGTTTTATTGAGCAAAAAATTTCCTTTATGATTAAATTCCAAGTTGAGTGTTTCAGTTGAAATTATTTTTCTATTGACATGGCCAATTTACAGTTTCGTCAGCAGCTTTATTACCCACAATGCCATTCAAAAAACAACTGATTGTTGAACAGAGGGAATTAGCCCTTAATTTATTCATTTGCCAAACTGGTTAATCCAACTAGCTTTGCAGGGAGGCTGAAACCTATCTCAGCCGGCGCCAGGTGAAAGCGGGGTACACCCTGAACAGCTTGCCAGACCATTGCATGGCCAACACACACACACACACATACACAAACACAAACACACACAACCATTCACCATTTTAGATGCAATTTGAAATATCCAATTAGTCTGAAGTGCATGTCTTTGGACTAAGAGAGAAAACTGAAGTATGTGGAGAAAACCCATAGAAGGACAGGTCGAACATGCAAACTTCATGACTTGAACCCAGAACTTTCATGCTGGGAAGCCACGGCACATCACTGAGCCGCCCAAATTTGCCCGGTAGCCCAGTAATTAATACAGCATTGAATGTCAACAGAAACAAACTTCAGCGCGGAACACAAGCACTAACTTCAACAAATTAGCACTAGAGTCACTAAACCTAGCAAAAAAATACTTCTATATAAACATATTTCATGAATTTCAGGATAGTGTATTTCTTTAAGAGATCAGAGGTGGGCTTGAAGAATGCACACTGCACCAAACCAACATTTACACATTGCTGTGAAATGTTCTGCTGTTTGACCAAACAGTCTTATAGTGTAGCCTGGCATCGGATAAACGCTCAACTGTATGGCATTTGAAAGAAAGCAGACACAAACAACAGGCGTCATTACATCTTATCATTACAATTGGAATGAGAGGAAAAATGTATTGTGAGACTTGAGGTTTCATCTCCTATAAGGTAAAGTATGAATTCAGGTTCATGCTAGGTGAAGTTGGCATTGTGCCTTAAAATCTTTGCCATCTTTAGGCCACTGCTGCCCTGGGGTATAAACGATGGTTTCGTATTTTAATGAAAGTATACTGCATGTCTTCATGATGACTGCAAAAAATAAGTTGTTTTTATTTTTGGGAAACAAGAGAACCAAACATCAGATTCTGGTAACCTCACACTTTTTCGCTGCCTGTGATTAAAGACAATGAAACTTATCCCTTTAAAAAAAAGAAGAAAAAAAAGAAGAAGAAGCCACAATAGGCCTTTCATAAACTTTGAACAGGCTTTGTGCACCAGTGCATGTTGGAAAGTTTGGGCACACATATTATTCCTTTACATATTTCATATAATGGAAAATACTGCACTGCAAAAACTGAAAACAAAGTAAAATGAAATATTTTTATTTCAGGTTCTTGTTTTTTGACTGATGAGATATTCCTTATTACTGGTTGGGTTTTATGTCAGAGAGCTTCACTTTCTTCAAAAGTTTCAGTCTTCACTTATCTCAATAAGGTAAAATCTTGGCAAGTTTCCCTGTTTTGTTGGCAGATAGTTTTACTTATTTCAGGTAATATATCCCTCATTTTATTGCCTTTTTTTCATGTTTTTAAAACCTGAGTTTTTGCAGTATGGCATCACAAATGGCCTTGTTTAGGTATATGAATAAACGGCAGCAGGTCGCCCTCGTGCACTGCATTACATATGATTCACATTTATTTTCTCAGTGATAAATTTGCAAACACTTTGGACTGTTCAGCACTTTGCCTCAGATTCTCTTGCTGTAGTACGGCTGGTAATGTGCCTATTAGGTTCCCTTATCTGTAAGCCACAGGAAGTGCAAGAGTCAACAGGATTCTGTGGCAATAAACTGAGATGGAAGGTGATACCATAAACATTTGGAACGATTCTTTCCTGCTGCATGAAACCAAAAAAAAGCTTTTTTTTTTTCTGCAACATTCTGAATTCTGCATTCCTGTAAAAATTGGAATGAAATAGGCCATAAATAGGACCCGAATATTTTATACCAGTTTATTTAAACACTGCAGGTCTGTAAGAAGGAAAGGAATGATTACACAAAAAGCATAAGTAATTAGTAAATGGTCTCAAATAACAGCGAATCCAAAAAAATGGTAATTAAGCTAATAATTTGGCAAAGTGAAGTAACAAAGATGACACTATCTATGTGAGCTGAGGTAGTTAAAAATAATGCTATACTACAGATTACTATAGATGCTGTACTAATTTTATTTCTACTCTATAATGCTGTAAAGTAGGAATAATACACAATGCTGCTTAACTAAAGCTTAGCTTACATGCAAGCAATCACTGCCGAATGTATAAGCGAATTTTAATTCAAGGGTAACTGAATATATTTTCGGAGGTAGTTGGTCGAATTTTAGGTAAACGGTCCGTTTTTGAGGTCTTGGAAAAAGTTTTGGACCTAATCAAAATTAAGTGCGAATTCAGAGTGGCTCGAATACGAGCGAACCGCTTCGGAAGCAGTTCAGCTCTTTGTGCTTGTTTTTGAACTGCTCAAGCGACTGTTTTTTGGCATGTCACGCGAATCCGCCCTTTTTGACAAAGAAAAACCCATGAAATGACATGTCATGCAAATCCGCCCCTTTTTTTTTTTTTACAAAGAAAAACCTGTGAAATGATGCACAGGTTACGCGAATCCGCCCCTTCTATAAAGAGGCGGCAGGCGGAATTTCTATTTCTTCTATTATCTCTATTTACACTTTCGTTTAAAAAAAAGGAAATCTGCATATTTCCTACACGCAACGTGCTTCTTGCCATCTCACAGACGTATTATAAAAATATAATATCATTCGTAAATATAAATGGATGTTCTGGTGTCAGTGTACTTACTGCTCAAGCTGCTTTTCACAATAGGCAGAGGAACACACATCTCAGCCCTGTTCTATTTTCCCTTATCAGCGCGAGTCGGAAAGCTGATTTAGTCTGTTTTGCACGCCCAAATAAATAATAAATCCACAGGTTTAATTATTAAAAACCTCTAACAGGTGATTATGCTATCTGACATGGAATGAACGCATCGTAGAGGAATCACAGGTTTTCCTACACAGCTCCGCGCTCCATCATCTCAAACACATGTCCGTATTTTAGCCTCAGTAGTATAGGCTGAAATAGTGGCTGTCCCATAAACCAAAGCTGAGCAGCTCATGCTGGAATACACAACTAATTCAACCGGACCCACTGGACTCGAGACAATCAAATGGAGGTTACAGGAAAATATACAGAGAAAAAAGTGTAAAAATTCATTAAGAAAGAACTTGGATTTGTTTTATTTACATGTTAAGGGCTGGTTCAATACAATACATGACACATAGCCAGTGCAGGGCCACAGATCTCCTATATTGAAGGTTTTCAATGAAACCCGGCACTTTTTTTCGCCGAAACTGAAAAAAACCTATTTTGCGGACATATCGCTTACATGTGAGTACACCCTAGTGTGCTCTTAATGTTTCTATGATTTTGTTTTGTAAAGACTTGAAGTCTTTTATTTGAGAAATAAATATTTTATGAAAGACTGAGGTAAGGAAGATTTATGCTAATGGACTGAGCTGATCTAAGAAAGACTGTAGTGTTAAATATATAGAGCTATAAAACTTGCTAATGTGGTACAGTAAGAAAATAAAGATTAATGCTAACTGAATGAGAGCTGAGCTAAGAAATACTCACACTTACTGAATGGATAGAGCTAATAAACACTGTGACTCCATTTTTACTGTGGAAACACTTTCATTAACAAACACTTTTTACCAAATTATGAGATAAGATAGACTAAAGCCAACCAAATGATCTGAGCTAATGAAGATAACACAAACTAAGTGAGCTAATGTAATAAACAACATTGCTAACTGAGTGAGCTGCGGTAATGAAGATAATGCTTATACAGTGAGCTGAGGTAATACAGATAAATGCTAACTGCATGACCTGAGGTAAAGAAAATAACGCTAACTCAGTCAGCTAAGGTAATATGGATTATAGCTAACTAGTGAGCTAAAGTAATATAAATAAATGCTAACGGAATGACCGGAGGTAAAGGAAATAATGCTAACGCAGTGAACGGGAGTAATTTATATTAAAGCTAATTGAGTGAGCTGAGGTAATGATTAATGCTAATTGAGTAAGCACACCTAATGAATGTGCGAAATTAGCAAGATAAGATTCATTCATTCATTCATTTTCTGAACTGCTTTATCCTAATTAGGGTCACGGGGCGGCTGGACAGTTCACCAGGCCATCGCAGGGCAGAAACACGCTGACGGCAATGCAGCCTACACTTGACCAAAGCCAGCAATGGTTCTTTTACATGCCTCCCACCACAGACAGTGAGAGACATGGCTGGCCTTTGATAACCCAGTTAGTTAGAGCAGTGAAAACCTGTTGATAGTGGGGCTTGAACGCCCGACCTTGGGATCAGTAATCCAGCCCCCTACCACCGGGCCACCACTGCCCCACAAGATAAGATAACAAAGACTATTAAACAGCATGATAATTATGCTAGCAATGTCCGTCTGTGATCCCAACGCAGCACTGAACTGCTAGCTTCTCATAGGAATAATGAAACTACAACAAAATCAACATCAGAAACAAAACTGCTAAGCATGCCACGACAACGTCAATATATACCTAAAGTGCTTGAAGCTAGAGTTGCCCTTTAAGTTCATTTTAAAAAAGCAACACCGCACTGCCATTAGGAACATGCTGGTCAAGCTGGCATGTGAGAAACTTGAGCACGACTCCTGCAAGATGTCTAGATGTCTTTATGATGAAACCAAGTGTGTGTAATGTTAGAAAGATGATACTGTAAAAGAGCGACAGGGAGCGCGAGTTAAGTATTTTGAATATGAATATAACTTTCATACCTGTAGTACCACATGACGACGCATCTTCATTGGCCCTCCTGTGTGCATCTTTTCTATACACGATATGAGGTTTGATGTGTTCTTCTTCATAATGTTCACCATTGTAGCTGTGAAGAGGCTCCACGAAATATTCCCCTTCTGACGACCTGAAAGTGCCAAGCTGGAAAAAACAGTACCACTTCAATGGAGCGTGCCCACGGAGGTGTGCACAAACGAGGTGTGCACAAAAAAAAGTGCAATTTTGAGGGGGCTCTGAGTCCAAGAATTTCATTGCCGGTAGTGATGTTTCATTGTTACCTGTATATGACAAATAAACTTGAAACTTGAAACATACCACAGGTTGATGTTAATGACCCTTATCTTTTACCCCCCCTTACCACTCCACTAATCCTTTATATCCTGCATAAATGTCGAAATTATAAAAATGGGTACATATGTTGCATGCTTATAGACAAAGTGGCCTCCAGAGGAAAGCAAATGTAAGCGATGATTATCAGGAAATGATGGTGTGGTGTGATTTTTATGTTTTGAAAGTTGATGAGGGGGAAAAGTGTGCTGACGCTGGAGATGTGATGAAGCCAGCATTCGTTTCGAAGAAGTGTGGTTTCTTGCACCATGTAGAAAGCAAGACAGCAACCAATCGGGAAAGTAAGAAGAACGCGATCACTGAAAATGTTTTGCATAATAATACCTCACTTCAAATGCATATTAGTAATGTAAATAGAGTAAATAGAAATTCAGACCAGTGCTTCAGCAGATTGCAATTAAACTTGGTCTAAATCACTCACTCACTCACTCACTCATTTGCCGAACCACTTAATCCTATTAGGGTTGCAGGTAGGCTGGAACCTATCTCAGCCGACACTGTGCAAAGGCGGGGTACACCCTAAACAGCTCGCCAGACCACAGCAGGACCAACACACACACACACAACCATTCACACTCACATCCACACTCAGGGGCAATTTGAAACAGTTAATTAATTTAATGTGCACGTCTTTGGAATGTGGGAGGAAACTGGAGTACCCAGAGGAAACCCACACAAGCACAGGGAGAACACGCAAACTCCACATAGAAACGCTCGAGGACCTTCTTGCTGTGAGGTGGACATGCTAACCACTATGCCGCCAATCCGCCCTGGTCTGACTTATTTGGAAAAAAAAAAAAAAAAAAAAAAGATACACACATTGACAAAAGTGCATTACACAAAATGCATGAAATATACAAGAAACAAAGTAGAAAAAGAAATAAAAATAGCACATAAAACAGCCATACAAATAACACAAAATGAAAAAACACAACAAATCTACCAGACTATTATCTGTACACTCTTATAAAACACATGGAGGTGAATTTTATAATAGCTGTTGGCATTGATGGCAAATACCCAATCTTAAGGTTTTTTTTTTTCACCTTCACCAAGGAAGTTATGTTTCACCTCTGGTTTGTTTGCTTATTAGCAGCATTATGCAAAAAGTTATATGTGGATTTTCATGAAATTGCTTTGGAGCTTTGGGGCTTTGGACAAGGAAAACTCTAGAACATTAGATTTTGAAGATGATCAGAATAAAACGCTGGATCCAGGATTTTTTATTAAAGATTCTTTAACATTGTGAAAAAGAACTAAATTCTATTCGAAGTGCAGTATTACAGTAGGCCCAGCAGGAGGTGCTGTGTACCTTCTGTTATTTGCTCGGCTTGGTGGAGGTTTGCACTCTCGGGGCGTTTTTGTTTAGTTGATAGTTCCTCCAGTTTTACCAATCTGTTAATTGGGCAGTTGGGATGGCACTACCATCCAGCTTTTGTCTTGCCTACACTACATCACAGTTAGACGTACAGAGGAAAGTGCTTTCTACCATCTTTTGCAAACCAGAACTCTGAGATGACTCAAACGACTAATGTTAACCTGCACTCCCAACAAGAGATGGCTTTAGCTCTGGTAGGATTCTAACTCATGACACCCCAACACTTAAAAACCCATCCCCTTTAAGCTTTATTGGTGGCCTTGGACCAGCCAACAGATACTGTGAGGAAGATCTCAATTAACTATCTTTGTTATATAATAGATGAAAGCTATTATCTCAGCTACCCACAATAGACCCCACATCCTCTCACACCGTCACTAACAATAGCATCACAAGCCAGTGTAATGCAAAAAAGCACCTCATTGGAAATGCATTCTCATGTTTGCCACTGAAGTCCTTTCAGTTGAATCGCTCTCTTGCTCGCTTCTCTGAGTGCATGTGTAAAGGACGTCCAACAGCACTTGGTCTTTCTAAGAACCAGAGCAAATGTACAGGAAGCTGCGAGGAACGTTCCAACAATAACAGTGCTCTGGAGAGTGCTAAATCCCATGTCAAAACACACTTCTGTGATTCTTACTCAGCAAATATGGCCATGTTCCCAGTCCACTTTCCAATTTGCCAGCTCTAATAATCCTATTAAACCTGGTCTTTAAGTCATCAGCGTGATCACTGGTAAAAATATGTTGGGTGGTCTTAATTTCAACTTCGAGATCCACAATTAGACACACTCGAATTACATTTGAATGGATTTATATGGCCTCTGGAAGACTTTGACTGAAAAGAACATGGGTAACATTCTATATGAGGCCATATGGACAGAGTTTACCCCCTTCAGCATCCCACCATATATGTTGCACACCCAAAATGATTATTTTAAGACACATGCATGTAATCACTACCCACATATAACACCTTATAAAGGTGCAAACAAAGGGAGATATAAAGCACTTCGTTGATGAACGGTTTTTCTGGTTCAGGGTGTACCCCACCCTCACCCCGTGTCAGCTGAGATGGTTGCCGGCCTACCCTCGTCCCTAATTAGGGTTAAGCAGTTCAGAAAATGAATGAATGAATGAATGTTTTTTTAGCTACTATTTGCTACCAAGCATCATGCATGTCCATGAACAGCTACAACAATGTGTATAACCTCAGGCGGCACGATGGTGTGGTGGTTAACATATTCGCCTCACAGCAAGAAGGTCCAGGATTTAAGCTCTGTGCTCAGCAAGGGCATTAGTGTGTCGTTTGCACATTCTCCTTGTGCATGCATGGGTTTCTTCCAGGTACTCCGGTTTCCTTCCACAGGCCAAAAACATGCACGTTAGGCTAATCAGATATTCTCAGTTACCTCTAGGTGTGAATGTGAGTATGAATGGCTATGTGTGTGTGTGTGTGTGTGTGTGTGTGTGTGCGTGTATTGGCACCGCAGTGGTCTGGTGAGATGCTGAAGGGGGTAATCCCAACTTCACCCGGAGTCAGCTGGGGCTGGTAGCTCCCTACGACCCTATTGATGGATAAAGCACCACTTTGTGCTGGTCAGGGTCATTTCAGATCCAGAGACAAACCTGGGATCACTTGGTAAGCTGGTGCACATACACATCTAGTCAACGTAAGCACAGATTCGCAACTTAACTATGTCATTTCTGGAGCAGATTATTGACAGCTTGCTTTAAATATCAAGAATATCGAATCAGTTCCTGTTTGTACTTAATGCTACGTTACAGGTTAATAGAACATAATCTCAGTGAATTACAGAAGGGAAGTTGTGTGAGTGTGCTTTCGTCACATGGTGAGAGATTGGATATTAAACTAAGCAAAAAAAAAAAAAATAATTAAAATCAGCTGACATGTTCCGACTGTGATGTGAATTGCACACATTGTGCTGATGGAGGTGTGCTATCTGGGAACACTGGGCCCTTGAGCAAAGCCCATAACCTTCAGCCTGTCCCTGTTTAGCTCTCTGTGTGGCTTGCATCCTGTGTACAATGTTACTTGCACTGAACTGAATGTCCAAGAACTAAACTAACATAACGGTCATGCTTTGGGGTTAGCATATTTTATCATCCAAATGCAAACGGTGTGTTAATAAGTTCAACAGTATCCCAAATGTGTGTGTGTTTAAAAGGCTACATGTGATGATGATGTCTGGTGATACTGAACAACGTCCCAAGCTAAAGTTTAGATTACATGTGATGGTTGTGACTAGAGCTGTCAAGAGAACTTCCAGGGTTTCTTGACAGCTTATTGAACAATTTGATTTCTCGGGAGTCCCCTCGGGCACATGATCCCACCTTCCCACCATTTAGAGATGCCCTGGAGCCCAGCTAGAAGCTATGAAGACCGGGGAGCCGTCATTGTCGCCAAACAACTCCATGTTTCTTCGACGTGTTAACGTTTTGTCTTTGTGTCCGTATGGGCTTCCTCGGGGTTCTCTGGTTTCTTCCTATTTCCCAAAACCATGCAGGGACCTGGATTTGTGCTTCTAAACAGGTGTGTATGTTTGTGTTTATCGGCCTTGATGCCACCCTGGGTGAGTTCCCACCTTATGCCAGGATTGGATCCGGATCCAAAGCATGAATGAATGAATTTCAGTTTCAGGAACCGCCCCCTGATGTAACCCACGCTTTTTCTGCGCACTACGTCACTCACACTCTTTACCTTGTTTCAGAGAACAGCATGATGTTGCCACTCACCAGGCCGGAACAGAGGCTGATAACGGCGGCATGCTCCGTTTCTCCGTTCACGTGTCCTTTATAAAAACAGTGTCGGTACACCGTCTCATCCTCCTCCTCTTCCTCCTCCTCCTCCTCCTCGTGCGTTCGATTCCATGCGCCAAGCACGGACACGGTGTAAAGCGGCGCAATGAATCCCGCCTCGAGCGTCAGGTTCAAGTGGTAGTCCCGCCCGAAGGCGGAGAGTCTGTAATGCACGTGCTCGGATTCCCAGTGTCCCGGGTCCGTGTCGTTCTCGGCGCTCCGCTTCCTGCGCTTGAAGTGCGCGCTCTGCGGCAGCGCGTCGCCGGACGCGGTCACTCTGATTGGCCTCGCGATCTCGCGCGCGCCGTTCTGCTCCAGGGATCTGGCTGTGGATCAGTATGGAGGGAGATTATTATTTTTTTTTAACATTATGCTTTGGGGTGATATCGAGACTTTTGACACCCTACACTGTCAGAAAAAAAAAGAAGGGACTAAATTATACTCCACCTTTTCTGCATGTGTGTGCATGTGCATTAACTAGGCACGTGAGTATTTTACCTAGAAATGTGAACGCGCATCAACTTCAAAGTTTTATGAATGAAAGCTTTAGAGCAGGTAAGTTGGTACTGGATCTCGCGGTATTTGATAACCTGTGCGTGTTTCATGCTGTGCGTCACGCTGGGTTCATGCATGGGTCGGTGACGCCGTGCACACCGGTGATCCTAAACAATCTGCGCCGGAAAGACTTGTAAGGAATCACGGAATGATCGCTGCAGACCCAGCAGGACGGGTCAGCACGAGCGCGAATCCATTCATTCTCTAGGTGGAGCGCGCGGCGTGACGGGGAGCCGAAAATGAATGACATGACAACTTGTGGAGGGGGAGAAAAAGTTGTGCTTACCTTCTCTCGAGCGTGCCGGAGCTCTCTGCGTCCAAGCGGCTACATTCAGTAAGTCGGGGAGTACGATGAACAAGCCCAGACCCCAGAGAAAAGCGTGCATGATTAAATCCGCAACACGATAAACTCGCAGACAGCGCGCGCAAATCCGCTAATATTCCAGAGAGAGGGGGTTTGTGTGCGTGCGTGCGTGCGTGCGCGCGCGCGGCTCTCCTCGCCTGTGCTGTTGCTGCTGTTGCGCTCAGGGCCGGATTACATGGTCGCGAGCGTGCGCCGGGGTCCGCGAGCTCTGTCCGAGTTCTTGGCGAACTTGAATAACGTAGCTTATTAACGGGTGGGAGGGAAAGGATGGAGGAGGAGGAGGAGGAGGATGGAGGAGGGTGTGGATGGGAGTTGAGTCACGGTGGCCGCGCTGGGCTCCGGTGCCCCGGTTCACTACTACTGAGATCAGGGGGCGGGGTCGAGGAGGCCCAGACGAGACGAAGGTGTGCGAGGAAGAAGCCTCTCGTGCACGGGCGGAGTTTGGGTACAACTCATTCCTAACAGCACCACAGCCCAATTTATAGCTCAGGATTAAAACACCCGAGACTAGAAATGTGGATTACATCAGTGCATTCTTCAGTCTACAAAGTCCTTTTATTGAGTTCATCACTTTAGTTTACAAAACAACTTGATTTCTTTCCATGCATCCATTTGCTGAAGCCCTTAAACTTACCAGGGTCGCAAAGAGGGCGCAAGGAGGCTGGAGCCTATCTCAGCCAACTGTGGGTGAAGGCGGAGTACACCCCGAACAGCTTGCAAGTCCATCGTAGCGTAACACAGACGTAAACAGGCACACTCACACCTAGGGGCAATTTGAAACAGGCAGTTATCCTAATATGCATGTCTTTGAACTGTGGGAGGAAACAAGAGTACCCAGAGGAAACCCACTCAAGCACAAGGGCAAACATGCAAACTCCACTCCACACAGAAACACTCTCACTGATCCTGGGACTGGAACGCTTGCTGTGAGGCAGACATGCAAACCATTATGCCACCTTGTCACCCTAACTGTATTTCTGACCTTTACATTTGTCTCTGTTTAAAAAAAAAAAAAAAAAAAAAAAAAAAGTTAATGCACTATTAAATGAGCTCATATCAATAAAATGAAATTTTATTTGCAGTGATATGAGGTTTATGTTGAATAAAAGCTTTTTTTCATTCTTATAGTTTTATTTATAAACAAGCAAACTTTATTTAAAACTCATAACTGCTGTTACAGGAGATATCTGAAGTACACATGCTCGCAATGCAACTTTTCTATTGTTTACACCTGGTGTTACCCATAAACCCCAACATGCACACTTGGTCAAAAGCCATCAAGACAATAATTTTGTACAGTGAATCAATAAACGTATCCATTCACGACAGATGATACCACTGATAGGTGAAATAGGGGAAACTTAAAGGGGGCACACAAATTCAATAGCACATATTTGTGGAAATATCAGGCCTAGGGGTTTATAAGATTTATTTCTTTTTTTAAAGTTGTTCATAAGAAGTCTGTTAGACTATGCTTAAGGTATTACAGTTTTATAAAATAAGAATAAAATAAAAGTGTATTATTTTTGCTATTACAAAAGATAAATGCAAGATAAAAGTATAAATACATGGTTTAAAGATAAGAAAGACAGACAGGCATAACAGCCAATGAGATGCCTGTAATTTGTCCACATAGTTGGGAAGTGGCTAATTAGGTCCAATAATTGAAAATAATATTTCATAATTGAAATGGTTTGTTTCAAAAGCTGTGGTGGCTGAGAGAACTGGGCTTGTTCGTAAAATTTGGAGTTAAAAAAAGGAGGCTTGATGAGAGAATTGACAGGGATATGAAAGAGAAACAGGAGAACTGGACAAGGAAGAGAAAGAAATTAACTCTGGCTGGTAGACTTAAAGCTAATTTAGTGAACTGTGATGTTTTATCTCACTCGAATGATACTGAGTTAGAGAACAGCTGTGTTGATGATATATTCCTCTGTCTTGGTTTTCATATCCACATCATCTTATATCCTTAATGCAAATAGCTAATAGAAAAAAGGTTTAGTGTGTGTGTGTTGTTAACATTCTACATTAGCATGACTTAATATTTTCGATTCTGATTCATGAGAAGTTGTCGATTCATTTCCTAGAACTGGAGCTATACTAGTTTTTAAGTTCAGGTTTATGTAAATGCATTAATTGTAACCATGTCCTTGTTTCTATGATAATCATTTGCTCAGGGACTTCATCCTCAAACATATTCATTAATAAAGGTGTAAGTGTTGATATTAAGTTTTTCTGGAAGGGGATATGTCTGTACTTACCATTTATGGACAAAGTCTGTAGTTTGTGGTTTCTTGATGACATGAAAAGGTATGTTTTGCAAAGTGTATGTTTGGTAAAGATGACTAACCAGATTGTAACTAACTTTATTCAAAAATTCATATTTAAAACTTCCACAAGTCCTTTCTGGAATCCATCAAGTTGTGATTAGCATAAAAAAAGGCCAGAAAATGTTACCTTCAGAGTCCAATTTCACTCATGTGCATCTAATTTTAACAAACAATATTAGTTTTCTTTTTTTTTTTCCTTTTTTTGCTGTGGTATAAACTAAATAAAACACTTTGGGATGTGCAGCTATGGGAAAAGTATCCATTTCAGGCTGTATTACAACACCTCACTGTTGATTATTTTCCTACGGGGATGCTGGAGCCCATCTCAGCCAACTCTGGGTGACGTACACCCTGTACAGCTCACCAGACCATTGCAGGGCAACAAACAACTATTCACATTCTCACTCACACCTAGGGGCAATTTGGAACAGCCAATTAGCCTAATGTGCATGTCTTTAGACTGTGGCAGGAAACCGGAGTACCCTGAGGAAACCCACACAAGCACAGGGAGAACATGCAAACCACACACAAACGCCCTCGCTGAAACCTGGGGCTTAAAACAATGCTGTGAGGCAGACATGCTAACCACTTTACCACCGTGTCATGCAACTCACACTTTGTCATATTTTATTCCTTCCATAGCAATATGAAACATTTTAAATGTGTAAGCGTAATTGATGGTTCAATCAATCACCATAAGTTAAGGTGATTATTTTAACTAGTGAACTGTGTACAGAACAAACAGTTTACAAAATGGATGACAAGCTCATTATGACTTGGAAGAAAATACATGCCAGATATATAGGTAATTACAGGGGAAGAAGAATATACGGTACACGAAACAAGCTGAGAAAGCATACATATTAAAAAGCGTACACGTGTGATTTAAGTTATTTGCCTCTCATGAAAATGTCTTTGCATGTTTTTTCACTTGCTAATTGTTCTCCATATAAGCACATCTCATTACAAGAACTCCAGTGTGGTTTTTGCAGGTGTGCAAATAAGAAGAGTTGTATCATGGGTCATACGTTTGCCCTGAGAACACGCTTTGATACTGGCAGTATCTCTGAGAAAGCACACACTAAACACACTGCACACACAACCATAAAAAGTCCCAGTGTTGCCTCTTCACCCTCATTATCTGCTGGGTAATGTATGATGCACCCAAACTGCAGACATGCATCAAAGACATGTACTATAACAGCTGTACGGTTGGGGTTGGCGGGGGGGACAATAAGACAAAGGAGGGGAGAGAAAAAGAGAGAGAGAGAGAGAGAGAGAGAGAGAGAGAGAGAGAGAGAGAGAGAGATTTTTCATGCAATAAGAATGGAGTTTGTTATTTAAAAATACAAATACTGCACAATATAATTGAAATTCCAATAGTTTTTGGATATGGGTTCATAAATATCAGGAAGCCAAATCCTGAGATTTTTTTGACCAGAAAACCACATCTGTAAATCTGGAACATCACAAATGGCGGAATGGCCAGAACTCCAGATTTTAATCCATTTGATTAAAACATTGAAATTGATATTTATTGAATTCACAAATTAATCATGCAAAGTTTTCCTCCAAATATATATATTTTTTAAAAAATCACAAGCTTCTTGGAACACCGTGTGACAGAAACTGTAAAACAATCTGTAAAACTGGGTTCCAAGACAGAACCTTGAGGAGACTCTTCAGTGATATTCACCGATCCTGAGGTGAATATTTTTTTATAGTATATACTACAAAGGAACATAAGAAAAGCAAACAAGATTTTTAGGGTTTACTTTTACATTTTGAATGTGTGGCAGTGATCACACACTACATTATGGCATCTTTTGAAACTTGCTTACAGTTTGGGAGGAAAAAAGTGCTTTTGTAGCTTGAAAAACATGAAGGCCAAATTGTGTAGCTTCCCTTGTATTTTTGGGACAGCACTGTGTGGAATTTCTAGGATTTCTAGGAGTTTTTGTCCTATTATCCAGAGATTGCAAGGTTTATAATAAGCAGTTATTGAATGAGACAAAGCATGATGTAGAGAACGTCTATCATGGAGGGGTTTGGCTGAGGCAGTCAACACCCTCCAAGAATAAATAATTCTCCATATCATACTAAAGTTTAATTTTTTGTTGTTGTTGTTGTTTTATTATTCATCAAATATATTAAAAAAGTGGACAGTCATGTTTCGACATATGCCAACCGTGCAATAATCATTCAACTTATCCAATGGCATTGATGCAATACTAATAATTATCTGATAACTTTCTGCCTATCAGAAACGAGGAATGAATAATGATGTCCATTATCCAGATATTGTGAACCAATCAGATCACCCCATTCTCTTGTAGTCTCTTTAGTAAGACAAAATCATGTATTGACTTGTGTACTCAGGTGACGTTTCATTTCATTCCCATCATCTCTTAAATGGGTCCTCATGTATTTGTGATGCATGTGTTAAATGAGGTAGCTTTGGAACTCTTTAAATATTAGCGCAGGGTCTAGTATAGTGCAGATTCTGATCTCAGGCTAAAGTTTTCTTCAATAAGTAAATAAAAATTCTGCAGTATCTAAAAAGGAATAGTAAATGATGGTGTGTGATTGTCGATGTGCGGTTTCTAGAGTTTAAGGAGATGTTTATCCTTAAGCTTCTGGTGTCAGTGCTTTCTAAAAATCTCAGTGACAGACAAATTTGTAGGGGTACCAGAAAAAAATCACCTCTGAATCGCGATTCTTATTTATTAGCATTCTGAATCGATCCAATTTTTCAAGAATGGATTTTTAAGAACACGTTTTTTTGAGCATTTTCAACCTAACTCAAAGCGCGTACTGTTTGTCCAGGCACAGCCTCCGTCGTCAATTGTTCCAGTGAGTGGCGGGTCCAGAACTGGCTTTTAGCCTAGCTTTGACATGGATGAGGAAAAAAGAAATACAGCCAGCGCCGTCTTCGCTAAAGGCAAATGTTTGGGTGCACTTCAGATTTTCCGGGTGAGAAGAAGCTTTGACATGACATGCCATGTGCAAAATGTGCAAAAATAAAAGTCAAGTATTTCAGGAACACTTCAAATCCCCGAGCCCACATCTTACACCATCACCCGGAGCTCAAAGAACCGGAGCAGCAGCACGACCAA
>JAQMYF010000023.1:17179341-17195494 GCA_030014195.1 Neosilurus mollespiculum | reverse complement strand
AACCAGTTGTCTAGTAATATCATTTCTTTCTTTCTTATAGAAGAGTTGTTCCTAGCTTATAGAAGAATGTAGTTACTAGTGAAATTGGCTCCCTTTGTTTGTAATGGTTATGAATCAAACATTGGTTTTAATCAAGAATTGATTCTGAATCGAATCGTCACCCCAAAAATCGGAATCGAATTGAATCGTGGGTTGTTGTTAGATTCACATCCCTACAAATTTGTACTTTCTAATTGCTTGTAACTTCACAAGCTAAGGTTTTTTGTCGTTGTCGTTCCTATCCCTCTGGCATAATGCGGGGAGATATAGTCATGAGTATGTCCATCTGTCCATCCGTCTGTAATCATTGCAATTCCAGGCCAGAACTCAGAAACCGTTTAAGATTTCTTCATCAAACTTGGCGGTTACTTCTACTAGGCAGTGTAGTTTTGTCTTTTGATATTTTGAGATTTCTACAGTCCATATTTTCTGGAGGCTAGGGGATATGTCATCTCCTAATGACTTTTGTTTTATCAGTAGCACAGGAACATGCACAGAATAAAACGTGTGTTCTGTTATAAGTAAAAAAAAAATCGAATTTTGTTTTCAAAGAGTAGCCCTGTGTTGATGCATCTAAAGTTGATGCACGGTACTTGCTGTGTGTTGACCGCTATAACACTATGGAGTAAATCTTTGTATCTGCAGTTTGCTGAATGAGCAATCCCAAAGCCAGGGGTGGTGGGTGACTCTTAAAGGCTTGACTCTGGTTCTGATCATGTATCCCGAGTGACCTCACGTCTGTGTAAACTTCACTTCCCCTCAAGTCTGATGACGGCAGATAAGGAGCAGAAATCTTGAACGGGACTCTGTAAGTTAGCCCTTATTTTCAAAGCACAGAGAGGGGCAGTTTGCCAGGGTTTAAAGTGCTGATGCCCTAAAGCGCTCCTTGGAGTTACCCTGCGAGCTCTCATAAAGACCAAGTTCTCATCACGTAGTCAGGATTTTTGAAGAAAAAAAAACCTGTGCGTCAGAGAAGGGCTGGTTGTCGTTAACACTGAGGAAAGAGGATAATGGTGTTTATGTTGATGGCTTTACTTGATTTAATGCTCAATGGATTGGCAGTATAACTTGATTTAAATGCACTTTACTTTAACACACACCAGACTGTGTGCATAAATGAAAGTCTTTTCAATAGATATTTGATGGTTGACCAATGGAGCCATGCTTCCTCTTAGAGTTGTCATAGACCTGCATCCCAAAACTCCAGAATTTGGCCATTATGTCTTGGGTGGTCTGCCAATAGGACAAATGCAGAACACTAGTTAAAGGTCAGTATTTTTCAGCATCAAATCCTAAAAATGAAGCTATGAAGTATGAAGATTGTGGCAAGACATTTCAAGGCAAGTACTTGTTCTTGGAGGACAGTATTGCCTTTGCTTAACGGTAAAGGGTGAATGGGTGTGTGTGGGTTTGGGAAGTAGTGCATGTGCGATTGCGTTGATAAAGGCTAATCTTGTTCCTGTTGGCTTGATAACAAGACTGAGAATCAGACTGATCTCTAACCCACTTCATGCAATCAGGCTGACAAAAACTTGACAATAATTGGAGCATGCAGTGACATTGGCCAATAGGTCTGAGCAAAGATTTCACCCTTCATAAAGCTAAAAATTAAATAAAGGAGGGAATAGTTTTGAGGCATGTATGAGCTCAAATCATTCTATATATGATAGGTGGCATGGTAGGAGGTCGTCTTGCCACTTCCAGGGTTTTCTCCAGTGCCACGGTAGGAAGATGGAGTCTGAAATTATTTTACTGGTCAGTACAGAATTTTACATGTTTTTGATCCCTCCACCTCTCAGAAATGTGCTGGTAGGCAAACTGGTTGTATTTACTTGGTGCTCTGAGAGCCATTGGCTTATTCCTGCACTGTACCAGGTATTTCCTGGAATGAGAGCTTGATCTACCTGGAACAGACACACTGAGGAGTCACAACTAATAATCATGTGGAAATCTAGGTAAATGGCTCTTGGATGCCGCATTGACAAGGTGCCCACTATCATCCTGGAGATTGTGAGTTCGACTCCAGGTTGATGCATGCAGCCATCTACGACCTACCATGAGAGCTTATGGGAGGTCAGAGGAGGGAAGACATATGCTCACCTCCCTGTCACTTAAGGCATTTGCCAGCCAATCATGTACATCTATGAGCTCATGCATATAAGGGGGTGGATAGCACTTCAGATTTGCCTTCATGCTGCCACTGAATTTGCATGTGCAGTTAGTTCAAAAAGATGCGGGTGGCAAGCGTCACATGTTTTAGAGGAAGCACATACTTGCTCTGGCCCCATCCATTGTTGCTGATGGTTGCATGAATAACAAGTAAAACCACTAGCTTAGAAAATGTGACTGCTTCGTCTGGGCGCAGTATCATACTTTGTCCACATGTTTTTTTGAGGAAACATCCAAATGATCGCATCTTAAATTGCACTGGTTTTGAAACCCAATGTTACTTCTATACACAACCACTGATCATGGATTCTGGGTTACCAGTGTGGCCTCCAAACACCACACAACACAGCTGTTTGGGGTCTTTCCCAGAGCCAGACACATCTCAAATCTCCCCCACACACACTGTCTCTGGAACAGCAACATTAGTCAAAAAGGGATCTGTCAAGATTTATACACAAAGATTAAAGTGAGGACATCCTAACTCTCAAATCAGTGTGAGGTTTTAAATGATAACCTCCAAATTCTTGCTTTTTCAAGCCACGCACTGCCTCCTCTCAGAATGTTTCTTATTGCACATCTGTCTTCGTGGAAGCTGTCAGCCCTTCTACGAATCGCACAAAATTTTGATGTATACTTTACAAGTATGCTGAGGCTGATAATTCTACACTTAGCCAGGCTCCAGCGGTTATGTGTTTAAAAAAGAGACTGGTTGGGGGCATAGGTCTGGGGAGTGTGAGTGATATTCTGAGGGACCTTAATGAATGCAAACATCTCTGAATATGATGGAACCATAATGGATGGTCTGGATGGAAAGACTAAAGACTTATCAGAAAAATGTAATTAAATAATCAAATCACTCTCAACTTATAAATTAAGCAATAGCATAGGCCTTTGTGGCTTTAAACCCCAAAATTGTAAAGGAAAAATCAGTTCTGCCCAACACTACCTTCTCCCAAACACTTAGCTTGACACTTAATGGGTTCACTTTAATATGATCATTAGAGACCCTTCTCAGGGAACACCTTGTACATGATGGATCTTAAACTTCTTTCAGTTTTATTACATACATGCTGAGGCCAACAAAACAGCACTGCAATAGAAGGCTTTTCATTTTTTATGATGCAGACCCCATCCAACTAGCAGAGGATTGGTAGTTTCTGCCCTGTTCTAGCTGTTGCTTAAGCTTCCATCCCTATTTGCTATAATCCAGTTAGGTCCATAAGGTTTTGAATAATGTCCATTTCTGTAATTTTGTCTCTCTACACCACCACAATGGATTTGAAATGAAACCAACCAGATGTGATTGAAGTGTTGACTTTTAGATTTGAGTTGAGTTATTTAAACAATATTTCATGACCTTATAGGAAATGCAGTCATTTTTAGAAATAGTTCCCTGGATTCTCAAAAAGTAATTGGACATTTGAGTGATGATCAGTTCCATGGCCAGTTCCAGTTATGGCCTGTTTGTTCATTATTTGAGTGTTGAATTTTTATTTTGCAGCTGTTCATGGGAAATCAATTTGTGTTCCAATGGTGTGTCAAAGTAAAGGAGGCCATCATTGGGGTGGAAAAAAAGGGTAATTGGAGAGATATTAGAAACTTTAGGAATGACCAAATCAGCAATCAGGTACATTCTTAAAAAGAAGTAATACACTATTGAGCTCAGCAACACCTGGAAAACTGTGAAAGACAACTAAAGTGGATGAGCATACAATTATTTCCTTGTTGAAGAAGGACCCTTCACAACATCCACTCAAGTCAAGAACACACTTGTGCTTATGGTGGACATGAGCATGTATGACTGCAAATGGAAATGGATCACTGGTGTTCATTGATATCACTACTGATAAAAGAAGCATAATGAATTCTGAAGTGTATAGAGCTATACTTTCCACTCAGATTCAGTCAAATGCTGCAAGACAGGCAGAAAGGCACTTCACAGTATAGAAGAATAATGACCGAAATCATACAGCAAAAGGAAATTAACAGCTTCCTAAAGCACAGAAAAGAAATATTCTTAAATGTACGTGTTGGTTAACTGAACTGGGCACGCTTTTGACTCTGCAATTCAGAGTTCCAGACTTCAGGCGGTCTTTGACTGCAAAGGATTTCCAACAGGAAATATTAAAAACAATCTAGTCAATCTGGTACTCTGTATGTAAATGGTTGTACTTCCTAAATGGTAATTTGAATGTGTCTGTGCCTTTAAATTAAATTTAAGCTAAAGGTGTACATTTCACTCACATCTTGACTGCTTCATTTCAAATACATTTTTCTTGGTGTACATGGGTTAAAAAAATAGCACATTGTCTAAAAACCTAAGCCTAACTGTATATTAAGTTAAGCCTTCTGGGTCAGGGATCCCATTCTGTGGCTGACAGAAAGGTTGACTTAAGAAATGATAGGATGATTTATGGAGAAAGGGAAAGGAAGTGAGCATGAGCTGTGAGCAAAAAAACAAGTGAGGGGGAAGGAACAAAAAAGTAAGGAACAGGTGCAATTTGGTAATATTATATATGGTGCACTAGTAGTAAGTTAAAGTCATCTAAACAGCCCCTTGCCATGAATTTAGATACTAAGTTTTCCTAGAAGTTGTTTTGTAAAGTGTCTTGTAAAGTTAACATCTTGTAAAGTGAACAGTGGCCAGCACTGGTGAGCAGATCTTGGAGCAGAGGTCAGATATCCAACATTCAGTCAAATATTTCTGATATTGGCTAGTGTTTCTTACTCGACATGGAAAAAAGAAAAGCCATCCTTTCCACCCAGACAACACGGGCAATTATGCTATCCCAGACTCCCACTGACAGATGGCTTGCCACCACATTGGGAAAAACTTTTAATCTCCCAAAAACAAGACAAACACTTAGATGAAATTCTAGTTCGAGTTCTTGGGAGTTCTTGTGAATTTTTTAAACAGAAAATTTGCTTGAGAAAATAAAAGGGAGCCGATGAAAAATGTAGAGAGTGGGAGCTAGAGAGAATGAGAGAGAGAGAGAGAGAGAAGCAGTGAGCCAGAAAGAAAAATCATTTAAAAAACGCATCCCGTCTTCCTCCATCTAATCCCATAGTGACTATCATATGACTCCAGTGGGATCAGAGAGTCTTGGCCAAGCTGCTAAACCATAACTCACAAAATCAGCTGTAGACTGTACACCATCTTTCAGTTATGAACTTGTGATGTAAGGCACATCCTGTATCCATAGTAAATAAGTGACATGTGTGTATCCACTGTGACAAATATGCAACAAGCATGTGCCTATGATGATGTCATAGGTAGCTACAAGCTACTAGCTATATAAGTGTGAAGAGTGCTCCATAGTTATTGTTGGACGGACTCTGCTGAAATCTGGATAACAGAGAATATCACACTGAGGACACTGCTGTGAGACCCAAGACCTTGGACATCACCTGCCATCACTGACCTTCACCTGCCGTCTCTGACATTCATCTGCCATCTCCGACCTTCACCTGCTGTCTCCAACCTTCACTACAACCAGCCTGCAACTGCCCCTATCCTGACTAGAACTGTTTAGCTATATACGAAAACTCAATACATAACTTGGCTAAACCGTTCTAGTCAGAGAGTGGCAGGTTCCCCCACATCTGAGGGAAGTTTTCTTCTTGAGAAATGTCTACTTTCCTCATTGACTTTTTCGCAGACTTGGACTGTTCCAGACACTACTGGAGCTCACGCAAATCCGTCACAAACTCCACCCCTATATGCTTTATTTTAACTGCAATATTTTATCTCTTCCTAAGTGATTGCTTAATTTTTAATTTATATATATTTTTAACACATACATTAGAGGAATCAGTTTCTCTGGCAATAAGTATTTTATACCCAAGGAAATCTAGGTGACTTAAAAAAATAATTTTCCCATTAATTTATTTATTTTTAGCTATGTTACATTTCTGGTAAGAGAGTAAGAGAGTTAACTCATTGGAATAAACTTGTCAGTATGTTGCTGAGATGCAAAGTCAACTAAAAGGCACGTTAATTGTTCTCCACATCCACATGGGTATTCGCAGGGCTGTCCAGTTTCTTGCCATTTCCCAAAAACTTCAGCTACTTTAAATTGGCAGTAGATGGGAATCTGGCTGTGTAAGCTACCCTGTGATAAGTTGTTGTCCCATCCAGGGTGTATCTTGTCTTATGATCAGGGTTTCTAGGAATGCTTTTCTTACAAAATACAAATATGGGCTGTGTAGGGCTGGGTGATAATCTCTTAATTTTTTTTTTCAACTTGCACTTTATTTACGCCTGAGGCATGCAATACAATAAACACACTTGCTGCTCAGTAGCTACTCGCTACACATTCTCCTTGATACTTTCTCCTAAGGCGCCTTAAAAAAAAGAAAGGTTTTGAACACCGGAAGACTTTTCTAAAGAAAATACCTTTGTAATTTCTAAAGGAATAAAAATACAGCAGTTTTCATTTACTTAGTGGTTTTGTTTGTTTATTAAGCCAGCAAGGAAACTCTTGAGGCATGACACGTTTCATGTACAGTGCTGTATAGATAGGGCGGGGCTACCTCAGTAAAAATGTATGGTTTGGTAGCTTTGGTATCTAAGGTCAATTTTATTTAGCATCTGAATGAACCCATTTATTTTCCTCATTGTATATTTGGGCACTAAAGAGTCCCTGAGATGGTATGTTGTATACTACAGGGGAACATAAAGAGCAAACATAATATTTTTATTTTTCATAAATAAAATTTTTTTGTTTTGTTTTTTTAATGTTAAACCATGACTAAAGCAGGTTAGGTAAACTCTGCATGCTACACTAGCAGAGCATTGGCATGCTGTGTAACAGTATCTTTTGAAACTCATTCAGAGTTTTGGTGTATACTACATAGGAACATAAGAAATGCACGCTAAAACGAGATGCTTCATTTTTCAATAAAAACAAAGCATAACTGTTCATGCCACCTGTTTTGACCCCAATTTCTAGGATTTTAGAATGAGTGACTGTAGCAAACCATGCAAGTTTGTCAGATGTTGTGATTCGTCCATTGTCCTTTCAGGATATTGTCTATCATTCATTCAACATATTTTCTTATTTCTGATTGGGGGAAAGCCATCAAATAATTCTTGGTATTGCATCATTGTCATGGGATTACTGAATTATTGCATCAATGCCATCAGACAGTTGACTGCTTATTGCACAACTGGTAAATATGCCAGTGGTTTTCTTCATAGATATCATATAAGGTGGATCAGCTATGCCCCGCAGCAGACTATGAAAGCACTGTGGTACTGAGCTGTAAATTTCATTTAATTTTCACAATATTTATACTGTTGTAGTCCTCTACCTAAATCTCAATGCTAACATAGTTATGTGACTGTCTGCTGTATTGTTAAGAAAAGGACACATTAAAATACTTTAATTTACTTTATTCACTTAATTCAAATACATACAGATAACATGACTATTGCATCAGATCTCCTTTCTCTTTGTTTTGTATAGCTGTCTCAGCTGGGGAGCCTACCCTCTTCCAATGTACCAAGCTCCACCATGTGGCAAGAATAATCATCACGTACCTCACATTGTACTTGGATTCTAGAATTCAGATTTTGTATGATACCGAGAATTATTCAGTTTCTGAAGGTGTTATCCGGATAAAACTCTCTTGACCAAATAATTCTCAATCAGATTGCTCCGCAAGCCAATCAGATTATTCTGTTACTGTGTAGTACTCCCAACTTCCAATTCCCAAAAAACTGTGAAATGTAAATAAAAACCAGAATGCAGTGATTTGCAAATCTCATGAACCCATAGTTTCTGAATAGAAGAGCATAGAAAACACTTTGAAAGTAAGACATTTTACTATTTCATGAAAATATTAGCTAATTTTGAATATGATGGCAGCAACACACCACCAAATAAGTTGTGACGGGCAACAAAAGACTGGAAGAGTAAGTGGTACTAAAATATCACAACTTATTTGCTGAATTGGCAAGAGGTCAATAATATGATTGGGTATAAAAAGAGCATCTGTGCAGAGGTTCACCAATCTGCAAAAGAATACATCTACAAATTGTGGAACAATTTCAGAATAATGTTCCTCAGTATTAAATTATGAAGACCATCTACACTACCAGCAGTAAATTATAAAAATCTGGAGAAATCTCTGTACGCAAGGAATAAGGCCGATAGTCAATATTGGATGCCTGTGATCTTTGGGCCCTCAGGTAGCACTGCTTTAAAAACAGGCATGATTCTTTCATGGAAATCACTGCATGGGCTCGGGAAAACTTCCAGAAATCGCCTGTGAGCACAGTTTAGGCTTTTTTGAGCTGAGTGCTAACCTTTCTTCTTTAGTCTGAAGGATGTGGCGTACATGTTTTCCAACAAGAATTTCACATTTTAATTTGTCTGACCACAGGACAATTTCCTACTTTGTCTCAGTCCATTTTACATGGGTATTGGCCGGGGGAAGACGGCAGCATGTCTGGATCATGTTTGCATATGGCTTCTTCGCATGATCGAGCTTTTACCCATATTTGGGGGTGGCACTGTGAATTGTTTAGGTATTGGGGTAGTATATACTAACTTACATGATAACGTTTTATAGGACCAATAAACTGCATTTGCTAAACTTACTAAACTAATAAATGCCTTTGTGCTGATGAAGCAAGAGCAGAAATGCAATGACTTTTGCTCCATCCAGCTGGCAGAGGTACGGACTACAGTAGATTGTTGCTGAAACAACATCTGTGAGAATGAAGAAATTTAGTCTTCTTTTTTTTTTGGCCTTCTTTTTCCCTGTACCTCCCTAAGGCATTGACATTATAGCAACAGGTTGTCTGCTGTGAACAGTTCTGTTGCTGAATGGAAGAAATGTTGAAGTCCCTGTGGTTTTATACCCACAATTCCCCACTGTTTAGCTAAGGGATTGGACAAAAGTACATTACTAAGTTACTTTTGTTATTTTACTCTTTGGGGGAAAGTAATACTAAAGTAACAGTGTTATACAGTAATGTTTGCTAGTGGGGGTTGTGGTAAACAGGTGTTCTAAATAGGACTCCGTATGCATGGTTACACATAGAACCTTTAAAGGCTCTTATTGGGGGAGCCGTCAGGATGCTAGGTTTAATTTTCTTTTCCCCCTAAAAACTGTAAGCTGAGGTTCATGTCCAAGTATGTAGAACGAACTCAAGAACTTAAGAATTGTCATCTTGTTCCTGTGGGAAGATCCTAATAGGTTCTATGTAGAACAATACAATAGATTTCTCTAAACGATGCTTCCAAGTAAAACCCTCTTAGTAAGCAAATAATCCCTTATTATTCAAAGAACCATGGTTTGTCCCATTTGCCGGAATAGGATGCATTTAAAACCAAGTGTATGAGCTATTTCAAGGACGTCTGTGAATGCTAGATTTTAGAAGCAGTGGGGTCTGTCGGGTCCAGAGGTCAAAGGTTGACTTAGTGTAAAAGTCTGCGGCCAGAGGTTTGGGGAAGGCCACTTAGCGAAAAGGATATTTAGATCAGCATTTTTAGAGTGGGAGCAAAGAAAGCAAGTGGTACTTATGCAGTTAGTCGACTCCACAGTTGTTTATTTCATGTGGGAATCATAAGTACAGGACATCGCGGACATCACAGACATCGCAGACATCTACTAGGATTGCAAAATGCCTGTTTAGGACTTTCAGTGATTTTGGCAGCTTGAGCTGTACTTGTAAAAATTCACGTTTCATTTATTTCAGATAGCTAATACAACAGCTTAACAGCATGCTCAATTAATTCATGCTGAGAGCTTTGAAAGTTTAAGGAAATGGGAAAATCCACTTGTACTGAAAGATAAGACTTATAGCATGAGTAAAATGGTTATTTACTCAAATGATCCTACCTAAGAATCTGGATATATCATAGCAAATTTAGCTGGAGCTCAAACCAGATTCATAATTATGTGCAATATTTACTCTACTTAGATTTGGCTCTGGGGAAGTCCCACAGTGTAGTGGGATCTATTAGCAAAAATAAAATGCAGTATTGGTTATTATTTTTCATTAGTGTATAATTACTTGTAACAACAAATATTGTTTTCATACACTTAGAACAAGCACTTTATAACTACATAGGGAGCGAGTCTTTGTTCATGGAGCTGCCAATGTTCATTCAATAGTAGCCCAGAACAGAAACATTTCCAGAGATTGCCATCTGTGTTTCATGTTTTTATAAGATAAGAGATCTTTATTGTCAAATGTTGCATGAACAATGAAAATCAGTTTAGCAGCTCTGTGTAACAGCAATTATAAAAAAGTACACAAAAGACAACTAAGGTAACTACACTAAGCTATATATGCATATATCTACATACCCATATATACCCATACCCATATGTACACATATATACATATATACATAATATATCATGTATATGCAACACATATACATCTATCCACATATTTACACATTTGGAGACATACACAGAAGGGTGCCTGATATGTCAAAGGTGCATAGTATACACAGGGTGAGAGGTAGAGCTTTTTAATCATAAGGTGCATGATGCTAAAATGTTATATGATGTTCAAGACCTGCTCTAAACATGAGTATTACAGGTAAACATGAGTATAAGTAGCAGCTTGAATCTGGAAGGAAACACCAAAAGAAACAAAGACTAAAAAGAAAGAAGAGAAATCAGTGTTTGCTGTGCATGTGCAGGATAACAAGTTAAAGAACCCAAATTTTGAAAGGAAAAAAAAAACCTTGTACTTATTATATATACACATGAAAACAGAGCATTAATCAGTATTTGGAAGTATCCTTGAACTGAATGGAAGCTTTAGTTTATTACTCATGGGAAAAACCTAACGTTTTTATTTAGAATTGCCCATCCAAAGAATCCCTGAGGAAACTTTTTTAATCTTAAGAGCATAACCATATGCCATTGTGTAGTTACTCAACCAATTAAAAACATTCAGCAAAAAGTGATCATTTCTCAAGGGGAAGTCTTAAAGATTCCCCGCAGAACCCTGCATCACATCAGAGTGTTCAGAAAACGTTTCACACAGAACTGGTTATCATCAAGAGAATGCTTGAGGATTTTTAAAAAAAAAAAATTTCCATCATAATAAAGATCTTGTAGTTTGGTGACTAATCTAAAGTCCTACATGTCTGAATTCTTTAACTAGGACCTCTTTTGATAGCTTTGCATTAAGAACCCTTAAAGTTTCCATGTAAACGCCAGAGGGTTTGACATAAAGTGGAACTGGTAACCATCTAGAGAACCCTTTAGGAATCCTTTCATTTTTCTTAGAGCATGACTAACACGCAAATCGTGATTTTAATTGAGTTACTGCCCATTAAAGTCCTTGGTGAAGAAGAAGATGGCCAGTGAGTCATGTGTTCAGATAGCCAGGGGAAGTTCATTCCACCACCTGCATGATTTGTACAGAAACCCCCTTTTACTAGGCGTATAACCATAAGATCATGTATTTAGTCATTTACTCTTGAAAAGAAAACATTTTAAAAGGTAATTATCAGCAACTAAAGCAAGAGCAAAATTCCACAATCAAGTAATGATGCTTTAATGACAGAAAAAAAAACCTACTACACAGCTGCCTTCTTATAAAGCAACCTAGCATTAGGAAGTGGTTTGTTTTTATATGCGCAGTACTAAGAATTTTGTAGTTATATGACCGCTACAGGATCTGATTTTTACTGTGAAATTTCCTTTTGAGATTCTCTTTTTCTCCCCCAGTCCCCAGATTGGCAGCCAAATCCCTACTGACGCTGGCTCGGAGTTCAGCCTTTATTTTAGACTCTTTCATAAAACCACACTCTTCCTTTGTAGTTTGTATACCAAATGCCTTCTCACATCTCTTCTGTGACTATGGTTTCCCGCACCCATCCATCTGCACAAGATTTTCAACGACCACTAAAGACAACCGCAAACCGATACAGGATACATTTACATTTCTGCAAGAAATGTTGATTTCTGCCTAAATGTGACATCAACACATCATTTGTCATATGAAGAAATGGGTCTCCATCAAACACACACAATTTTTTATTTGTATTTTTTTGCAGTTCCCCCTTCTGCCGCATGAATATATAAAGGATTTTAATCTGGTTGCCTGAATTCCTTCTGTTGTGCCTGTTCCCACATGAATACCTTGAAGATTTTCACTTTGCAAAAACTAGCCAGGGGACAGCATGGTGGTGTAGCGGTTAGCATGTCCACCTCACAGCAAGAAGGTCCTGGGTTAGAGTCTCGGGTTCGGGTAGGGCGTGTCTGTGTGAGTCTGCATGTTCTCGCCATGCTTGCATGGGTTTCCTCTGAGTACTCCAGTTTCCTCTCACAGTCGAAAGACATGCACTTTAGTCTAAATGGCTGGTTCCAAATTGCCCCTATCTGTGAGTATGAATGTTTCTGCGATGGACTGGTGAGGTGTTCAGGGTATACCCCGCCTTCACCCAGAGTTGACTGAAAGAGGCTCCGGTTTCCCGTGACCCTGAAGTGGTTTGGCCAGTGAATGAAAAAGAAGCCTGGGACTTTCACATGGTTCTGTGGAGAGTTTTATCTGGCTTCTGTAGATTTGCACCTAAGAATTGCTGCGTGCCACACCAGTGAATGGCTGACGTAATGGGCGGATGCAGATACATGTATGAAAGGGTTTACTTACACACCAGGCAGAGGTATCCATAATCACCATCCAAGTTTATTATCACGGAGGCACAGGTCAAATAAATGTGCAAGCAGAACATCAGAGACTATGCAAACTCGCATTCGAAGAACAAGAAAAGGCAACAACCCAGGCTAGGCAGAGATCAGGAAACCAAAGAACAGAACGAGTAATACACAGGAAAACGCACACAGGAATCAAGGCGTGGCAGTGTACCAAACGCTAAGGATACATACAATTCTTCAAGCCGTGTACTGCTCCATGCGTGTATTTATATGCGTCCTCCATTAAATGGTTGATGGATTACATGTGGGCATGCACTCTGCTCGCCGAATATCTTGGGGTGTGTTGTAGGTGTGTTGTAGTTTTTTCCAACTTAGCAACTCAGAGGTTGAAAAGTAGAAACCTTGACACTGCTGTAATCGTAACTAATCTCCGGATCTCATCCCAGGACTATTTGTAATACATGTTCAACGATGGGATTTGGTGGTATTTTTATTAACAAATATTGCTTATCACACTATGGTGAGGTGATCCGAATAAAATCTAGGCAGAATTCTATAACAAGATGTATGAAAATATGCATTCTGCATGTCCGGTTATATGCAGAAGATCTAATGAAAATTGTTTTAGCTAAGTATCAAAATCTGGACTAGTGCAGAGAAGCAGAAACAGCCCTAGCTGCAGGAGTGGAGAAACAACAAACTCGTATTAAATGCGTCAAAAAGTCACCTTATGCATTCTAATAAAATGGGCTTTTTCCCAAAAACTGTCATGTAAAGCCAGCTTTAGGACTTTCTGTCTTCATGTTTTACACATATGTGCAGTAAAGAAGTGCAGTCTCACTATACACCATCACCCAAAAGTGGACTGGTTCTTCTTTGAGCATGGTTCCTCTCAAGGCTTCTTTCTACTTGTAATTTCACCATTTGAGGCGTGCCTTTATTCCACCTTGCTGTTCTGCACGAAAGGTCTGGACATGGAATAGGGGGTCACTTAGTTTCACCTCTGAGCCGGACTGATTGATGGTAACAGATCAGGAATTAATGTATGTGTCTGTGGAGTTGCAGGGCAGGGATGTGATGTTTTTGACATTTCTTTTTCCTGAAACCAGCTCAAATTCAAATGTCTCCATCTATGTTCCCGTCTTGTTTAATTTCTCCTTATAAACACACTGTTCACATTTAAAGAGTGTAAATGTGCACAGCTAGCATAACACTACAGCAATGACTTCATCACTGTTACTGTTCTGAAAGCAACACCGACATGTTTGAAGAATTCGTATTTCTGACATGTAGTATGTTATTCCTGCTCTAGACACCGATCGGTTGTGTTACACGTCATGCCTCTGGCTCTATAATTCCAACATGCTATATAAAAACACACACTGCCACTGCATATTGAGGGGTCTTCTTTACAGTAATATTGCAGGATTCCAGTGGGAAAAGAGCTACTACTGGTTTCTTCCCTTCAGCTGAATCGGTTGCCTTTCATTAACATTAATCTAAATCTACATCCATATTTATGTAAATTGTTCAGCATACCTTGTGAATAAAACTGAATTGAATTAAAGGAGCTGTCTTTCTAAACAGGACGGAGCAAAATCCCTGACCTCAGCGGAAGCTCCAGATGCTGATAAAAGACCAAAGGAAAGGAAATGTTGTCCTATTACGTGTTCTTATCAAAGGGACTGAGGGGATCTCCATAGGCAGTATGCTACAGGACAACAGTATGTTAATAATCTTCCTCCTCCCTCTCTGATCTCGACCAGAGACATGAGGTAGAATGCTTTCATTTAATTATTATTATTATTTTTTTTAAAAGCTTCAACCCAAAGTGTCTAGGATTAACTTTTTGCAGCCAGGTTCAACCGTTTTGCTGAGGCGTTCTCGGGTGCTTTGGTTGCCACCTGAGAGCGTTTGCTGTTTTCACCTGCCTAAACAAATTATGCCAAGTTAACAAACACATCAAGGCTGACTTCAAACAGTCTAAACGCTGCATACGTGAAAGCACTTAAGAGTTCACACCACATTCTTTTTAATGTTTCTGCCAAATGGAAATGAGTGAAACAGAATCGCTAATCTTCGAGCTCAGAGGTGCTGTTTGCCCCTTAGACACTCACTCTAATCTGGTTTCTGTCCCTATATTATACACCCTGTAATTTTGTTATTCTTAGGCCCAAATTGGGAAGGATTGGATGAACACAGCACAACAAAGCAGGTGTAATACGAGGCCAGCTGTTTGAATTCTTTCTAAAGGGCCGTTTTGCTACTCGGATATTTCTGGCTCGCTGTAAAGTTGCAACGCTTATAGTAAAGCAGGCTGTTATTGCATTCATTTACCAGCTCTTCATTCAGAAAATAATCTAAGTACATCCTTTTCGTCATGTCAGACAAAGGAAGCAGGGTTTTAGATCTGAACACAACTTACGGACTTGCAGCTTTCTTGGGAATTAGTTGAGTTTTCCCATTTGGTCCCTTCCTTGCCAAGTACTAATAGCAGAGTCATCAACTCCCCAGCCCCTGTTTGCAGGAGATAAAGAATCCAAGCTACTTAGGATTTGAGGAAGAGGGTTCAGTGTGTTGTACCATCAAGAGATATTCGCCACTGCTGAGGAGGTTATGTTTTTGTCACCATTAGTTTGTATGTTAGCAACTTTATGTTACACGAACAGTTATGAGCAGATTTTGAGTGGGGTTTTTTTTGTTTGTTTGTTTCTTTGTTTGTTTGTTTTTGGGTTTTTTTGGAGCACTAGAATTTATTTTTAAATAAAATGTATTTATTTATTTATTTGTTTGTTTGTTTGTTTGTTTGTTTGTTTGTTTATTTATTTATTGATTGAGTGTCATTACAGCAGGCCTATTAGGGGGTGTTGTGTACTTTAATCCCCCCCCCCCCAGCTTGGTGGAGGTTTGCACTCCAGGAGCT
The DNA here is from genome assembly GCA_030014195.1 of Neosilurus mollespiculum. Taxonomy (NCBI): domain Eukaryota; kingdom Metazoa; phylum Chordata; class Actinopteri; order Siluriformes; family Plotosidae; genus Neosilurus; species Neosilurus mollespiculum. Next base: position 17,179,728 of record JAQMYF010000023.1, on the reverse strand, counting down.
ATGAGTTTAACACTGATTCACAGAACCTCACTTGTATGTTATATCCCCTCCTGATTTTGACTTTAAAGTTGGGTAAATCATCAAATGGTATCCAGCACCTAGTCTCAGATTTCCCTTAAATATATATATATTCATGATGGGCTTCTACTTCGCCCGGATTGGCGTTACCGGGGCCCCACCCTGGAGCCAGGCCTGGGGTTGGGCCTCGCAGGCGAGCGCCTGGTGGCCGGGTCTTTGCCCACGGGACCCGGCCGGGCTCAGCCCGAATCGGCGCCGTGGGCCCGCCTTGCAGTAGGCTCACCACCCGCATGAAGGTCCATGAGGGGCTGGTGCAATGTGGTTTGGGTAGCAGTCGTGGTGGGGGGCCTCGGCGACTCAAACCCGGGA
>JAQMYF010000023.1:17151304-17164668 GCA_030014195.1 Neosilurus mollespiculum | reverse complement strand
TTTTTCTGAGTTTGTGATCTTTGGGGAAGTGCTTGTCTATTATAGTGAGGAATTTGTGTCCGATGTTGGTGCTTACGCTTTTGCTGAAAGGAGGATTGTACCAGATGATGTTGTTGCGCTGTCGGTTTTTGGGTTTTGAGCTGGCATATATATATATATATATATAAACTGACACTCAGTTAATGAGGTTCTGGAGCTATTAATAGTTCACAAAAGCACATGAACAAATACACACACAACCTAAAACAGGCAGCCAAAACAAACACCCGCACATACAGTCAATACAGATCAATTCAGATTCCAAAATAATTTACAGATTAAAAAAACAAAAGTTGTGATCGCAGGAACTTTCATGCTGTTGGAAAACCCTCAATCAGTTCAGATTGCAACCAGTTGCCATTAAAAGCCACATCATTAAATGAATGGAATCAGCCTGTTTGTAGTTAGTGTCATGTGATCCCAATCCATGCACACATGTTCCCAGGATTAATTAGAGAACATACCTAAACAAACACCACCATGAAGTCCAAGGTGCTATCAAAATCCATCCAGGACAAAGTTCTGGAAACGTATCACTCAGCATTTGGTTGTAATTAAACATATCCTGAACTTTAAACACCTCACAGAACACAGTTCTCAGTGCCGGGGAGAGCAAGGGCTATCTCAAGGGTACCTGAGGCTTGTAGATACCCATTCTTAGCATAGTCTTTTTGCTAGCTTTCCAAAATACGGATTTGGACACATGGTTACATCAGAGTGTCTCATGGACTAAAAAGAACAGCCTTCCACCTTGACACTGCCTTACACTCCAGTTGGTCTCGTCTCGCCTATGGATAAACATCAGACAAAAATCCCAGGGTTTATGGGCTTGAAATATCCCAGATGAGGTGCGATCAAGCCCCAAAAGTGCCAATAGAAAAGATGATGGCTCGCCCTCGCCCACTCGGCTCTGGCACAATGGTGGGAAAGCATTGATTGAAATCCAACAAATGTCAGATTGAATGATTGGCATTAATGTTCTTGATCCAACCCAGAGGTTAAGGGTGATACTTAGTGATGCTACCACCACTGATGATTTCCAAACAAGGCCAAACAAATTAGTTCTATGCATTCGCTGAGATGCCTTTTGGTAAGATCCTAACAGGATAATTATGTGTGTATATATAGAATAAAATGCTATGTGCACAGCTAGGATATAGGAGACTGAACATGGTCTTGCAGATTTTAGCTAGAGTCAGAGAAACACTGTCATCAAGTCATGAAGCACGCTGACACATTTCAAGTTAGACATGACCTGCCAGAGCAAACTGGTGGAGCCTGAAATGTTGAGCAAATACAGGCTTTCTGTCCAGACAATAATACAGCACTGTTCGCCTCCTGGGAAAAACCCTTTTACTTTGAAAGCTTTAACTCTTGAATAGCAAAAAAAATAAACAACAACAAAAATAAATAAATAAACAAACACAAAAATAAAAAGATATGGTGATTCTTGTGCTCTAAACTTTGAACAGTTTCTGCAGAATTTTATAGCGCCCACTTTTACAACCATGAGTCAGTCGCTATGTACAACGTCAAGTCAAATGCATCACCGATCCTTTAACTCGAGAATCAAAAACATCTTGTGTGGCTCATAACTCCGACGCAATCCATTTGTTGCTAGTTAGAAATAATAAATGTTGAGAGCGTGCTCAAACAAAGAGCGGATGTTAGGCTGCGAGTCAGGAACGTCCCATCAAAGATGGCAACCTTGAAAATTAAGAGAGAAAGACACCACAAAAGGCGAATCACCGCTTTCACACGCCAGCTCTGTATTTGATTTCATAATAACAGGTGTTAATTAGTCCCATCTTTTTGTCTCACGAACGTCAACGTTAACAAGCAAACTTTGAAACATCTATGGAGCATTAGGAGTTCATCGACTGCTGAGGAAATGATTAACATTCTCTGTTTGTGTTGTCTCTTATGTGTGGAACCAGTTGTGGACAAGAGGCTTTTGTTCATTTACTAACCAGAATGTGACATGAGAACCATCTGAGAACAAAGGAATGTAGTACAGTTCAAATATAAAATAAATAAATAAATAAATAAATAACATATTTCTGGACAGCATTACTCCACGCCAGGCAAAGCTGATTGGGTTATGAACGAACAAGTCTTCTTGTCAGGATGTAAAATAATGTACAAGGATAATGAGCAAGTAATAGAGATGCAGAGGGCGAGCGAGATACTGGTTATTAAAACAACAAAGGCCTATCCGAATAAACGGATGTTCTGGTGAAAGCTTGGCAGCAGGTCCCAGCGTTGGTGGTTTGGAAGCTAGAGCTGTTATTAATTCTTCCTTCCTGTCCCCACTTCACTCACATTGTAAGTGCTGATGATCCCGCTGAATGCTCAGAGGCGGATTTTTAGGTAGAGCTGAAAGTTTCACAGCGGTAGTGCGTGCTCATGGGGAAATCAAACGGCCTCCTTTACACAGGAGCTGCTGCTGGTGTGGATCAAAAGCAGCAGATGTTCTTCTTCTCTTTTATTATGTTCTTGTTTGTGGTCAAATGCAGGTCGAGCGGATCGGCAGAACAAATATTGCAAACAGGCGCAGAGGAGACATTAGGTCATGTATTGCTGTTCCCTACTCCCTCCTGGACTCGGCTGCCTTTCCATTCCTCTCTCTACTCCTGTCCACCTCTCTTTCACTCCTTCTTTCCAAGAGTGCACGCTGGAAATCTCATCAGCATTGTTTTGCAGATATCGGGGGAGAAAAGTGAGCCACTTTCACAGAAGATATTTCAAAATGTGAATAATTCATGTTTCAGGGGTAGAAAATTCAACAGGTTTATAAAACGTACAATTGATGATAAATATTTTCTGTGATATTCCCATGTATTGAGCTTTTTGTGGGAGGCGTCTCTGGTGTCTGTGCTTAGTAACAGTCATTAGTAACAGTAGCAGGTAACAGTATTAGTCATTAGATGCACTTATACAGAGCGACTTTTTTTTTAATACAACTGAGTAATTGAGGGTTAAGAGCCTTGCTCAAGGGACCAACCTCTGGATCAGTAAGTCAGAGTCTTAACCACTAAACCACTACTAAACATATTAGTCCTAAGTATCAGTAAGTCATAACAAGTGTCAGTAACATTCATAAGTAAGAGAAGCAGTCATCAACAGTATCAGCAGTTAGAAGTAATCGTCATAACAAGTAACAGTCTTTTTTTTTCCTTTCTCGTTTTCCCCCATTTTCTTCCCTAATTTAGCCATATCCAATTCCCATCCGTCAAGTATTTCCCTCCCTATCACACGACCACCACCAACCAGGGAGGACATGAGATGCTGTGAATGCGTATTTTACACTCGGAGGCGATTAGCGTTATCTGCCTCCTCGTATGAACGATCTCACAGACGCGCATGACTGGCTGGTGATCGCCGTGAGTGACAGGGAAGTGAGTGCATGCCATTCTGTGAGAGCTTGGCCGATGGCTGAGGCATCAACCTGGATTCGAACCACTGATCTCCAGGTTGATAGTTGCGCACCTTGTCGATGCGCCACTCGGGAGCCCTAACAGTAACAGTCTTAACAAGTAGCGGTCATAGCAGTAACTGTCATCATAAGTAGCAGTCATAACATCCATTAAAATGACCTGATGAAGTGGGGATGTTATCACATGTTACTGATCTTGAACAGTACTTTTCATTTACTTCATACAAGCAAAGATTTTTCAGACAAGCAATTAAAATTCAAGTGGAAAAAGAATTTTCAAAAATTCCATTTTACCTCGGAATAATTGCAGAGACATCCTTAAACATTTGCTTGAGTATTATTTTGACACCGTAGCCACACTTCCCCTTATTAAATAACTTTTGTGTTTCCATCATGACTTCATCTTCCATCTTCTCTAAAAGTTTTATTGCATCACAGTTATTGGATGTACACATAGGATTGGGATCCATTATAACCCTGAGCAGGATAACTATAATTAATGATTGGAGTTAATGATGGATTAATTATATGCAGATTACCACTAATATTCAGAGACTGGAGAAAAAAATTGAGCCCTGTGATGGTCTGGTGAGCTGTTCAGGGTGTACACCACTTTCACCCATTGTCGGTTAAGCCCTGGGACCCTAGTAGGATTATCTGGTCCGGCAAAATAAGTGTGAGTGAGTGAGTGGAGAAAAATTTGGTGGTGTTCATGCTCAGCGGCAAGAGCTGACCTCACACTGCAGCTGCATTGCATGAATGGGAGCCCAAGAGGAAGAAAGGCTATAGAGAGCATCTCTGCTAAACACACACACTTCACACGCACCTTCAAAGTCCAGTAAACTCAGCAGGGAGGTAAGCCACAAACAAAAACATGCTCTGGCATTCACACACGTGTGCAGGACGGCAGGAAAGTGCCTGTGCACCAAAACTTCAGGGTTGTTGAGTCTGTGAAAAGCTATTACATCATTGTTATCAAAAGTAGAGTAAAGCAGGAGGGAGAGGATGGTGTGTGTGTGTGTGTGTGTGTGTGTGTGTGTGTGTGTGTGTGTGTGGTTAGCCATTAGCAGGGCACCCCTGGTGTGAGATGTTTAGCATGAGAAAGTCATGCTGATACGACAAAGCTAAAACGCTCCCTGCGGCTTGGAGCAAGGTAAGACACAGGAGAGCTCGCAACACGACTGAACGATGGGAAAATGAAAGAGAGCTGTCTGTTAATCCTAACACGCTCTAGTAAATCTGTGAGAAAAGTGAGCAGGACTGCAGCGAGAGAGAGAGAGATCTAATGAGCTCTGCCTTGACTCAGGGTTCTGTGAGTGCCTGAATTAATGTATGTTTTAAGAGTCCTGGTCAGAATTAAGGTGACATGGAAATGATGCAGCGTGAGCACTCAGCACGCAATGCTGTTAATGTCTTTCAACACCTTCTGAACAGACCTGGCTTCAGAAATTACGGTGTATGAGAGGAAGTGCTATGAATGTGCTGAGCTAGAATGATTGCACATTATATGTATAAATCCGCCGTAATATTAAAACATTATTGTTTCGATACACTGATGTTGAAGTGAATAACATTTGATTTTCTCATAACTGTAGCACGTACCAAAGAGTGGGACGTCAGTTCTTGAAGTTGGAGGCAGAAAAAATGAGCAGGTGTAAAGAGTCACTTTTACAAGGGCTACAATCTGATGGCTAAATTACTGGATCTCCAAAGCAGCAGGTCTTGTGGGGTGTTCCTGGTATGCAGTGGTAAGCATCTACTGAAGGTGGTCCGAGGAAGGTCAGCCAGTGAACTGGCAAGGTAGCATGTGTGCCCTTAACTCATTGACGTGGGAAGGCTAGCAGAAGCTAATGCATCTGGTCTGATCCCACATAAGAGCAAACTATTAATGCTGGCTATGATAGAAATGATTTGGAAATTGTAAAGACCCGGTCCCTCACCAGCTCATTTTTTTTCCATTCTACAGCCATACACATACCCATTTACACTGACAGTATGATTCTTACCAATCGTGCAGTGAGCTTGCGATAGTGAAGCTACTACTCATCATTCACACATTCCAACACTAGTGCTAAAGAGACATAAATCCCACCGAACATCAGTGAGTATGAGTTAGTAAAATCAGGGATAATGGTTTTACTGCATGTGATAGCAGAAATATATTGCAAGATGTCAACATATAAACACACAATCTCAGTCTGTATGTTGGAACTGGAATGTCCCCACAAGGATAGGAAGAGCTGAGAGTTTTGACCTTGTGGGGACATTAGGGTGGTCCCCATGAAGAGATGGTATCTTTGCCACTAGAAGAAATACTGAGCCTCAGTGATTTTCACACTCTACCCATCGCTGCACAGCAGAGATTCTGTGATAAAATAGCTTTGTGAGATGGAATAGATCCTTTCAGACTTCAGAAGAGAGAAGGACAAAATCAAGCCATGGTCACGTGAACAGATAGCTGCAGGAATAACTTTCAGGGTAAGGTCTGCACATGGATATTAAGACTAGTGTGAATATGATTTCTAACCATAACCATTAAAACAGAATATGTTTATATCCAACATTGTGACAGATATATTGGCTGGTTTTCACCTTTTTAAAGTCCTGCTTGGACTGGTTTTAGGGTTCAGGTTACAATAAGGTTAGTGTAAGGGTTGGGGTTGGGAATTTATTTGTGGTTAAGATTAAGCTAGAGAATGGATGTCCAACCCTGCTCCCTACCTTCCTGAAGACTATGCACACCTGACCATCTGATTATTGCCTTAAGAAGTTCCTGATCAACTAAAAAGAGGTGTGTAAGATATCGGTTGGATATAAAACTTGCAAGAAGGTATCTCTCCAGGAACAGGGTTGGAGACTTCCAGGGGTGGGCTAGAGAATGCATGATATCAGTGAAATACAAGATTAAGTGTTTAAAGTTGAAGTTGCACAAGTACAGGGTTTCCTCTGAAAAAGTGTTATGATAGCTTTGCTCAGTACATCGGTCTCCTGTCAGCTGTCTCATAGTGTGCGCACGCAAGCACACACACACACACACACACACACACACACACACACACACACACACACACACACACACAGTATGGTCTGATAACCCCAAAATCCTGGGAATGTCCTTTAATGAAAACACTCTTTTGCTTGAAACTGTGATAAGTACCACCAGGGATGGGATCGAAGACATCATTTTCTTTCTCACACACTATCTCATTGTCTCTCGGCCATCATTTATTCTCTGTCCTCCTATTTCCCCTCTCATCTTTCCCCTGCTCTCTCTCTCTCTCTCTCTCTCTCTCTCTCAGTGAAGGAGGATGATGGATCCCGCAGCAGTGTATGCCAGTACATACTAGTGTCTGTTATCTGACCAAGATGCAATGGGGAGAGATATATTTAAAACACACACACACACACACACAGTCGTGAACTTTTATCTTTATGGGGACATTCATTGACATAATGCATTACCTATCCCCGCACTCTAACCTCAACCATCACAACCAAATGTCGAACCCCAACCTTTTCTCTAACATTAACCTAAAATAAATTTTACCCTTAAACCAACTCTTAACCCTCAGACATCTCTGAAAAAGTGAGAAGCAGCCAAAATGTTCTCACTCTGTTGGTTAAAAATGTATTCTGGTCCTCAATATGTAGCAAGTACACACACACACACACACACACACACACTCATTCACTCTCACTAGAGGACGGCTGCATTCCTTCACTCTCCAGTTTCTCCCACTATAAAACACACACTGCTATCTCTCCTAGCAGTGCAGCTGTGAGGTCGAGAGGAAGGGAGGCCTAGTGTGGACAGTTTCCACAGGACGCATTCAAATGCAAAGTTGAGCAAAGAGCAGTGCGCAAGGGATTGGATGGATGGACAGACAGACAGATATTTCATTCATTCGTTCAAAAACCTATCGTCATACTCAGACCTGGGGCAAATTGGAACAGTCAGTTAGCCTACAGTGCATGACTTTAGGCTGTGGGAGGAAACCCACGCAATCACCAGCAGAGCATGCAATCTTTACACAGAAACACCTGGGACTCAAACCCATGACCTTCTTTGCCCTGAGGCGGACGTGATAACCTCTACGCCATCGTGCTGACATAATTGGTAATACTATACTTAATTTATCCTACACATTGATAAGAATGAATTGCCTTTCAGCATCACACAACAGCAGCACAGTGATGAGATGAAGTGTCAACCTCTTAAAATGCAACCTGCTGCTGATTTTTACATTCTATTTATTTATTTATTTCACCAAAGAGAGGAAGCAATGTGGTAAAGTGCTGTGAAGGACTTGTGGACATTCCAAGCAGCTTAGCATTAAACCCCAGAGACTGAGTGCTCCAGCACTTTTAGTAGCTTTTAGCACACAGGGCTAAAGACATCACACATCCAGAAGTCTCTGACTCAGGGTCAATCAGAGATGACCTTTGACCTCTGGTGAAGAGCAAAGGAAATGTTACTCGCTAATTGTCTGGTTGTGTTTGTGTTGCTGGAAATTCCAGAGTCTCAGAGAGCAAGGTTAAAAATGAGTCGAGGAGCGATGAATGTGATCTATTGCAGTAATCAACAATTATCAGCTGTGTTGCGATACTCGCTGTCATGCCACGCAGTTATGGTCAAGACAGCAAAGTAGATTTGATATTGATTTCCACTGAAAATGAAGGACTGCAGTGTTTTAATTGATGAATGATGCATCACATTTTATAAATTAATGATGCAGAAAGTTCGCAGAACAAGCAAGTTGCTGTTATTACTTACTCTGTTTTATAGCAGCGGTAATAAAGAGTGACTGTGTTTACAGCTCTTTTCAAAGTTCTGACATTTACAAAATACTATGCAAACATCTTTTTACAGATGATGTTAATGCTGTGTTCATGACGTTAAAATGAGAAAATTGCAAGCTCTAAGAAAAAAACGTTTGAACTTTGAACATATAGTTAAGTCAGTTTTATTTATTTATTTGTTTGTTTGTTTGTTTGTTTGTTTATTTATTTATGTATGGACGCATGCATGCCAAGAAACTTGTGTGGATGTTCAGGTCCAGACATTGGCATGCCATGATGCACTACTGTGCCACCCCGACCCTGTCTTTGTTTATGTGACCATCCCAGTCACTGATCTGTTACTATTACTAGGAGCGGTGTGTAAAACTAAATAAATAAATAAATCAGAATTTTTACAACACAAGAATAAATGTATTATTCCGTAATGGTGGGGCCGGTGGCGTAGCGGTTAGGATGTCGGGCTCACGATCGAGCGGTCATGGGTTCGAATCCCCGTACCCAGCAGCATAAATGAGTACCAGTAAAAATACTGGGAAGGTAACCTGCGATGGACCAGCGTCCCATCCAGGAGGAGATGAACTCCTAGTCGCTTCACGCTACGGAAACCGGGGATAAGCACCGGCCTGATGAGCCTCTAGGCTCGGCTGTAAAAGCCCAACAGACTTATCCTTTAATAGAAAAACTAAAAAGCCCTTTCACATGAGCAGAACTTCAAATCTGTGTCATATGCAGTGGAGATATTTTTTTTAAAAAAGGTTTCCCTAGCAACCTTTGTTTACTCTAGCAACCAAAGCCACTCTGGTTGATATCCTGTCCAAAGAAATTTCATATGAACTAAATATCAAATCTCCATCATACATACTTGTGAAGATGTACATCAAAAAGTTTCCATAGCAACCACGGTTACCATAGCAACCAAATCCACTTTTTCTAAAAGCCTGTCCAATGACCTTTCATAATAGAAGCTAATATCAAGTCTCTGTCATAAGTGCATGTGGAGATATAACTCAAGCGCACAAAGGTCATGGCAGGACATGAGACAGAGGGACATGGGGTCTGGCTGCCGAGTACCGCTAAGTGGTCTGACCAAGGTCTGAAAAAGATCATCAGAAATAATTCTAATAATTTTTTTGTTGTTAAACATCTATCTATTTCTTGCTGTAAAAGATTTCACGACCATGAAGTAGCCTAGCACAGAAGTGACATCAGCACCAGCATCCCGATCCCACATTTCTCGAAACCGGGACTTCATGAGAACCGTAAAAATCAAAGTCTTGTGTTAAGCAGCTTCTGTTTGGATCTTCACTCCACATCCTGCTGCTCTCATCATCTAAACATTTCACTGGCACAGAGACTTCAGGCATCACTATACTCACTGGCTCTCGGAGGACACACACTCGGTAACGTCACCGAGGAGCCGGCCAACCAGGGCGCCACACACACACACAGGCTCTTACGCATGCTGAGGATTTACACACACTTCAGCACAAGTGTAACGTCAGTCTGGGAATGCTGTTTTTAACTGTGTGTGTACAGACAAGGAGCTCTGTGGTTATGGACATTTGCAGAAAAAAAATCACAAGAGCATCATTTGTGTAGTAAATATTTGCTTAAAAAAAGTTTTAAATCTTGCACAATATGAGTTTGGTTCTTCCTTTGTGGAACAGTGAGATAGAGGCAGGAAATTATTGATATTATTTATTTATTTGTTTATTTATTTATTTATTCATTTATTCATTTTTACAAAATTAAATAGAGGTGGCGGTGGTTCCACCAAACACTTCAGCTAAGAAGGTCCTGTGTTCAGGTCCTGAGCTTGGTGAGGGTGTTGTGTATGGGGTATGTATAATCTCCCCATGCTTGCGTGGTTTCCCTGTGGGTACTCTGGTTTCCTCCCACAGTCAGGAGGCATGCAGTTTAGGCTAATTGGCTGTTCCAAATTGTCCCTAGTTTTGTGTGTGTGTGTGTGTGTGTGTTGGCTGTTCAGGTTGTACCCTGCCTTCACCCAGAATCAGCCAAGATGGGCTGCAGCCATCCCAAGTCCCCAGTAGGATTAAGTGGGTCAGCAAATTGACAAATGAAATAGATGATTGATTAGAGAGTTGAGCAGTGAAAATCAATCAGGATATGTGACTCGTTTATTATAAAGCCATAAGCAAAAATTCTGACGCAAAACAAAAAAATAAAGACTGGGAACAGGCGAATAATCAAACTTCCCGGAATAACCAGTTTTATGTATCCCAGTGAAAACAGCAGGTCACTAATCCAACCCTGTACCCATGAGACTGTATAACACAGTATAATAGAACACTGAGTTTGTCTTTGGTCATGTGAACCCCATCGTTTTGCCCTCACAGCAGGCGACCAAAATTTGTCCCTCGAGGTGGCGCAACTGGCCTTTGTCCCACAAACCTACTGAGCATGCTCTGTCGGCTTTTCCCACAGAGCTGGGCAGTTCTGGCACTTGTGCTACTCACATTACTCACATTACTCTCCCTCTCCCTTCCTCCTTTTGTTGCTCCTTCTCTCTACTATGTGTCGTCACAGTTATGCAGCATCGTCACTTCCCTACGTGCAGCACACGTTGACATCCCGGACATCCCGTAAGCACTTTCCCCACGTTTTGCTCCTTGTTCCTCTCACCAGGGAATTGCACAACATTGAGTGCAACCGCCACACCTTCCATTCAAGCCCTCCTCCCTCATGGTCCCCACCCCTGATGGTCACAACCCAGGAGGATATGAGCCACCCCCCATTCACTGCCTTACTGTAAGAAGCGATTGCTCAAGCAGGGCGACAGGCAACAGTGAGGAGAACAAGGCTTGGGATGAATTAGAGGAAGGAAGTCCAGGTACAAGAGGAGGATAAGCAGCAGTGGGCCAAGAACGAAGACACTCAGCCGAGCCAAATGCAAGACCGCAGGAACAAACAAGGAAAGGTTTCTTATGTGTGGCCTCAAAACGAGCAAATGAGCACATGTTAATGAAACCAATACGTACATGAAAGGAATTTGTAGCTTATCAGGTTGTTGGGCTTGTCAGTTTTCTCAGTAATTGTTTTTTATATATGATATTGCTTTCCGAGTTAGACCAGCAGAGATATTAATATATATTTATTTATTTTATTCCATCGCAGGGGTAGCACACACACACACACACACACACACACACACAGCTATTCACACTCACATTCACACCTAGAGGCAATCAAGAATATCCAGTCAGCCTCATGTCTTTGGACCGTGGGAGGAAACCAGAGCACCAGGAGTAAACCCACAGAAATACAGGCAGAAACTGCAAACTCCACACAAATACCCTCACTGGTCATGGCACTTGAAAGCAGGATCTTCTTGCTGTGAGGCGGAAGTGCTAACCACTATGCCACCATGCCGCTCGCTTAATGCACATAATGATTATGAAACACTATAAATCAGTATAACCATAAAATGAACTCCAAGCACCTGTGTGTAATATTTTACTGCCAATTTGGGGTCCAACCACTGTATTGTGCCCAGTACCGATGGATTTCCAATTCCTTTTCTTCTCCTTCACTTACATGTTATTGATCATCATCCTGTTTATGTCCTTCATCTTCATCTTGGTCGTGTGTGTATTCATTTTCTTTTTCTTCATTATCAGGTTGTTTTGACATTTTTTTCATATTTGTTTTCATTATCATGTATCGTCTAGTTCATGGTCATGTTATTAATTTTCAGACCCTTCAAGCTTGTCAGGTTTATCTTCATATCATTTTTCATCCATGATCATCATCTTTATCATGTTCATTATGATCATTTTCATGTTTTTCATTATGATTTTCATCTTCATCATGTTTTTCATTATGATCTTAATCATGTTCATTATGATCTTCATGTTCTTCATTATGATTTTCATCTTCATCATGTTTTTCATTATGATCTTAATCATGTTCATTATGATCTTAATGTTCTTCAATATGATCTTTATTTTTATCATGTTCTTCATTATGATCTTCATCTTCATAATGTTCTTCATTATGATCTTCATGTTCATCATGTTCTTCATTATGATCTTCATCATGTTCATTATGATCATCATCTTCATTATGATCTTCATCTTCATGTTCTTCAATATCTTCATTTTCATCATGTTCTTCATTATGATCATGTTTTTATGATTTTCATCTTCATCATGTTCGTTATTATGATTCTTCATCACAACAATCCTTATCTTCTCATTATTTTCATATTCTCACGCTCATCTTTTTTTCTTCTTGTTCTATACTTTCTATCCTGTTTTCCTTCATCCTAATGTTCAACCTCATTTTTTTTTATCAGCTTCATACTTCATACTTAGCCATGTCATTTGTAAATCTGTAGCAGCCCTAGATCATTTTGCTCCCCTAAACACTGGCCAAACAGAGATGTCGGAAGCCACTGTGTATCCCTCTTAAACCCTATAGCACCAGTATCAAAACAAATTCGGTATTACACTGCAGCTTGTAAGTTTTGATTCAGCATATTCGCATTCCTATTTCGTTATCAGCAAATCACTGAACATTTCTAACAAAATACAGCAGATGACTCGCAGGTCCTTACTTCACCCAGTTCTCATGTGGATAACGAAAGGGCATTAAGTCGGTCTCTTCTTTGTAAAAGCCTCTCACGCGCTCTGTCGCCTGTCACAGTCCTGCGGATTTATTGTGGGAGATAAGAGCTGGCTCCTTCACCAAGTGTGGACGCAGGACATTCCAGAAAGAAAAATCCCACTCACTTTAGAGCAGAGTCGTTACACTTTGTGGGGTGCTTTAGTATAGTTCACGTCTTATCTTACTTTTGGAATAATTTCCAGAATTTTAGACATTTCTATAAATAATGCTTCAGCCTCCACCTCCTCATGTCCTCTGATGAGTCTTTGGCGATGCACCTTTCCGAGGCTGATTAATCAAGTTTATGGAGAGATGACCACTTCTGTGCTTTAAGCAGATGGTAAAGTTATAAAAGGAATGAATCCAAATTCAGTTTCATCCTTCACAGAGAGAGAGAGAGAGAGAGAGAGAGAGAGAGAGAGAGAGAGAGTGAGTGAGAGAGAGAGAGAGAGAGAGAGAGAGA
>JAQMYF010000023.1:17131154-17151204 GCA_030014195.1 Neosilurus mollespiculum | reverse complement strand
ACAGAGAGAGAGAGCGAGAGAGTGTGTGAGTGAGGGAGAGAGAGAGAGAGAGAGAGAGAGAGAGAGAGAGAGAGAGAGAGAGGGAGAGTTCACTAAACTTTTCTGACAGACAGTTCCCAATTTAAAATCGAAATTTCGAAATTAACTGAATGGGCAATGAACAACACGAGAAGCTTTCAAGCAATAACAGATGTCAAGTGTTTAAATTATAACCATATATGGAACAAAACTGTAATATAGGGTATATAGAAAGGATCTCTTGCAGGTTCAGTAGGGTAGGTAGTTTATTATGTCCCCACCCTGTCTGTGCATACATGCTTCCAAACTTCCTTGAGGGCACTCCATCTTCTGAATTCCTTAAAATATTATGACCAAAGTTTCACCAGTTTCTCACTACTAAAGGTCCATGAACTGGTACAGGTCCTGACGTCATAGGTCAAAGTCACATGAGGTCATCTTGTGCACACTCTGCAGACTGAACGCCTGTGCCCATGAGCCAGAACAGATTTTAAGAACGTATGTCAAAGGTCAGGGTCACAGGTCAAGCACACACTAAAAAGGTTTACGGTGGAGGCTTACCAAGCAATGCACAGTGATGAGTACTTCTGTGTTTCATTTAGATATTTATGTGTATCCCACCCCAACAGATCCATGGTTTTGACCACTTTTATATCCTGTAATAACATCCAATACCACATAATATGTTATCTGGGATGCATTGGAGTTAATGAATGTTGCTACCCAAAACACTTAAATGAAAATAAACTCATTAACATGGTAAAGAAACAGTTTATTTAAAAAAATATTAACACAAAATTATTACTAGCTTATCTGTAGGAATGACAGGCAAGCCTTCACTTCCTACATGCATCAGTGAGCCTTGGGTGCCCATGGCCGTGTTGCTGGTTGCCCGGTTGTCCTTTCTTGTCCAGTTTTGGTGGGTAGGAGGCACTGCAAGCCAGGAACAATCCCACAAAACCTGCCATTTTGGAGATGCTCTGACCTATTTGTTTAGCCATGACGATTCAGCCTAGATCCTTACTCTTTCCATTTTTCCTGCTTCAAACACATCAACTTCAGGAACTGGCTGTTCACCTGCTGCTTAATACGGCATATACCTCTCACTGACACAAAGTAATCTGTTATCAAGTAATCAAAGTAATCAAGTAATCTGTTATCACCCATCAGTGGTGTTAATGTTCTGGATGATCTATGTGTGATGATGTATACATGCTCTAAAAGTGTTATCTTTGGCATTTGCTCAACTCTGGTCTGGTAGAAATTGTCCTGTTACTTTCAGGAAAAAGGTGTTTTAACAATAACACCACTGAATTTGTATAGTTTTGACTGAAAGGATTCCTGTGTCGACCAGTACTGAGCAAACGTCAGAAAACCTTAAACAATATAGCTGTGGGCAGCAATGAGGGGGCCAAGCAATAACAGGCAAGCAAGGCATCGTTAACATGGAAACTCGAAATTTTGTGAAATGCATTGCTGTGTGCACTCATATCAAGTTTTGAGTCAAGTGACCAAAGATTGGCCGAGATATTAGCTCACTTTTTGCTTGGCACCTTTGCCACTGAATACAATTTCAGAACAGGAGACTGCAACATGTTTTGATGTCAGGATCTCAGGGGGAAAAAACAACTAAGATTTTTATTGTCTCCTTTATTCAAAGTACACATTCAAAAGAAGTGATGAATAAAATTCCATGACTGATTCACGGTTGGCTGAGATGGGCACCAGCCTCCCCACGACCCTAATTAGGATTAAGCTGCTTATAAAATTAATGAATGAATGATGATTCGTGGTTTGTAAAGAATTTATCTGTAGGTTTACTAAAACACATTCCCTTATTAAAGACTGAGGTCTAATTGTAATCCAAATAGAAAACTGAACCCCGGCTGGAGCTACTCCGAGATACACTTTTCCGAAACAGCTCCCAGAGTCTTTCTATCTGCAGACCAGAAGTGAGGGCTTCACGCTGACCGATAAGGACATATTATTCTATAGCAGACTATAGCAAGCTAAACATTTATAAGGAAAATGTTTGAGCCGCAGAAAAATGCTGACGGTTTTTTGGTTCTGTGTGAAAACACTGCACAGTGTAAGTCTAGTCAGAATGTGACAGCCCTGGATGATGCAACAGCACACTGCTCGGGAACGTTTGGTTAGGATGATTTGGCTGGATGTTTATTTTCTCATTATTTAGTTACATGTCAGAGACTCTGTGTAGCTTAGGGCATGATGGGAGCAGATGTGTGCATCACTGTTCATTGCCATCATAAGTAAACTCTCAGGCCAGTAAAGTCTTCTGTTAAAAAGATGAACAACTATCAACGTGAACGGGAAAAATCTGCAGCAGTATGTTTTTTGAATGCACACCTGTTGGTCTGGATCATTTCCTAGGCTTTTGGCAAATCACTTTTACTTCTTTTGTATTATTTCAAGTCTTTCAGTCAAAACAATTGACTGTTTAAACAAATAGTAAATTACAAGCCAAATAGCAAAATAATGTATTTTTTATTCATATGCTGTTGTTGAAATGTTTTCATCATGGATCTTCTAGATGGTCTTAATTTATAGAATAAAAATAAAGTGCATGTCATGAGATTTAAAGTTAGCAATGTCATCTCATAATAACAAGGCTCTGGATTCAAACCATCTATATGAAGTTTGCATGTTCTCATCCTGTCTGTGTGAGTTTGCTCTGGGTGCTCTGGTTTTCTCCCACAGTCCATAAACGTGCAGGTTAAATCCACTGGCTTCTACTGGCTACATAAGTGTAAATGTGAGTGCAAATGGTTGTTTGGGTCTGTGTAAGTCCTGTGATAGACTGGTAACATGTTCAGGGGGTAACACTGCCTCTCAACCAAAGTCAGCTGGAATTGGCTCCAGATCCAGATACTGTATAGTCGGATGTCGTTAGATGAGATTCAGAAGGTCATATTAGCTTGCATTAAAAAAAACCTATTACAGTTAGTTGTAAATGGGTGATGATGGGTGAACAAAATATTTGAGGCAACCAAAATACTGCCCAGTCCCATGTTTCCATGAACTCTAAGAGAATTCTATGACACTTGGCTAATTATGTGGCAGCTAATGCAATGTAATAATATACTCTAGTGGGCTAGTTAGCTAACAGATTTGCCTGGCCAACGTTTCAGCCAGGAGACATGGTGTTCTGACCTTCCATAGGATGTAAATAAAATGTTAATAATGTCTCGCAAATCTGCCATGAGGTTACGTTTCACCTGTGTTGGTTGGTTTATTGGATTGTCTGTTTGTGTACAATATAACTTGAAGCACGGATTTTGATTTATTTATTTTTTCTAGAGTAGGGTGTGGTACAAGTAAGAAACCATAAAATTGTGGAGGTGACCCACTAGGGGGAAACATTTTATTATTCCAAATTATAATTAAACCTTGCAGTGTTTTCAGGTTCATCAGTGCACTTGTCACCATAATCCACGTGTGCCTGGCAGAGGAGTGCTAGCAGAATGTTTATGTTAGTTTAACCTCGTGCAATAGTTGGTTAAACCAGTGCAATGGTTCCACATGCCTTGTACTGAAAGGATGATCAGTGCATGATAATTAAATAACCTGGACATGAAATCTGCTCATCATGGGTAACTGGACTACTAATTTTATCCACCTCCAGAAGAACTTCACCATCACTGAGGAATTTGATCTGTGTTACTCTTGCAGGCTGTCAGCTATAAGTCACCCCCAAGGCGCTGTCCATAATCTACACACAGTAATCAGTTTCATTTAAAATTCTCCTGGACCAGACATACACAACCACTGATTACAACAATGTTACAGATAAACAACAGCTTTTGTTCAGCTCTGATTGAGAAACAGTCTATTTCATTCATAACGTAGAGGGTTTGGTCTTTCCTGAGACACAAAAACATACCAAAGTAAACCCTGGCTCTTGTCAGAATAAAACAAATCTCTTAACGCTAAACGTAAGTGAAGGAGAAGATTTCTTCAGTGCCTTATCCGCATCGACTAATTGACTCCAACTGCCACTCTGTGTTACTCTCTTGCTCCAACCAGCCTGTGATGCAAACACATTAAACCGACACTGTATTTCACCCTGGTGAAGGATGGCTAGGTTGAATTCATTCATTCATACATTCATTTTCTTACTTTACTGCACATTACTGCCACCTTCTGGAATGAGTCTGTTAATGTCACATCTTCATCTTCAAAGTGCTTTTGCAATCACAGTAAAATCATGGAAAAACAAAACTACATTAAAAATGAAGGCGATTTTTCTTACAATACTATTTAGCTTTAGTTCCAAGTTTCACTGTCTATTGTAGTTTTCATTTAGTTTCTCTTTTCTTATTCTATAAAATTTGAATATCTGTATGAAATACTTTAGAAAAGAAATGCATGCACACTGAACATGCTATGAGAATTCCCATGAAAACAGTCTTGATTTATATAAAAGAAAATTTCTTGCTTATTTATTTAGTTTAAATGTTTAAATATACACTATTGCGATTATGGTGTTAACAAACCAGTTGAACTTGTTGCACAACTCTCTAAAGCCAACTGTTGCTTTAATGAATGGGCCGGATTCTGGTGTCTATCAGATTTCTTAAAAAATGTAATAATCAGATCTCTTAATGCAAAAGATTCACTGCATATATATATATATATATATATATATATGTGTGTGTGTGTGTGTGTGTGTGTGTGTGTGTGTACCATCTGATAATAAGATATTTGAGTAATTTCCCTGAAATAGAACCCTGTACTTCTCTTAGTGTATAACTGTGACCTGTTCTGATTGTTAACAGATTGTATCTGATGCAGAATAAAAACAGAAATAAAGGAAGCCTTTGGTACAGAATGTCAGTCAGTGAACTCATTGAGATGATCCCACAACGATGACACATTTTCAGTCCTTCTATATGAAAGAGTTTGTTCCTTTTGAAGTTTCAAGGACATGAATTTGTGACCTCAGCTAGTGTTACTGGATCTCAGTGTCCTCGCAGAGCAGGAATTGAGGCATTGAAGCAGTCGGTATGAATAGAGATGATTTGATACTTGATGAAGACTCTCAGTGTGCCTGTAGTTCAGCATGGTAACAGCAGAGGGCTCTTCTCAACTGCCTTTCACCCTTACAGTCCCCTGTATCCCTCAAACCTCTCCCAGACAAACAGTACGCCTTCTCTGGCTGCTGCTGCTTTCTCAATGTTCTGATCAATGGATACTAGAAAGGCTATATTTATCAGCACACTGCTTCTCAGACAGAAATATTTGACTCTTGTTGATTGTGGATAAACCACCCTCTCAGTTTGGAGGTGTTTGTGTAGGAGTTTTGATGAAGCATTGTGTACCGACATTGAGGGAATTGAAGGAAAAATTGAACCGCTCTATAAAGTCTTCTCCAGCTCATCCTGAAAACTCAATAGGGTTACGGTCAGGACTCTGGGGTGCCAATACATATGTGAATGATTCCTCATGCTCCCTGAACCACTTTTTCACTATTTGAGTCCCTGTTTTATATCCGTGCCATCAGGGAAGAAAAAGTCCATTGATGTGATAACCTGCTCATTCAGTACATTCAGATCATCAGCTGACTTCATTCTATTACCACATTAATGTTGCTGAGCCTCGACTCGACCAACTGGAGCAACAAAGCCTACATGCTGTGATCAAGGCTACATGCACTTCGTGATAATATTAGAGTGTGTGACTTTTTTTTTTGGCCGCGCAGTGTACAGTTAATCATTATCCTGTTTATTATATATTATGTCATGTTTATAAATGGAGAAGTGACTGAAACCCAATAACCCAAATATTTTTAATAGTTGATTATTCATGTGAGAAAAATAATGAATTAATACATTTAAACATGGCTAGACCAAACTACTATCCCCAGTTACAGTCTTAATAAGAAGCTAGTTTCCTGTACAACACAAACACGAACTGGTGTTACATGTTTAGCCTCTTAGCCTAATAGGAAGAGACAGTTTATATCCCATGTGACCAACAGACCGTTATGCATGCGAGAGCTCAGTAGTGGATTAACATTAACATAGCCCGAATCATTTTCTGCTGACCAGGTCGCATACACTAATCTGGCCTGTAGCATGTTCGCTGTACTAACTAGAAGGAGGCTACACAGGATATCTGGACTACATCTATTCATCAGTCATGAATGGCACAGAGGGTCCCGATTTCTACATCCCCATGTCCAATGCTACTGGGGTAGTGAGGAGCCCTCATGAGTATCCACAGTACTACCTGGCTGAGCCATGGGTGTTCTCCTTCATCTCCATCTACATATTCTTCCTTATTGTTATCGGCACTCCGGTCAACTTCTTCACGCTCTGCATCACGGTCATTCACAAGAACCTGCGCACGCCAATCTACTACATCCTGGTGAACATGGCAATGGCTGACCTTCTTGTAATCATGGTCAGCTTTCCATTCACCATGCATGCAGCCATGCATGGCTATTTTGTCCATGGGCAAGTGGGATGCAATTTCGAAGGACTCTTCACAGTCCACGGGACGCAGATCTCGTTATGGTCCTTGGTAGTCCTGGCTGTGGAGAGATGCATGGTGTCATTTTGTCGACCCAGCATTGACATTCGTTTCCGCCGGAGGTTTGTCATTAAGGGTGTTGCCTTCACCTGGTTTATGGCTTTCAGCTGTTCTTTGCCTCCTCTACTTGAGTGGTCTCGTTACATCCCTGAGGGTTTGCAGTGCTCGTGTGGCGTGGACTACTACACCTTGAAGCCTGATATCTACAACGAGTCCTACATCATCTATATGTTCACTGTGCATCTCATCGTCCCGTTGACAATCATCTCGGTGTGCTTTGGTCGATTACTCTGCGTTGTTAATAGCGATAGGATTGATAAAAATGAGCGACATGCCAATTGCATAGCCGTTGTCATGACTCTAGGGTTTTTAATCTGCTGGCTACCATATGCTAGCATCTGCTGGCACATCTTTTCAAACCAAGGCAGTGCCTTTAGTCCTTTAGCCATGACGCTGGCTTCATTCTTCGCCAAGAGTTCAGTGTTGTGCAGTCCCCTCATCTGCCTATGCATGGACAAGCAGCTCCGTCAATGCATCGTCATCACACTCCACAAAGTAAAGAACTCTTTTACAGACGATATTTGAGCCTCAAAGTCCAGCACATAGTCTCCACACTTACTGAGAATTTTAAGATTACCAAGAGTTAACAGATCTGTGTATATTTGGGCAGCTCTCTTTACGTCTGATTTACTTCCATGTGGACACAGCTGCCCAAAACTGCACTTGGAGATGGTCTTTTATGTATATTATTGCTGGATCTCACAGGACAGAAGAGGTGAAAAAAGTGTGTCCATGCTTTGAATGCATGAACTTGCTACTGTAGAAGAAATTAATAATAGTGTATTAAAGCTGCTGACCTTTTATCTAAATGTGATATTACAAAATAATATAGCAGTGTGGATTAAAGTATTAGGGTGTTGTATATGACATTTGAAAAGTCAGTCTTAAGTATTATTGTCTTGACCCCCTGAGTCCATAATCTGGTCCCAAGGTCAGTTTACATAAGGAGATGATGCGAGTCTGAAGTATCTGATCAGTCTTTAATCTATTCATGTTGTAAAATTCAACATTTAGATTCATTCATTTAGGTTCATTTAGATTTGCAGTGTAGTTTATCTATTAATATTGTAGTTCCTAGTTTATGCAGCGTAAGCCTTTAATTAACACAATAATAACTGAAAGCTAAAAATAATTAATAAATAAATGAATATAAAAAATATTGGTAGAGTTAGGCTTACAATAAAGATTTATTTAACATTAATGGATCTTTTAACTTGTCAAGAAGATTTCCACTGTGGGAAAGTCATGACGAGAGGTTTTGTGTTTTCTAGGTGACATGAAAAGCTGTTGATTCAATACTTAACCATATCAACCCAAAACAAAAAACTTGTGAAGAAACATTAGTGCTAATAGGAAGTGTTATGGATGTACTCACTCACTCCTTTGCCAAACCGCTTAATCCTTCTAGGGTAACAAGGGGGCTGGCACCTATCTCACCCGGCACTGGACGAAGGCGGGGTATACCCTGAATAGCTCGGCACCCCATCGCAGGGCAACACATACAACTATACGGGGCAATTTGGAACAGTCAGTTAGCCTAATGTGCATCTCTTTGGGCTGTGGGAGGAAACCGGAGTACACAGAGGGAACCCATCAAGCATGGGGAGAACATACAAATTCCACACAGAAACGCCCAAGCCTGGGAATCCACACCAGGACCTTCTTGCTGTGCGGCAGACATGCTAACCACTGAGCCACCATGCCATCCTGTCATAGATGTACCATGACATTAAATACATCTATCAACAGAGGAAGGGCAGATCAGATATTATGAGATGGACAAAAGACATCAGGGCATGCTGTTATAAAAATAAAAATAAAAAACTTCCACTTTATAACATTTTCCTATTGCATGATATTTCTGTTCATTTCAGCTTTGGTTGTTTAAAAGAATAAGAATGAGTACTGCACCCTAAAGTATTGTTTAACGCAGTCATTTTCAGCTGGATGTTCAGTGTACTGCATGATGAACTGTTTACTGTATAATTATTGGTAATGAATTTAATACAGGCGTATGAATATTGGCACAGCTTGAAGCCTGAACATTTTCTTGCTGTCAAATCAACATTCACACTACTACTTCTACTACTACTACTAATACTATTACTACTACAACCACTACTACTAATACTACTATTACCACTAATACTAATACTACTAATACTACCACTACTTATACTACTACAACTACTACTACTAATACTACTACCACTACTAATATTACTACTACTAATACTACTAATACTACCACTAATACTAATAATACCACCACTACTATTACTACTACAACCACTACTACTAATACTACTATTACTACTAATACTAATACTACTAATACTACCAATACTACCACTAATACTAATACTACTAATACTACCACTACTATTACTGCTACTATTACTACTACAACCACTACTACCACTACTACCAATACTACTAATACTACCACTAATACTACTACTACTACTACAACCACTACTACTATTACTACTAATACTACCACTACTAATTTTACTACTACTAATACTACTACAACTACTACTACCAATACTAATACTACCACTAGTAATATTACTACTACTACTATTACTACTAATACTACTACAACTACTACTACTTATACTACTATTACTACTGATACTACTACTACTAATACTACCACTACTACAACTAATCCTAATACTATGAATAATACTATTACTACTAATACTACTACC
Organism: Neosilurus mollespiculum; assembly: GCA_030014195.1. NCBI lineage: Eukaryota > Metazoa > Chordata > Actinopteri > Siluriformes > Plotosidae > Neosilurus > Neosilurus mollespiculum. Next base: position 17,141,857 of record JAQMYF010000023.1, on the reverse strand, counting down.
AATAGTATTATTACTATTACCACTACTAATACTACTGCAACTAATACAACTATTACTAGTACTACTAATACTACTACTACTAATGTTACTACTACTAATAATAATAAGAAGAAGAAGAGGAAGAAGAAGTAGAAGAAGAAGAAGAGAAGTAGAAGAAGAAGAAGAAGAAGAAAAGGAAGAATGATAAAGCAACCAAAAGTCAGGTCAAGGAATTTAAGAAAAAGGCTGGTGCTTGTCTTTTCTTTTCTTTTTCGTCATGGAAACGGCCAGATGATGATGGGGTTGCCATAGCAACCCTGATGCCTCTGTTTTTCTCCCACAGAATTTTCTAATATTGAACCAAAAATACAGCTTTAGCGAGTGCTAAGCTTTCGACTGCTTTTGTTATTCACTTTGACTGAGTGAAAAGACATCAAGACTTCGACAAAAGGAATCTGAAGGTAGACTGCGCTGTTAAATCTGGGTGTACAGGAGCACTTCATGTAAGGTCTAATCTCTTTTCTGAGAAACTCCTGTAAGAAATTCCACTTGAAATCATTTCTGAGGTTGAATCAAACCTCTTCCTTGTATTTAACTGATAGAATACTGTGTATTTTATGTATATTACAGTCAAACGGCCACCTGAGTGGAACACCATAAATAACAAACCATTGACTTGGATTTGGATTGCTTGTACATCCATCCGTCTGTCCAGCCGGTGTCTGTATGCATTACGACTGTTCGATCCTTACCGACATTCGGGAATACATAACATTTTAAGCAGCTTTTGCTTTCAAAAACATTACAAGTTACAATTTTTTTTAAATAAATAAATAAAATAAATACAAATAACAAAAAATGAAAATGATTTTATAGTGGAGCTCCTGGTCCTGACTGTCCGTTAGTAGTAAAGTGTGCAATGATACAAACATATATGTTTATTTAACGGATTTCAGGAAGGGCGCATGAGACTCTTTAATAAGTGACATTTATTTAATAAGTGACATGATATGATCCTCTACTGATGAATAATTATTATAATAAAAATACATATTAGGAATTAAATTGCCATTTTAAAATAGAAAATGAAAGTTAATTATTTATGAGCAGCAATGAGGAAAAAGATGTAAGTAGGAAAGTGTCATTTTTTAGAAACCTTTTATTTTTAATAAAATCGTGAATTTTTATTTTATTTTTTTTATGAGCAGTGTTTTTTCTTTCTTCTCTTATTTTTAATCTTCTTAACCAGCTCTTGTTGCCTAAAGCAGGGGTATCAAACTCATTTTCACTGAGGTCCATATCACAAAATTTATAGGTCAACAATGGTTGAATAATCACTGAGCATCCATTTCAAAAAGGGCATGAAATTAAATCTACATGGCAAAATGATTCATTTAGGTATTTGTCCTCTTCCTTTTTTCCAATGTCCTTTTCTGACATTTGACAGCAATAAGCTAGAACGCAATCTTTCTTGAGTCATAAATAAATGGAAATAAATGTCGACCTGTATATTTGAAATAAGTTGCTGCCACCGATTGGAAGGATGATGAATTAAGTTCTATGGTAATGGTCGATGCAAATAATGTATGATAATCATATTCTATAAAAGCTCTCGCAGGCCACATAAAATAAATTGGCGGGTTGAATTTGGCCCACGGGCCTTGAGTTTGACACCTGTGGCCTCAAGTATAGCAGCCTATTATATATAATCTATAATCTATAAAATAATCTATATTAAATGAACTACAGCTCCTCAAAACGAAACTGATATTCAGTCAGAGAGCCGAGACTCACGCTGTGGCTGCTAGACGTTTTCCTCAGCCTTGAAGACACCATTTGTTCAGCAGCAGTACTTCATCTCCATGTATCTTCCACTGTGATCATTTCCGGCTTGAGACGGAGTCAAAAAAAGCGGCATGTTGCCCATCATTCGGCTTTTCATCGACAGGATGGTGTTTCTGGCTACATCATGAGATGAAAACAGATGAAGCCTGAGTCTGTGGAACAGCAGTACTCCATCACCACCTGTAGGGGGCTACAAGGCACAGAATGAGTATTACACGTGTTGTACGTTAATTATCATAACTCAGTTAAGGAAAAGCCCTTCCCTGCTACATCTCTTTGTTTGGTTACCATTGATAATGATGTACGTGTAGGACGTGAAGACAGATGATTAGGAAAGGAATAATATGTAAGCATTGCTAGTTGTGGGCTTCACGGTGGCATAGTGGTTAGCGCTGTTAGCACAGCAGTAAGGTCCTGGGTTCGATTCCTGGCTTGGAATCGAACCCAGGAGTGTGTGGAGTTTGCATGTTCTACTCATGGTTGGTGAGAATGTAAGTGTGAACGGTTATAGATGTTTCCGGTGTGATGTTCAGGTTGTACCCCGCCTTCTCCTAGAAGGATTACAAGGTTAAGTAGAAGTGGTTCAGTAAATGAATGAGGGTGAGTGACCGTTTTAGTTGTACGTGACCTTTGAAAGCGCTGTTTGTTTGGTTTCATGATCATCAGATGTGATCATCTACACACAACTTCTGAATTTGTTTTAAAAAGAAGAAAAAAAACCACAGGATAAATAAATAAGCACAGAGACACGCCCACATGTCCGTACCGTATATAGATATAACGCATATCCTCTCAGGCCAGACTTTACTGCTCTATACGGCTCTACATCTGATGGACGACTGTCGGCTCTATCGACTTCTCGAACCTTCTGCTCCTCCAGCTGGGTGACGGTGTCTGTACTCCAGGAATCCTGCTTTAGGTATAAAAGAGAGAATTAGAGGATTCGAGACACCAGAGAAATAGGTTTTATGTTGCAGTATGTCTGTCAAACATATACACAAGTTTAGTGTGTCACAGATATACAGAAGGGTTTAACCTTCTCCACCGCCCCGTCTAGAACATTTATTATAACCCCCCCCCCAAATAAGAAAATCAGAATGAAGAAGAGGTTTTTTTGTTGAAAAACAGTTCATGGTTAATGTGTGTTCGTGTTCTTGTATGTGTGTAAAAGCTTACAAGAAGGGGTGTCAGGGGTGAAGAGCATCTCCCATCCAAAAACTCTTCATAAACCCCTTTAATGAGGTCTCGACTTCGACTCGACTTCAGGAATTAAAGCTATAAATATTAAAATATTTGAAAGCCGCTTAAGACCTACAAGACACATTTCTGACATTTTTCTTCTTATATTCGGAACAGACATAGTAGGATACATGAAACTCCTGAGCCGCAGTGGTGCAGTGTTGTATTAGGGTTTTTTCCAGCCCCAGGATGCTGGGTTTGATCCAGTGGATGGGAAAACTGTCTCTGTCACCATGTGTAGACTTATACTTTGTCTAACCTTCACAACACTGGTTCGGTGTTAATATGGCATTTCACTTCCAACAGTAATCTAAAAGTTTGATTTAATTTGTGTTTTTATAATAATTTGAAATCAGTGTGTTCATAAAGGGCGTCACGCTGGCGTAGTGGTTTGCATGTCTGCCTCACAGCAAGAAAGTCCTGGGTTCGATTCTTGAGCTAGGGTGTGTCTGTGTGGAGTTCGCATGTTCTCCCCATGATTGCGTGGGTTTTCTCCAGGTAGTCTGCTTTCTTCCTACAGTCCAAAGACATGCACAGTAGGCCAAATGGCTGTTCCAAATTGACCCTAGGTATGAGTGTGTGTGGTCGTCTGAGTTGCCTTGGCGAGCTGTTCAGAGTGTACCCCGCCTCCGCCTAGTGTCAGGGATGAATTCCTTGAAAACATAAACAGACACATCATGTACTGTGTTTTTTGCCAATCCGTGGACAATCACAAGTTCGGTCATTATCCATCAATAATCATTCTGATTGGCCAGTCTTTTCATCTTTATGATATTCTTCTTATAGTAGCACTCCCTCGCAGACCTTTGACAGAGCAGCATACTAAAGAAACCATCGACTTGATCTTTCATGGCTATGACTTGTACTTCTGTCCGTACTTCCATGTGAATAACAATGTTGTTTGACTATTCTTTGACATAAACTGGATGCTGATTGGCTGTTCACTCTCAGGGTGGAATCTGATGTGTTCCGACATCCAGTGTCGTCACGGAAAATGTCCCGTTCACAACGCAAGAGATCCAAATTCATTTTTCAGATGTTTATTTAGCCTTCAGGGATAAAGCAGCATACAATCAATCACACAAAAGAAATTGTTCCATAAAAGGACCTCACATCCCCTCTACCAGCTCTGCACTGGATTAAAAAGTTCCCATTCCACTCTGATTGGTCTACCATCCTCCAGCTCTGATTGGATCCTCCTCTCGCTGACTAATTTCCAAACGCTGCTCGGTCCATCAAGACCCTCCCTTTTTAACCAAGGCTCTCCTTCTGAGAAATGACATCATATGTCATCTCGGCCTTGAAGGTCCTAGTTCGACGCCACCTGGTCGAGCTCCTTGTTTATTGCTAGGGCATTGTGTTCCCTGTTCAAGGTTAACCGAGCAATCCTTGTAAAGAGTGGAATGGTCATTAACAATTTAAATATTTCCACAGGATAGCGCTCCATTTCAGGATTATAAATATGACCACTCATTCTAAAGATATTACAATTTCTGTATTCATATTCATGTCGATGCTGTTAATGATCAATAATTAATTTGAGTATGTTATAGGGAATTCCAGCAATTTGCATAAGATTTATGGGTGAAAATATGAGGTATTTTATATGATATACTGTCATCAACAGAGACATCTATCAGGAGCTCTGCTTTAAGGCAACACTTTAATCCTCACAATGTACATATATTAGCATCTGGGCTCTGGTAACCCGGAAAGATAGCAAAATATAAATTTATGCAGGGCTTCAGCTAAACCATCCCTTATCCTCGGAAGTCCATACAAAGCCCTGCCCTCTTCTCTAAACACAAGTTCTGCTCTGACTCCAGGTTCATGCACGGCAGGGTCATGCATGAGCAGGGAGAAACAGGAGCCGTTCAGGGTGTACCCTGCCTTTGACCAGTAGGAGTAAGTGGTTAAGTTGAGTGGTCATCAGTAGAAGCGTGGCAAGTTTGAATGCATTCGTCTGCACAGACGCAGTATCTCTGATGTTTTCACGTGCACCTTTGTTTACAAAAAGCATAAAAGAACAGAAAAAAAGAAAAAGTGTGCCCAATTTTGCCTAGCACTTTCTTTATGCCATGACATGTGTGTGTGTGTGTGTGTGTGTTCACATACTTAAGTTCTTTAGAATATTTCAGATTCCCATCTTGTTAATAATGTTGAGTAAAAATAATGAAAATACTAAATAAGTGCACAGCAGGATGGGGGCATTTCCTTGTGGAGTTTGCATGTCCAGGTTCCCTCTGGGTGCTCCAGTTTCCTCCGACAGTCCAAAGATCATGCATATTAGGCTAATTGGCTGTTCCAAATTGCCCTTACGTAAGTGTGAATAGTTGTGTGTTGCCGTGCAATGGACTGGTGAGCTGTTCAAGGTGTACCCCAACCTCACCAAGACTTGGCTGACATAGTCTCCAGCCTCCCTGTGACTGGAGTAGGATTGAGTGATTCAGCGAATGAATGAATGAATGAATGAATACATGGATGAGAGACGTGAGCTTTATGCCATCATTTGATTCACTCGCAGATTTTACAGACCATTTGTGTTGCCAGTGTACAACATGCATTTATGACTATTATCTAGCTCTGACAGAGAAAAAGAAAGGGTTGTGGCAAGCCTAAAAGCCTTCCCTTTTTTTCCTGCGTTTATAAAAGTCTCCTGAAAGGCACTTTATGCAGCGCAGATCATCCACTTGAGTGGTTCATGCACTGCTGAGTGTTGTCCTGACTGTCTTTGAATTCATAATTCTCAGGCAGAGCTGTGCCACGATGTCTGGCTGGAATTGGCAGAAAAATTGCACGCATACATCATGTGCCAACTCACATACGTCAAACGTCATCACACGCATGAAAAGAGTCAGAACAGAAATAAAGTCGAACAGCAAGAGAGCTCGGGATGATCAATCAGGGACCATTTAATTTAGATATGAAGAGATTATTGCTTTTTCTTCCTGCTGAACAGGTGAAACATTTATTTGTTGCGACAGCTGGAGGGAAGTGAGAAGATTATGTGTTTTATCATGATCACAATGAATTAACCGGTTCAATAATTCACTTTATTAAGATTGTACAATTACAGCACAATGCAGTATGTATTCAGTACACGGTGGTGTAGTGGTTAGCACGTCCGCCTCACAGCAACAAGGTCCTGGGTTCAAGACTATGATCTGCACTGGTGTTTCTGTGCGGATTTTGCATGTTCTCCCCATGCTTGTGTGCGTTTCTTTCGGGTATTCTGCTATTTTTGAGTGGAAGAAGAGGTTCAAAGAGGGACGCGAGGCCGATGTTGAGCACGGCAGAAAGATGGTTGACTGTTTGACTGATCGCAGATGAGCTGGGCGTGAACCAACAAGTGAAAGTAACAAATCAACCAGTAAATCAACTTGAATGGCACAGTGGCGTTGAGCAGAGGTTCCTAACCCGGGTCCTGGAGGACATCCTGTCCTGCACATTTCAGTGTTTTCCCTGCTACATCATTTTTTTTTTTTTTTTTTATCTTTTTTACATGTTCTACCTGTGCTTGTGTGGGTTTTCCCCAGGCAATCTGGTTTCCTCCCACAGTCCAAAGAGATGCACATTGGGCTAACTCGCTCTTCCAAATTTCCCCTATCTGTGAGTGTGAATGGTTGTACGTCTGTGCCCAGCCTCCCTGTGACCTAATAATGGATAAAGCGGATCAGGGAATGAAAAGAAATTTCTTTTCTTTTTAATGTGTGTGAGTGTAAATAGTTTTGCAAACCATATATGCTGAATATACACCTAAACCTCATGTGTTGTCTGTTGCATATGGGTGAGTACCATCGAAAATACATTTCTGTACCTAAAAAAGAACAAAATCCTGATTTGATATAGTGGAAGTCTAATGAAAGTTCTCAGAGCCATCAGTGAATATACAAAACATCTGTTCTGCACAACACAAACAAGTTCAAGGTTCTACTTAAAGATACCTTCTGTTAAAGATGTTTTTAAATAAAGTGTATACAGTATACACATCCAATTCATCATTTCAGAAACACACACACACCAATTACAAAGCAGATAATTAATCCATTTCTGACCAATCAGGATTGAGAATTCAGGAGTTCAGGAACACTTACAGCTAATTAAGAATTTCCTCAAGGTTCACCTCATCTTTGTCAAAGCTATACTTTAAGATCATATCTATAATCATTTCAGATACTTTATGAATAATTCCAGGTTTTACAGACCACTAAGATGGTAAAACCAAAAATCAACTCAACAAAAGAAAATTGGATAAATTCTTTGGACAGTTCATCTTCATCTTCTTCCGGGGTCATGTCGCGAGGGCAGCAGCTTTAGCAGTGAGGTCCAGACATAACCTTCTCCAGCTCTTCCGGGGGGACACCAAGACTTTACCAAACCAGCCGAGAGACATAGTACCTCCATAGTGTTCTGGGCCTTTTCTGGCTTAGAACCATGGCCTTGGACTTAGAGGTGTTGATTCTCATTCCGGTCGCTTCACACTCGACTGCGAATTGCTGCAGTGAGAGCTGAAGGTCCCGGCTTGATGAAGCCAAAAGGACAACGTCATCCGTTAAAAGCAGAGACGAGATCCTATGGCCACCAAACCAGAATCCCTCAACGCCTTGGCTGCATCTGAAAATTCTATCCTAGATATTATGAACAGAACCGGTGACAAAGGACAGCCTTGGTGGAGTCCAACCCCCACTGTAAACGAATTCGACAAGCGCTGGCTCCGGCAATGCAGAGACCAAATAGCAACGGGTCAGTATACTATATTCCCAGAGCACACCCCACAAGATAGCCCGAAGGACATGGACGAAAGCCTTCTCCAAGTCCACAAAGCACATGTGGACAGGTTGGGCAGACTCCCATGCCCCCTCCAGGATCCTCTAGAGTGTGCAGAGCTGGTCATGAGTGCTGCAGCCGGGACAAAAACCACATTGTTCCTCCTGAATCCGAGGTTCAACTATCAGTCAGATCCTCCTCTCCAGTACTCCTGAATAGACTTCCCTGGGTAGGCTGAGGAGTGTGATTCCACAATAGTTGGAACACACCATCTGGTCCCCTTTTTTAAAAATGGGAACTACCACCCTGGTTTTCCAATCCAGAGGTATGGCCCCCGACGACCATGCGATGTTGCCCCCTTCCAAACCCCCAGGCTCTTCCTCTTCCACAGAGGGTGTGATGGTGGAATTGAGGAGGTCCTTGAAGTATTCCTTCCACCTCCCAACAACATCCCCAGTCGAGGTGAGCAGCTCCTTACTTCAACTGTAAACAGTGTTTGTGGAGTACTGCTTCCACCTGCTGAGGCGTCGGATGGTGGCCCAGAACCTTTTTGAGGCCAACCGAGATCTTTTTCCAGGCCCTCACCGAACTCCTCCCACACCCCAGATTTTGCATCGGCGACATCCATAGGTGAGCTATCCTTGGATAGTTACAAGCGTGTTGTGTGAAACTCACCTTCTGTGTGACAGAAATTGCAGTCGTAGCCTCTTATTGTGGAGATTTAAACATGCTTCATTTTTTTTTTGGTCTCGTAGGTAATTCTCAATGTCAAGTCCAATTCCTAGGTCTGTTGCACGATGCCCTGTTACTATTCATACACTGTTGGGTCATCTGATGCACTCAGAATCGTATGTTTTCTTACAACAGTCCTATGACTGTGGCATGTTAAACCCACAAGACTTCCTTATACACCCAGGCGTACCGTAGGACATTGTTATGACAGTGCTAGGTCGAGCCATGTGACAGTTGTACATTGACCAAGTTACATAGGAATATCATGCAAGGATTATTTTTGTCTTGCAACAAACATATCACTTTCATATGAACATCATTTGATTTGGTTTACAGACCTTCCCTATTTTTCCCATGACAGATGTAGAACATATACATGATATATATGAACAAAACAGCGCAGCCTTCAAATCCACCTCATCTTCTTCATTTTACTAAATTCATATGAAAGATAACGCAGGATGTTTGTGAAAGGGACTTTAGTGGAATAATTTTTTAGTCGATTTTGTAATTGTTTTACGCAGACCTGACAACCTTGTGCCTTGACCAGTATCATGGGGTGGCGAGTCCTTTGCTAGTGAACCTGTGATGTGATGAAGAATTTTTTTTTTCTAAACCAACTATTAAAATGCTCAAAAATGGCCTGAAAGTTCTAGAAATTTCCACAACAGAGTCTTAATAATAATTGGATGCAGTTCAGTTCACAGGTGAGAAATTCTTAAACAGTTTCAAAGTGAATTACTGTTCGCTTAAGAGTTAAACACTGAGGTTTTTTTTAACCTCAGGGAAAGCAGTAACACAGATGAAGACATTCACGTTGAACATTCTGTTCGAAACATCATACTACAGTTTTACCATATTGTTTCTGACCTCCTCCATGGGCCCACGACAGACTCTGAGACAGGCTGCACTCCCCCGCAACCTAACAGGATTAAGCAGTTCAACAAATGAGTGAGACAGTGAGTGAACTTTTTTTGGTGTTGGAGAGTTTGGTAAAACTACAGAAAGAAAAACAGAAAGGAGTTGGTACAACTTCCTTGTGGGTCGACGTCATCCTTAGTATTTTATTTTTCAAGCGTACAAATTGGACTTTTGAAATGCTTAGCTATTAAATCATGTATTTTTAAAAGCCTCCTGATGCAATTCATTGCACTCTCATTATACTTCCATTATAAGTAATTTCCAAGTAAACAGAAGTTTTTCCTCTCTTTCTTAGTCACTACTCAGATCAGATACTCTACAGATTAAGGATGGACCTAAATACGATCTGGAATGAACAGATACTGTGTGCTAAACAGATTCAAATATGCAGATATGAGGGACACTTTTTTCCTTTCCTCACAGAGAATATAAAAGAGACTGAAGACGTGAATCAGGACTAGGATCCCATCAGGCATTAAAGAAGTTGTGCAAGTGGGATGCTTTTCCCATTTATGTGGGTGAAACATCTTGGGAAAATAGCCAATTAAATTTTTTGCAAAAAAATTTCAAGCAAAAATAACTGCCTGATTAGATTTTTTTTTAAGTATCTTGTACTTCTCAAAAATTTTAACTTTGCACTCACACTCAAGTTAAAATAACTTCTGGTTTAGACCACACCCACTATTCATTTCAATCAGTTCAAATAAGTCTAAAGATAATCAGAGTGTAAGGTACCACCAACATGCAGCATGTATAGGCCCTATATGGGTACTGGTGGACATGACCAAAAAAAACCCTGTCTTTTTTGAAGGAGATGACTTGTGTTTGACCGTTCAAGGTCACTTAAGATCAAAGGTGATTGTCTCATACATATATGGTTTCCTATTAGTGTTCCATAGTAGCGGAATGTCTCTCAGCTCTCGGTTTAAAGTTATAAGCGCTCTTATCCCCAAAACTTTCTGACTTTGCCCTGATGTTCACCTTTGACCTTGACATGCCAAAATCAAACCATTTCTGTGATTCATGAAGGGTACTGCCCCCAAGATGTTTGGTGAAAATCCATCCATTGGTGTGGTCAGAATTTTGTTCAAAGGCAAAAAGTGACATACAAAAAACAAACAAGCAAACAAAAAACAAACCCTATTTTATGGATAGAATTTCTAGGCGCAGTCAAGGTGTTGAGGGGTTCTGGTTTGGTGGCCACAGGATCTCGTCTCTGC
>JAQMYF010000023.1:17088731-17099894 GCA_030014195.1 Neosilurus mollespiculum | reverse complement strand
TAATTTACATTAGCATTTCGCAAATGTGGGAAAAAATCCAGCCGATGGGATAACACTCAATCTTGCTCAGACTATGAAGGCAACTTTGTGGACTGAATATGTATTTGAAACTATTTCATATATGCCACATTTATTCTGTTTGAATTGAACCTCGGCGCATTCTTAATATGATTATTGGTGACGTCAGTAGACGACACCAGAACTCCCCTCTCTGTCTATTAGCATACAGCAGCGAGATGTCAACTGTTAGTGGGATAAACTTATCCTTAACCTGTGGTTCCTGCATGATGCTGTATGTGAAATTCCACAAACTCTACTGTAAACACATGGGTACTGGTTCAGTATCAGCTTCTCTTAATTTGGAATAATGACCTACAGATGTCTGCTGGAAACAGCCTCACAAAGCACCAGACATCAAGTGCGAACCAAGAGATGCTCAAGCCGAAGCCTAGTTCAGGTTAGACTCTATGAGACTACTAACCTGCAGTCAGAAATGTCCATCTTAAAAGCTGTGAAGACTTAAGCATCACCGAACACAGAATCCTGCTTTACTACAGTTCCCAAAACTACTTGTTGAAATGGAGGTTTCTGTGTGACAGACTCCTGGAATTTGATAAAGGGATCCGGGTTTATTCAGCACTCTCGAGTTGATGCAGCAGGAAGCACTATGGGAGCACCAGGAACAGAAGACAGATTGGCTACAATCTGTCTTCTGAATCATGGGTAGCCTCCTTTCCTGCTTATTCTATTGAGAGTGTGATTGTTGGTCCCAGTGCCAGTTAGCTCGTGCATTCTCTTAACTGACCATGGTGCTGAGCTACACTGTCATTTCTCTGTGCTAAGCTGACATTGTGTGATGATGGAAAATGAAGGAATAAGACTCAAAATAATATGGCAGAAATATAAGATCAATCGATGAATATCTAGCTCATGAAAGTTTCAGATGCGCTGAGGATGGATTTTGAACTGTACTGGGAAAAACCGACACTGAGCTAAACTGAAGCAAAAAGGAAGCAACGCTGGAACTAGTACAATGGCAGTGTGCTGGACTGTTTGAAGTGACAACATACTATAAGACATAAATGCAAATTTTTGATTTTGAATCACTGGAAGGAAATGTGAGCATGAAATTGAAAAGGGTTTTATCTTCTTCAGTGAAGGTGATCTTGAAATCAACACTAGTTAAAAGCTTAAAATTTCTAAGATCCAGGCAATAAGAGGGAGCAAATTGAAAGACTTCAACAACATACAAAATGGCTGCCATTGGGAGTGGTCAGTTTTCCCAACCTATTCAGTATCCATTAGGATGCAGAAATGGGTCTCCAAATTGCCTATTATGGTGCGCCCCAGCTTTCAGCTTCCATTCACTTAAGCTGAAGTCACTTAATGATACTTTTGTGTGTTTAAACTGAACTCTGTAATTCCCTCTTCAGGGCTGCTCAAGCACAGGTTAGAGCCTTCAAAAGGAGCTATTGACTAGAATCTAATTGATCTGCCTCTAATTCCATCTCATTACAGATAGATTGGCTGTTCTTGAAGGGAGACCTCATGTTTCATTGGGCCACAACTTCAAACATTGTGCCCACGCAATCATAATAAAACAAAGTTAATGCAAGCTGTCTCAGAAGCAAGTTTCCCTCTTCCAGTTTTTTCCACCAGGTCCTCTTTGATTCCTAACTCCTGCTCAGATCCGTGGGCAGAGTAACTGGTCGCAGCTTTAAAGTGTTCAATAATGAAAGAGTTGCATAAAAGCAGGGGTCGCTGGAGGAATGATTAGCCGCTAAAATCTCCAGACCCGAGAACCACGTGTCCTTTCATGCAACTTCTTGCCGTTGGGTGAAGGGTATTCTGGCTAATTAGCAGACTCGTCTCTGACATGCAGACATAAAAGGAATATGGGATTTCACCGTCTTCAACTTCCATCCGTTATTTACACATTTGTCAGAGCCCTTTAAGGGCATTAACGTGTATGAGAACACTGACAGAGGGAGAAGGTATAATTGGCCCATAGAGCCAGGGCAGTATTGGTTGATTTCTGGCACCTTTGTTCTAAAGGGTCAGATCATCGCAAAGGCTAATTATAACTACACAATGTGATGACAGCAAGGTATTGCAATATAATGGTGCCTGACAGCAATATCAGACAGCAGATTCTCACTCAGAGAGAGCTAATGGTTTGCAAAGTGATATTTTAATGATATCTCTTTGCTGGAGTCGAGGCTCAGAAATCAAGATTTTTACAGGTTCTTCAATTAAATCACCATTTAACCAAAAAGGAAACACCCAGACCCAGAGAAATTTAAACCACCATCAAACAGGAAGTCAAGCACTTGCCTGATGCAGATGGTGATACCTCTAGGATTACTCTAATGTTATTGATGGATCTAATGGAAGCACTGGCAGAGACTGGTTCAACTAGAGGTTCCGAAATCGATGTTGCTGACAACACCTTACTCTACGAAGAAGAGGGTGCTGGAAAGCATTTTGAAAGTAAATTAACCAACCACAAGGGGGTGTGGGGGTGTGCAGGAGCTTATGGGGTGGCTGGGGATTAATCGTAGATTTGGATTTTCTGTATTGAAGAGACTGCAAAGATTTGAAAGCCATGCAGGCTAATACCAAACTCGGTTTTCAGTTTGGGAGGTCATTATTTTGTTTGGTCGGTTTTTAATCCTCTGAAAATTAAACACTATAAAATACACTGCATTGTTAGCCAAAGAGGAACAACACTTGGGTGTCCACTGGTATTTAACTGTTCGCTTTTAAGTGCAGACCTTTGATTCAGTTACCGCCCACACTAGCGCTTTCAGGATAGTGATGCTAGATAATGATACACAGACTTGCACTGTGACTGTAGAACGGGCTTTGGAGGGATTTTTAGATGGACGGCATGAGATTTGATGAAGTAAGCAGAACAGAAGTCTGAGGTTAGCAAAACAGCAAACATGAATTAAGAGGCTTTAACCTCAAATTGGACATGGGCTGTATTTTTAAAAAGAAAAATATTTCTCCTTGTCCATTATTTCCCACCACAGTTGAAATTAAATTAAATAAAAGAAAACAAAGAGCACATGGAACGAAGGTCAAAATTAAGTTTAAGGTTTATGAGAATAAGAAGGAAAGTACACCAAAGCCAAAATGAAAATTCCCAATGCATAGGATTGAGCCCTCTTAAAGACAATGATTCCTCCCTGTCCCAAATTATTCCCCTTTTACAGGCTTCTATTAACAAAACAGCTCCTGCTCCCCAAGCACCCTCCACCAAAATCCCATATTACTTACGCCTACTTTCATACATGCTCCTGGACTGGGCCCAAATTTTAAATGGGTCCGGTTTCTTGGCGAGCGTGCCGTCTGTTGCCGGCTCCTGAGAGGGCAGGCCGGGCAGAGGCTGGGCGGGGGGAGGCGGAGCCGCCGTCTCTGTTGATGGAGCCTGTACTGAGTGGAGAGGTGATTCCGAGGGAACACTGCGGTGGCTACCCTGGCTGTCTTTTCTCTCCAGCGGCTGCTGTGGGCATTGAGATGAGAGCACACATGTAGAGATTAAGTGGATACAAGTTGGATGAGAATTAGTGTTTATGAAACATAAAAACAGTTCAAAGAACAATACAGCTGAGAAGCTCAGGCTCTTGGTACCCAAATGAGTACCTCTGGGTGATTTTTAAGTTACATTTGTAATTCAAAACCACCATCCAAACTAAAGGTGCAGTGAAGTTGTACTGGTGGCTGATGGTGGGCAGGCACCCTCCTAAAACCACCATATTGCTTTTCCCTTTCATTTGTAAGGTACTGCTACGTAGGTGTGAAGCAGTTTTCGTTCCCCAGCCTGAATCCTTTTGAGGCCTGACTGGGATGGATTAAACATTCATACTGACTTACAGATAGAACAAGAATATGTGGGGGGAATCCACATACACTGTATCAAGTTCACTGTTATTGCTGTCACTTGGTGTATTCTCACCTAAATGAATCAGTGTAGAAAACAATTAGTTCATATCTGTAAAGGAAATCCCGTATGAGAAAATATTATATTGCTGGACGCAGCTGAATGAAATTACAAAGGCTCTGCATACAGCAGTGTGCCGACTGGGATCCAAGATTATCATAAAGCAAGAACATGAGTGGAATTCCATATTATAGATATCAATACTACACTATATACAACATTCTTGGCTACGTGGTGTTCATACTGCAACCCAATGTCTAAGGAGTGTACAGTTAAAATATTTCCCAAAAATATTATAGAATTAAAAATAAATAAATAAAATAATCAGGAATGTAGAGTTGTATATTTTTACTAAAAATCCAAAATGTTTACTTATACTTTAGGATGTTCATCAAGGATTTAATCAAAGATTAACAAGATTAATCATAATCTTGTTAATCAAAGATTAACAAGATTATGATTAATATAAGAATAAGGCTATTCTATCTTATTAAACAGGTACTAACTTTAACCTAAAGTAAAATGTAACCCCCCATCAGGACTTGCATAGAACTTTAAGGGATCCCCCAAAGGCACAAGCTGAGGAACTGCATAGAGTACTAAACTTAGGGTTCCCCCAGAGGCACAAGCTAAGGAACTGCTTGGGGTACTAAATTTAAGATTCCTCCAGAGGCACAAGCTAAGGAACTGTTTAGGGTATTAAATTTAGGATACCCCCAGAGGCACAAGCTGAGGAACTGTTTAGGGTAGTAAATTTAGGGTTCCCCCAGAGGCACAAGCTGAGGAACTGTTTAGGGTGCTAGATTTAAGGTTCCCCCAAAGGCACACACTGAGTAAACTGTATAGGGTGCTAGATTTATGGTTCCCCTAAAGGCACAATCTGAGGAACTGTTTAGGATCCTAGTTTTAATGCTTTTTTTCTTAAGCGTATAAACAAAAGAGGTTCATCAGCGGCTCTTTGGATTAAAGAGGTGCCTAAAGCCTTTTGTAAATGGTAAAATTACTGCTAAATGGTTTGAAAAAAACTTTAATGATAACAGATTTAACCAGTTCACGGTTTTACATCAGACAGAGAATGGTTCCCCAAGGATTTTAATGGCTGAAGATTCTATTTGAAACCTTTCGTAAATGCTAAGTGTTCTGGTGTTGGGTTTATATACAGGCTTCATGGTTTCTCCTAAGAGACAAGCTGAAGAACTCAAACTCCAAAAGAGCCTTCAAGTATACAATTTCCCTGAGATCCCAGAGTTCTATGGAGGGTTAATCAGGTTCTACTTAACTGAACCGTAAACGACTGGTCCTTTAGGGTTCTTTCAGATTTGTTAACTTAAGACTCTTTTTGATTAAATGTTTGAAAGCTTTCTTTGCATAAAAGGTTTCTAACTTTCAAAAGGAGCTGTAAAAGGTAAACATGTACAGAACAGGTCTAATTACATTTTCTAAGAGAGAAAGGGGGGGAAAATGGTTTCCTTAAAGGTTCTTTAGGTGGAAAATCAGAAGTATTATTTTTAAAGAGGTTGTTTCTATTTGAAACAAATTCTAGGTTAAAACTTATATCTTTTAAGGTTCTTAAGTTATTCCTCATCCCAACTCTTTATTAGGCTCACATCATAACATCCAACATGTTTCCATGTGAGCAAGATTTCCAAGTTCATTTCTCCAGTGTGGATCAGTAGTGCCCTCTGTTGAATATCACACTCGATGAGATGTAGCAGTACTAACAACATGGATTGTATACAATCTATATTTCTACAATTGTAGCATGTTTAGCCATGCACTTTAAAACATAAGAAATACAGGTCAGAGACAGATTATGTTTTATAAACAGCTGACATAACCACTACCTTTAAGCACACACTCCTGTAGGAGGTGCTCTTGGAGCTGTTCCAGCTCCGGTCTGTCTTTAAAGACGTTTCAAAACCTGGTACTGAGATGAACACAAACAAACCCTCCTCCCAGGGAATCAGAGCACAGCATCCCAAGATTCCTCACACTGATCACTGACAACATTCAAACACCTCCAATTATCTCTGCCACACACTCTGCCTCTTTCATACATACACGGAGGGACAAACACAGTATAGAATGGGAGATAAGCAACAGCAGGTAAAAACGGCACAGACCGAGAAACAGTAAAAATGAAACCTAGAAGGACACTGAGAAATTTAGTAAATTAAATACTCACCAGTTTGGGGCTTTTCTTGGCAGGAGCCACTCCTACAAAAAAAAAAAAAAAGCATCAGAGTGAAATATTAATACCGCACACTTAAATGTCACCTTCCCCACAGGAAACAGCAATTCCAGATAGAACAGATCTGATTGTAGAGCTCAGCATTGGAGCAGCAACAGCCTCCTCTCTGTCTCTGCCCCCACCCCCCACCCCCTTTCGCTCACTTGCTCGCTCGCTTGCTGTTGTGAAAAATAAATGAATAAAAAGCAGCGATCTGAATCAGTACTCAACAGTCAGAGCAGGAACAAACCACTAAACCTGTACAAAAAAAAAAAAAGAATCAAAAATATTCCTTTTCCTACTCAGATGCTGTGTAAGAGAGAGGAAAAAAAAATAAAGACGCAAGAATGGTAGAACCCAAACAGGTTCTAATCTATTACCCATAGAGCAGGAATCCAAGCTACTGAACATTAAATTATAGGCAACGCTCAGTTCTCCTCTTACTGAGACCATCTTCCAGCATGCCAGTTCCTCGTTCCTCCTCTTCTGAAGGCTCCTGAAGCTACAGGCTCCCCTTCGCTCGTCTTTTCTCCTCCCTCTCGCGCTCTCGCCCTCCCCCTGGTGTGCATCCATCTCAGGCTCTCTCTCTCTCTTTCTCTCTCCCTCTCTCTCTTGTTTCTCCCCATGGTCACTGTCGGTATCACAAAGACAAACATGTCTCCCATCCCCTCCTCTCTATCCCTCTGCTGGAGGTTGGGGTGACACAAGCAGTGTAAATTACATGTTTATAGAGAAATTCTTTAAAAGATGTGTCTTAAACAGAGAAGGGGATGTAAAACAGATCCAAAAAACACAACTTGACCTGAGGTGAGACGCATCAGCAGTACAGCAAGCTCAGGACAGGACGTTTTTTTTTTTTTAAAGTGATTGGTCGACCAAAAATTATATTTACTGATCTGTGACTAAAGTGAGCCTGTTTACAAGTAAACATCTTTATTGATGAAATAAATCAACCTTTTCCCCCCGGTGATATGGTCCGCCTTTGACCTTAAAGCTCGCAGTTTGTGTGCGTTTGCGTGTCCTGATTCTATCTATGCACGGAGAGCAAGAAAATGCTTATTGATTGTGGACTGTCCCAAGGGCAAAGCACTGGTGGACACACACACACACACACACACACACACACACACACACACACACACACACACACACACACACACACACACACACACATACACACACATTAGCTCCTATTATCTTGACAGCTTTTTCACATTCCATAAGTGCTTTAGTCTGGTTTCATTCACCGTGTCTTTCACTCATCCTGCTGTTGAACATAATGTACGAACAGCGAGTGTAAAATTCACATTACATCTTTTATACTACGCAGCTTTTAACTTCAGTTTACAATTTACACACATTCATGCCTTCAATTAATCAGTCTGTGGACGAACTGGTGCAATTATTGGTTATGCTTCTAAAGAAAAGAATGGCAACTCAAAACGGTTTTACTGAAATCTTTGATTAATGGCCCAAGTTAGATGGATACTGCCAGAAAACTGAGGGGTGGGGCCAAGTAGATCATTCCAGAAAGCTGAGACAGCGGGACCAGGTGAATACTGTTAGTAAGCTTAATACTGCCAGAAAGCTTAAGGGCAAGTGCCAGGTGAATATAACAAAAGCCGAGTGGGCAAGACCAAACTGATAACACAGAAGTGCTGAAGGGTGGAGCCAAGTGGTGGGGCAGTTCTAGGTGGATGACACCAGTAAACCAAGGTGGCAATGCCAAGCTGATAATGCCGGAGTATTCGGGGGTAGGGTCAAGATGATGAAAGCTAAGATCCAAGTAGAAGTCTCCAGAATGCTAAATCTACGAATCTAGGAGGGAGGGGCCAGACGGATGGCAGATGGGTGGGTGTATAGCTCTGGAGAGCCGAGGAGGACGTACTTGAACAAATTCCTATAATTTATCGCATCAGCTGATCAAAACTTCAAGTAAAAGAGTATCAGCAGTACAGTGTTGATTATGATTGGCAGATTTGCAGATTACATTAAATGAATAAAACTGAAAACACCAGTTGAGTTCTTTTTCTGTCAAGCATTATAGCACACACTTTAACAGCATCCTGCCTTTGTCCTCTTTTATCCAGCTGCGATACTGGCCATTAAACATTAAAACTTCTTCCTCTTTCTGTTCTCTCATTCTCTCTCCTTCCTTTTCCCAATCGCCTTTCCCTTCATCTTTTCTTCTGTCCAATCGGTGCCTTGCAGAGGGATGGCGCTCGTTCTGACAGACGTCAGCTCAAAGGTGCAATGTGAGGAGACAGCAAATGAAGGGGCTGCATTGCACGGACTACACCACAACCTCAACCACAACCACAACTACACACACGCACGAGGACGAACACAAGGTGAGTGAAGATAAAAACAATAAGGACCCACAGAAAGCACCATTTCACTCTGTTGTGTTATTTTTTTTTACACAATACATACACAAGTGAATGGTACAAGAGGAGTGGAAAATGCTAAGCCCTGAAAGCACATTAAACACATATCCAGACACATTTATCTCTGCGAGATCAAGAGATTAAACCCACGCCACAATACAAACTGTTTATCCAATTTGAGGCACAAGCACAGCATCAAAGAAGGTTGGAGAAATCCATCCTTATGACAGTTCACTTGCAGGTAAAAACAGTAAACACTGGTAAGGGTGCCAAAATTATTGTTTAACCAAACCTTTTTAAAATGTATCAAAATAACCAGAAATAACACTTGGGTCTTTTTTAATCCAGCACACCGGGAGAGAAATACATCCAGAAAATGCATTAGAAATTTAGGAAAGTAAAAAGAAAAGAAAAGAAATAAAATGTATTATATTCTAACAACACTAAATAAATTGTGTACTCGAACCGGGGTGTAAATGACCATCAAGTTAGCCGATAGATAGCTGCACCATGCGCTATGATCTATAAATATCCTAAGGAATAAAGAGTTTACGAAATCCTATGAAGTACTCGCTGCTTTTCAAAAAGCTCTTGTTCATCACGGGAAGGGAAAGAAGCCAAAAACCATCCAAGCTCTCACAGACATGGATGAATCTGGTGGTTTGTAGATAGCACTGCAGCCACAATAAAAAAGGAAAAGCACCTGAAGTGAATTTAAAAAGCGAACATTTTAAATGATAAAATATTTATTATCCTTGTTTGCTCGGTCTGTACAGAGAAATAGCAGCCCACCCAAAATCTTTTTTGCACAGACTTCACTGTCAAGTGTCTGTACTGAAGTGCTTAGGCTCGGTTAAAGCTGGGGTTGGTAATCTGAAAAGCTAGCAAAATTCAAAAGTTGCATCTTTTCCATCTAAAATCTTCCCCTGCCAAAGCCACAAAGCCCCCCTCCACACACAAGAGTTCCACTCTGACTGCTGGTTTGGGCACAGTAGGGTCAGGCACAAGCAGGAAAGCGCAGGAAAGCACAGGAGCATTTCCTAGTGGACTGCGGAGCAGTGATTGTTCAGTGCTTTTTGGGACAGCAGTTACATAGTGACAGCAGCTGGATATTTGACAGCTGTCAGGGTATAAAGACCTCTCAACCAATATAACAGTTTGTGTATACAGACAGAAAAAATTACCCACCCCAGCTTTAATAAGTAGTTTATACAATAAAATTTGTACTTCAGCTCATTTGCATGAAGCATGTAGACTGTGTTCTGCATTACCTTGCTAATGAAGCCTGTTGTTTATTTTACTTACAGTTAGAAAGGGACAGAAGCTGTCCTAAGTAATTCCTAAGTAACAGGAATTGGGCTCTGATATGGGTGGATGTGGGAAAGCTGGATCGTTCAGAGTAAGCGTTTGGTCTTCTATTCTGTTTTGTCCTTTCAAAACCAATGTGTAACTGATTGGAATAGCAACGTTACATTAAGTTGCAGAATACTGAAAGTGAGTAAAGCGAGGGTGAGAAACACGTCTCTATTCGCTAAACTGAACTGGCGTCGAGTTCGCGCTGTGTCTGCAAGTGAAGAACAGCATGACCTGAAACATCATGACCCTCGTCAGGCACAGTGGAAACTAATCGCTGTGTTAAATGAAACGGCTGTGTGGTGAGAGTGTGTTTGCATGCGTGTGTGTTCACACAGTGAGGAATGAATTCCAATGGTCAGGTCCATCTGCCGGCACAGGAGCAACAGACGGTTTCCCTGGAAACCGACAGATCCTGTCCCAGTGCTCTTGAGATATGAAGAGAGCATGCACACATACACACGAAGATCCTGATGCTCAGTGGCTAAGCCCTCATATACACACCACTATGATTTCACAGCCTCACTACTGTCTAGTTGGAGCTGATGGAGCATACAGGGATGTTAAAAGGATGCAGTGAGGCAGAGAAAGGCATACCAGCACAAGGCAAGCTTTCCAGTGACGTTGTGACGCTTGTCAACTTACATGCATACCAAACCTTTACAGGCTCCCTAAGCATCTGTTTGGATCAACACGACACACGACTTGCCAAAAAACACGTGCATCAATTCCAAAGTTGTGTGTTTAAAAACCTCTCCTGTGAGCAACTGTTGCAACTAAGACAAGACCAAGAAACCCAAGAGACAACTGTCTGTTTCTGTGTAGTTTGTTTGCTCGTTGTCTCTTTTGTTGGCATGAACAGAAGCCCCTCATGGGACTGGTGTTGGCTTCACCATCATCGATTTCCCCTTAAAGGAGTGGCCCACCAGCCCTGTTCCTATTGGTCTACTGTATCTTTATGCAAGTTTCATCTCCAACCTAAATCTAACATACACAAGAACCTCTTTAGGGAATGATGAGATGGCTAGGAGCACACTTTCACAGATGGAGGTGAAGTCTTCAGGAAGACAGTTATCCAGGAACAGGTTACTGACCACTTTTAAAGCCTGAAAATCCTGATACTGAACTCAAGTGAAGCGTCTAACACATGAATAATTTCCAATCTCTGAGTAGGAGAAACCTTTAGAAAGCCTGCAAAATCCTAGAGGGACTGTTTTTTTGTAGTATTTGCTTTAATTGAACCTCTA